>CAHIKZ030005596.1:507500-662500 GCA_903632075.3 Acanthosepion pharaonis | reverse complement strand
CACAACTAGATTGCTTCGTCATTAACTCTTATAACAAGTTCCTAACGTTTTGTACGTCGAACCCTTTTAGGACCGACTTAGTGAAATACAAGCCTCCCCTGTGAAAACTACTCTACAACAGTTGCTAAAATGCAGAATCATAGATCTGCAATGACTTGGGTCTATGGTATGTGTTTTTTGTAGTATTGACAATTGCCCCGCAATTTAAATCATTTTGGAATAATATCCATTTTTGAAAGTGCTTAGGAAGAGGATGTTAAATCTGTACAAATATATTCAAGGTAGTTTCGTGTTGTCTTCTTGAGTTGTGCCGAGGCGCGGTTCAAAACACATGATAGTAAACAAATGTTACCCACGTATGCAGCTGATCATATTTAGATATAATAGGCCAATGAAAGAAATTCAAGCGAACAACGAAAATAATAATATTGATAATAGGACTAATAATATTTATTGTACATTTGCAAGCCTTTAGACCAAATAAAAGTACGATGAGAAAAGATGTTAAAAATCGGATTTTTTGATCATGAGTGTGTCTGTTCTCAGCAATAAATAAATAATAGAATTGGACTTGAGAGGATTTTATGTTATATTTTGTTATATTACTGATGAAATCTAATGGCTTGGGTCTAGTTTTTCATGATTAGGATTTTAGAGGTTTTATGTGGGAAACTCTATTCATTGAGTATGCCTTAATTTCTATTTAGACATAGACTGCCTGAAAAATGTATTTTAACTCAGACTTTCAGCATTCATTTCGGCATTTAAAGAAAGACCTCAAAGGAACCCATCTAACGTTATCAATACTATTGTCCGGTTGGTTGAAAGCTGCAGTAAAAATGACGCCATCTTTGATAGTTTTGTTTGAAAAATCAAAGTCATGGTAATTTTTTTCATTCTCGAGATAGATTCTTCCTTTTTTTTTATTCTCGAAGATAGATTCTTAGTTTTCATGATTAAAACCACGTGGTCTGCACAGTTTCCAACGGAACAACCTTCTCACCCAATCAAGCCTATATTATTTCTTAGTCAAATTTTGCATGTAGTTTATTGTCTGTCTTCAGCCAATCTTTTTTCATAAGTGGTTCTTATTGTTTTTTGGGGTTTTTTTTTATCTGAGTTACTATTACTAATGTTAAAGTTTCTCTTTTTTAAACGTCCTTCTTTTATCAAACCGAAGACGGAATTCTGTACTTGTTCCACCGAAATAATATCCTGTTTTGAATTTGATGTAAAAAAAATAAATATATTTGAACTGTCACAAGTCAAGGGACGAGGGAGGATTAATGTGCGTTCCAGCTTGTGTAAAAATAGTATCGGTGATAATTTGTTTACAAACTTAGTATCATTATTACACGTTAAGTGGACAGTCTCTCTTTCCTATATATATATATGTGAAAATTTCTCCGATTTAATCAGTAGAGAAGACAATATTTATGAATAAAAATGACAATAGGAAAACTGGTAATTTCCCTATTTCACCTTTCTTAACAAAATTAATGCTCTTACAAACAAATATGCACAACAGATTCATAAAATCGAAAGAAAATGGTTGAATACATCAACACAGATATAATGACAATATTCTCCACACGTGACAATCACTGACGTTATTTTTCAGTTAAAAAATATGAAAATAGCGTTTCTCTACATTCCAGTTGCTAGGTACATTCTGTTTTTGTTTTTATTAGTTACGTTGTTCATTTAATTTCATTTTCGTATTTTGCTTTGATAAAGTCCACATTGGACGAAACGCTTCAGCAATTACCAGTTTTCCTATTGTCACTTTTATTCATAAATAAATATATATATATATATATATATATATATATATATATATATATATATAAAGAGAGATTGTCTAGGTAACGTGTAATAATGATACAGCTCATGAAAATATATTTGTAAGTGAGCACTGTTGAATGACGAGCTAATTCTAAAAACAACGGCCACCTACGTTAATACGAAGCTCTTCAGTAAAATGAATGGAGCATTATGGCTGCTTGGCGTTTGTTTACATTTGTAAAAACAATACGCTACATTTGGTTGCCTCCTCCTGTCGAGTGAAGATAGCTCAGTGGTAGAAACTCTGACCAACACTAAGTCGGTTGGGTTTCGATCCGGGATTAAGGCAAGCGGTTGTCTAGTTGCAATGAGGAGCTGCGAAACAGTACTGTCTTCGAATGATACAAACACACACACATATATATATATATATATATGCACGCACTCGAATAGAAAACTTATCTTAGCCGTCGGGTTTTCTCATCCGGTGGGCTTTATAAAGGCAAATGTAATTTTGCTTTGAAATAACTATTTATAAACAAAAGTAAAAATGTTGCTAATTTTTCAACATTTTTAATTTCAACAAACGCTCATGAATAATCATAAGGTTAAAACGCTCATGAATAATCATAAGGTTAAAGCGCTCATGAATAATTATAAGGTTAAAACGCTCATGAATAATCATAAGGTTAAAACGCTCATGAATAATCATAAGGTTAAAAAGCAGCAAGGGGACGTAATATGTAACGTAGCATCCTTCATAATTTACCTGGAGTTTTCAGTTAACCTGATGAATCTTATGAATGCTTCTTAAATATAAAAATTTAAACTAACAGCATTTTTACTTTCGTTCATAACTATTTACGACAAAAAATCCTTACATTTGCCTTGATAAAGTCCATCAGATGACGAAATTCATTAACTAAGTTTTCCTTTTGTCTTTATTCATCTTGTTTTTTACAGATATATTTTATTTACATATAAAATTTTACACACACATAAATGCTTCCCCCCCCCATTGTATACTTTTCTAAAGAAATAATGGATTTTTTTAAGTATTAATCCGACAGATTTTATAACTTAAATTTTATTTTTAGTAGATACCTATATTTGAATAGACGCTTCGTTTATTTATTTACCATTATATTTATTTATTTTCGTCTACCGGCCTGAATATTCGAGAAATATTATTAAAGAAAAGATGCAACTTCTGGTAGGATTCGAACCTTTTAACTTAACACTTAATACCTGTTATTTAACCTATGGTTCATGATTGAACGTAATCTTAAGGCCTGTAAATTCTAGCCGCTTGGAGTTGATTCAGTGTCCACTATTATATTTTATATTTACATACGATATATCTCTGATATTGTGCACTTTTACACATAAATATGGCATACCTAAAACAATATTTTTATAATATACACATATATATATATATATATATATATATATATATATATATATATATACACGTTTCATTAAATAATATAGACAAGTGTTGTCTATTTATTTTATGTAAACTCTTTTCATAACGTCTAATAAATTTAATAACATTATCATTGAACGAAGAAAGAAATTCACAATATTGATCCATGTTTTTTTAATACAATCTAAGCTTTCGGCTTACATAAGCCAATATCAAATTTGTCAATTACAAAATATTAAGCAATATACGGACAAGACAGTGATGACAGTCTGCGATTGTTTACATAGATAATTTCTAAGCAACGATAAACACGTGCATATAAGACGCTAGAAGCGAAAATCGCACCGCATCTCATGACGTCACACATGACCACACGAGAGTGAATTGGAGAAGTATGAAGTATGGGAAGCCATTCGTAAGAACCAATGGTTTCTGTTACCAATTATAGACATTATATATATATATATATAGAGAGAGAGAGAGAGAGAGAGAGAGAGAGAAAGAGAGAGAGAGGGAGGGAGAGAGAGAGAGAGAATTGATCACGACAGATTATGCACTCTCCACCAGAAACTGTAACTAAGATTCGTTTAACATATATTTTTTTAATATTAAGGCCCACTCTTTACAACTCCATGTGGTACGCAAGATGGGAGAGTTACGTTATGAGGCAATTTGTGTGGATGGAGATAACGATTAACCCTAGCTTTCAAAAGGTTAAGATTGCAGTTATCGGGGAAACATCCTCTTTCGCGGAAAGAAGCCGTTGAAGTAGAACTTAATCTCACTGAAAGAATACTGCGAGAATGTGGGTGGCATGGCGTTTCCTTGCCGGCAAGGTTTGAGCTGACGGAACCAGGGAATATAGTTCGTCCGAGCACTTTCAATGGAAGTAGCGAGAGAGCAACGAGATGCTTGCCACGTTCCGACTGTGGGAGAAAGCGGTTGGAGGACGGAGAATAACTCGTAAGCCACAAGTTATAAGAGGTTTTCGACTCAGAGAGTGATAACTGGGCAGCTGCTGCCCAAATATGACAACAGTACTCCATTTTGGGCCTGATCTACCTCTTGTAAAGGTAGAGGTGAGCAGGAAGGTACTTACTGGAGCGGTACAGGAACCGATCATTTTACCTGCATGCTTATGCATGGATCATATGTATGAGTTCTACTTGAGGTCAGATGGGAGTTTAAGGACCAATAGTCTTTCAAAACACGGTGCCTACCCGAGGGGTCATCCGTTCATTGTGACTGGTGATAGTTCATGTCCAATCGGCGAGTTGCATTATAAATCTTTTGTGGACTCTGTGGAATGAACAGGCGTCTGTATTAGGGATTTGCTACCCGTGTACTCGAAAATGCGTACTCGCCGACCATTGAGATATGGAGAAAGAGAGAGCCGGTGAAGAAATGGAGGGGTGTTAACAAGGGAGAGAGATGAAGGGAATGGGGAGAAGATAGAAAAGTGGAAGAGAGATGGAAAGAGCTAAAAATATTGTAGACAGAATTTTTTAAGATTGTAATTTCCATTATTAATGTTAACCTAAAATTGAGCTGAAAATATTGTTACACTCAGGATCTAGTACGTGTCAGGAGAAATACAGAAATGTTTGCCGACAAATAAATCTATTGACAAATACAACGGAATGTAATGTGAAAAGGTTTAGACACATATCAATAAACAGCGTTCAGACTTTAATCGCGTATCTATTATTTGATATGACGGCTGTCAGACATTTTCTTGCAAAAATTAACACCAATTCTATCGAGCTTCTCTTGACAAATTGCCTTAAGATCACTAAAGTTTTGGGAATTCGTTTTGATGATTTGCGCTTAATTCTCTCCTTACATATTGTCTATAGGATTTAGGTCAGGCGACTAAATCGATCGCTATAACGAACGGCTTGTTTATTCGCCTAACCGGAATCCTTATTAACTTCGCCTAGAATTTCTTTCTCTATGTACAGTATCCGTTACAGATGTGGGCGATCAAGGCTCTCCCTATAAATTGTAGCTCTTCGCAACTTTTGTCCCTTTGCCAAGGCTTTCACTTCCCCGTTCTGCCAACCATTCACATAAACTGATGAAATATAGACACAACGTTTCGATCCAGTACACTCTGGTTATCATCAGGTTTTCATTGATTGGATATTAAATTCTTGGAGACGAGATAATGCCGACGCGACAATTATATGTAATCATTTTTCATATACTCTATATTTTTATGAATTTTTTTATTAAAATTTGATGGCATTTATTTAATTATATTTTTTCAAGCTTGATATTAATCTAACCCAACAATGGAGTTTCACGCTTTTCCAGAGGCCCCCATTAATTACATTTAACGAAGTGCTTTTAGCTAAACCATCTGCTTCGTTGCATTTTCCTGGATATTTGTTGATTATTGTGATATTTTGTTCCTTTGACGACACTTATGGTTCGATCCTGCTAAATCGGTTCTTCACTACCAAGGATTGAACTTAGGACAATGATAGAAATCATGACAAAGATTGAACTAGAGGATACATGTATCATCGTCGCTGTCATCGGCTTTATCTCGAATCCAAGAATTTCATTTCTTCTTTCATCTATAATGATGCTGTGAATGACTAATTTCGCCGCCAACGTGCAGATTGAGGACTTCCAGTTTCAACAAAACGTACTCCCGTCAAGCATTCTCCATCACCGTTTGACTTTTCAAGTGTTGGTTAAAGGTATCAGCAATAGTTATAATCGTCGCACGAGTCGACCGCCATCAGGCATATCGTGGAGTTTGAAACCTGACAGCCATGATTGGCTATAAAGGTCATTACTACATAGGAAAATAAAAACTTTGCAAACGGACAGAACGGCTTCAAAATATCAGGTGATATGACGTAGGCAGGGAGAAGTCAGAGTTTGCCTTTTATTATTTTAACTTGAAAAGGTGAATTGTAACATCAAATTAAGTCCATAAAGAAATGAAAAAATGATAATAATAATCGGCTCATAACAAGACGCTATTTAAATGAACGTTTACAAGATGCAACGAAGCAGATGGTTTAGCTAAAAGCATTTCGTTAAATGTAATTAATTGGGGCCTCTGGAAAAGTGTGAAACTCCATTGTTGTGTTAGATTAATATCAAGTGAATGAATATAATTAAATAAATGCCATCAAATTTTAATGAAAAAATTCTATAAAACTATATAGAATATGAAAATGATTACATATAATCGTCGCGTCGGCATTATCTCGTCTCCAAGAATTTAATTTCATCTTTGCTGATCGCTTCCATTATGATGATGGAGGTTCAGAACTAGAAGCTTTCGGTTTCACCAAAACCTGCTCTAGTCATCCATTTCCTATTGACGTTTGGCTTTGCAAGTTTTGATTAAGGGCTAAACAAAATCAAAGTAGAAGCAAGTGCCGATGGCGTGAATTTGTTTAAGGTGGACCTCATCTTACCATGAAGTGACCCCCCACATTTGATTTCATGACCATCGTCTGCGGCAAATATGGAATGAGACATACAGAATCCAGTTATGAAACTGCAACGGACTGCCGCTGACTTATAATTTCAAGCGGCGCCTTCTGTAGCATGTCCGTCATGCGTAGCCCTATTCATCCGTGGGTTAAATCATTGAGATCTGTTGTAATCCTCATCCGTTTGTTCCATCGTCAGCGGTCTTTGGGGTTGGTAGCGCTTAGTCTAGCTCATCGTCTTCGATCTTAACGCTACGTGTGGCCATACCAGGAGTTTAGAACTCCCGACGGCATCGGACCACTATACAGGTATAACCAACTTTTATCTCCACTACACCGAAGTTCAATCAATGAACACCTGATGATAACCAGAGGTAATTTGATTAATACTGTTTGTCTATAGAAGAGGGTCTCAACCAGGGTCCATATGGACGATGGGGGGGTTCCATGTAACATTACACAAAAGCAGCAAATCGGAGGTGCACAGTAATATTTTAGAAGATTATAATTTATTATATAAATTTATTTAATATATTAATAATAAATAATAATATTAATTTTAAATATTAATAAAATAGAATATTAATATATAGATTAATTAATATAAAATTTCGAAAAATAAAATATTAATAAAAAAATTAATTTAATATAACTTAATATAAGGATTATATATAAAGGATTAATAGTATGGATTATTATGAGTCATTTTACTAGTGTACGTAAATGTAGCATAGAATTTAGTTGTTAAATACAAGTTCATTTTCATTAAATTAATTTTACTTTAAAATAAAGCTTATACAATTACTATTTCTATAATACAATTCCGAAACTTTTCTATTAGTAAAAAATAAAGTAAGATTTCCTTTCATCAAAAGGTTATGGCGGGGTCCACCAAAAAAGTTTCGAACAAAAGTGGTCCATGAGTAAAAAAAGATTAAGAATCGCTGATCTATAGTTACATCTATATCAAGATTAGCACAGTAATTCCAAATAATACAAGAAAACAGAATCTATATATATAAAAAAAAAACTATATTAATTATGGCTCTTATGAACTGAATATATTTCCTTCAAATATAGATTTCGTCAATTATTGAAGATTTTCTCCGTGACTTTTAATGGGAAGTATTTCTTAACTGGAAGAATTATTCTGCCTTCTCAAACACGTAATGAAGATTCCTCTTGGAGACGGATTCTTCTGATTTTTTTCCTTTTTTTTTTCTTTTTCCCATCTAAGGTTTGTAGGTGTCTTTAAGCTTGTATTTTCATGAATTACGCCGGTTCGCAGAAAGACAAACATGTACGAAAATTCAACATCCTTGAGGTCATTACGAATCCGTATAGGATGCAGGTTCGAATCCTGTCAAAGGACGAATATTTTCTATGAAAATTTCTCGGACATTCAGGCCGGTAAATGTTATTTAATACTATTTATTATAAACAGAGCATTTACTTAAATACTTGTATCTATAAAAAGAATGTTAAACATAAAATGTCTTCAATATATATATATATATATATATATATATATATATATATATATATATATATATATATATAATTTAAAGCAAAAACAGACCACTTTAAGGTTCCATTGTTATAATTTATTTCACCAGAGATTTTATATTTCTCTGGATCTTCAGACTTCACTCTCAAGAGTGAAAAAATGAATTTAAAATTTTCACTTTTGAAGGGCAATATTAAGCTCATATAAGGTGACATAGAGGATAGTGAGGGATAGGTTGAGAGATATGGGCGAAATTAGAGAGGGGAGGGAGTGTTTTATCATTTATTTTTATTTTTATTACAATATTGCGGAGGAGGGGGTAAGGATCAGACATTGACCTATTTAATCGGTCAACTCACCGAAAATATGGGAAAAAAAGAAAAAAAAGAAAAAAGGGTAGATAGTAATTTAAATGTTAAAAAACTCCACAAAGTAACTAGATTTAATGCTTGATAGCAATTTAAATATTTAACTTCCCCACAAATAAATTAGGGATTTAATATATATATTTTTTAAGCATTACGCCCCGAGTAAGGCGTGAAGCCACTAGAATGCAGGGGGTTGCAGAAGATTTGGAGCAAGAGCAGATAGGAGTGATAGAAGAAAGGATGAGGAGAAGGATAATGGATAGATCAAGGTAACTGGAGATGTCGATTGACATTACATTTGAATAGTTGGAGATTATAGCTCTAAGGGAAACAGTAATTGGGAAGGATGTTCCACAGGCGAGAGGTGCGGGGTATGAAGCTATTGGAGTAGAAGAGACGGCCACATTTAAAAGTTTCTACAGTGTAAGGGTGGGAGCGGGATGCCAGTTTGATATTGTGAATGACGATTAAGGTAAAATCTTTTTTAGAGTCTAATTCATCAATTTAATCTGAAGCTATTTTTAGATGAGTAATATTTCTTAATTAAAGTTTAAGTTTTGAATCAAGATGAAGTAAGATTTGAAGGTACAGTCTAACCCGGATATAAGAGAGTTGTCGGGACCGGAGAAGAAGTCTCTTATATCCGGGTTTCTCTTATATCCGGGTTCGGTCTATTTTGTTTACATTAACACAGGTTCTAATTTGGGACCAGAGAAAATCTATCTTATATCCGGGTTTCTCTTATATCCGGGTCTCTTATATCCGGGTTACACTGTAATAATAAAAGCGAAATTTACTGCTTACACGCACCACATACATATTTACGTAAATACACATACACATATATTCGTATAAATGTACAATTACATATACAACCACATACACATGTATTGATACATATCATTATACACGCACATACATACACAAATATTTACATATACATATACATGTTTCCACACGCATCAATCTTTATACATATTTATATTTTCTCTTAACTTTTACAGTTAACGTTAGATAGTGAATTACGTGTTTAAACTTCCAAAAAATATTTTTAATTTTAATATTTTTAATATCGTGAATAATGGTTAAGGAGTAATATTTTTTAATTTAAAATTTGAAATTATCTCCAGATGAGTAAAATTTCTAATTTTTCAAGTTTAATTAGAAATTATTTCAAGATGAAGTAATATCATAAATTACAAGAATTGAGGAATCGGAGAACCGAGTTCGAATTCCAGTCGAATGCATTACATTCACTTACTTGCTAATACCCTTGAGAAAGGTATGAATCATCTTCTTCTCCTTCCAGCTATGGGTAAATAGCAGGACAGACTGGGTAAGTAAGAGAAAAGACTGGCCTTGGATGGCAGCTGGTCTAGGAGAAGGAAAACTCTGAATTCAAAACCTGCACAGGGTCGTTTAGAGACCTTGTGGCACGTAGTGCACCAGGTCTTTGTATTCGGCCCTTCAAAAAGTGTGGTTGGTTCTGCACAAAGATTTCACCATTATAATCAAATCATATGTGCTGGTGTCTAGGCTGTCGGTTCCTAGGAACTGGACTGCTTGACCCTCATACGTCGAATACGACGGGAGAGTCCTCCATATATATATATATATATATATATATATTAATCATTTTCACCCCAAGCAATGCGGAAATACAGGGGGTTACAGAGAGTGAAAGTAAGAGAAAAGACTGGGTATAGGAGAAACGAGGAAAGGATAAAAGCTAAATTGGGTTCAAGAAGATAGAAGATAGCAATTGACGACGCATTTAAAGTTTTCAGGATTGTAGTTATCGCGAAAGCAAGGAAACGGAAAAGAGTTCCACAGGCATGAAGTGCGAAAAATTAAACTGTTGGAGTAGAAGTGGTGGTTACATTTAACTAAATCAACAGTCAAAAGGTGGGACCTAGAGGACAGTTCAGTAGCACACTTAAACTCACGTAGTCCTGGCACCAAGGAAAAAAGCTCGTCAGAGCAGTTGCCATAAAAAATATTTGTAGAAAAGACAGAGGGAAGTCACGTCACGTTGGTGAGAAAGTGATTGAAGTCGAGATACCAAGTCAGGATTGATTACATTGCAGATTCTTCCTTGGATTTTGTCAAGAACTTCGAGATTAATAGCAGGAATACCAGACCAGATATGGCAGCAGTATTCAATGCACGGGTGGTAGATTTGTGAATGTGCAAGATGGATTCTGACCCAACATTCCTTGCAGTAGATGCAGCTACTGATTCGATATATTCGCTCCACTTTAAATCAGTTGACTATATATATATATATATATATATATATATATATATATATATATATATATATATATATATATATATATATATATATATATATATATATATATATATATATAAATATTACATAATCATGCTCAAAAGGAAGCAAGACCAACACCAAACATACACAAAACAGATTTTGTTCATTGGAGATTTATGCAGAGGGAAAAGGAGGAAGCTTGCAGTGTTTGTTTTTAAAAAAATGTCTCCATTCTCTTCCTTTCTTCTTTCCTTCCCCAAAATTTTGAAAACGCAGACGACATTTGTTTTTAAAATTAACTGCAAATTAATTTTTAAACATTTTTTTATAATGAAGACTATCTTTTATTATAAATATTTTTTTAAAAATAAATATCTTCTATCTTATTTAATACTCATAGATTTTAACATTAAAATCTAAGAAATAATAGTATTGATTTCTTATAACACACACACGTATGGACGTGTGATGAATGGCTGCAATACACACACATATATGTTTATATTATATGTGTGTGATATGACTAGCTGAAAGAAAATGATATATATATATATACATATATAATGTGCAATATATATATGTGTGTGTGTGTGTTCATTCTAATACAAGTACGTCTCTTTTATGCAGCCAATCTTTTTGTTTTAAAGAATTTTATTTTCAAAATGTCCACATTCACTAAACAAAATCAAACTCCGTTTTTCTATGAAGGTTTCATCTTTTAACATTAATTTTTTTTCTTCTTTTCTTCTATGTATTCCGTTTTTATTTTACTCGATGACGCATCGACTTTTATCTAACCATCGTTTTGCTTTTATCCTTTCATTGTCTGTTTTTGGGGGATTTTTTTATCGCTGCTGTTTTTTTTACATTCGATTACCATTCGCTACTGTTGCCAAGCTAGCATTCTGTACGGTAATTGTCCACTCTCCTGTAAATCTTACATACTTCTATTTTTTACCGTTTTATTATTTTTCCACTAATATATTTTCTTTACTTTTTCTTCCAGACACCCGTTTTATTCTATCTTTCCTGTCTCTAAGTCAATAGTCCAACAACAGCTTGTGATATGTTGAATAAAGTGCAGCCGACAAGATTTGAAGCCAACGAGAGAAGGAAATATGAAAGACATTTATTTCTTAGTTTTACTTTTCTAAACTATCATCCATAGAGTCGAAATATTCATATTTTAAGTCGGCTCTAGGCCGGAAATTGACAATCGATTGCTATAGTATTAAGAAAGAGGAAATAACTGGCATGAAAATGTATTTGGATATAAATACTTCCGACTCTTTTTTATTCTTCTCTTTTAACTTCCGTTCTACCATTTTAATAATTATCCAGCTCGGATGTTTCGTTAATTATACATACTTTTCAAGGTCCCTGTTTCCCCTCCTAACGCCAGTGTACTTCTGAAGCGATTGCAATGCTGATGACATACAGGGTGTGATGGGTAATTCGTCGCCATTTTATATTTTTAATTTCACGCATGCGCAGTGTTTTTTTGTTTTTTTTAATTTTATCTTCTGCACAGTATAGTATGGTTAGTTGGGCACCGTCTGTGAAAAAAGAGCACCATGACGCAATTCACTCCAACAGAAATTTGGAAACGACATGTTGTACTTTGCATCGGAAGCTACAATATGAACATTTCAAAATGTTTGGATGTCAATCTAAGGACACTGCAGAGAGAGTTGGATGAGTCTAAGGGCGATTACGAAGGTGTCTGGTGTTATCATAGTGGTGGCGACGTTATTCCTTCATTTATCTTTGCACAGGGCCTCAGACACAACAGAGTCCTACTTTAAGTGTCTTGAGGAGTAAATGCTACATCAAGTGGGTGGCTGCTAGAAGACACTCTGTCTGGCAACAGGACTCTGCACCATGCCACACAAGCAGGAGAATCCAGTCATGGCTGTCAGACAATTTCTGCAACCACATCGCTCCTTAAATCTGGCCACCTAAATCTCCCGACTGCAACGCCCTTGATTGTTATGTGTGGGGCGCAGTTGAGGGAGAGACCAACAAAACTCCATGTAACACCAAAAATAAACTGAAGGCAGAGATTGTGGAAGCATTTACAAACGAAATAAATGAGACTCTCTGGAGGCTGTGGTTGGAGCTAATGGTGTGTTTATTGAATAAATTTACCCTTTAGTGTGTCAATATATTTTTCTGTAATTTTCGTCAATATATTTTTAGAACGCGATGTCAGTGTATTTTCCTTTTTATGTAATTCAGACGACAATTTATCCATCGCACCCTGCAGGTATTTTATATTTGGAATGAGAATGATCTTGAAGAAAAAAGTCTATATTTTCTATGTAGTATTCCAAGAAATAAGTCTAAAGAGAAACTATGGCCTGGAATTAGAATGAAAGCAGTGATGGTACCTACCCTGAATTCATCATAAAAATTTAGGATATGGAATTGGTAAATACGAAATACTTCTAATACGCAAAAAAGACAGACAACCTTTGCTGGCGGCGTTAATAAAAATTAAATGCTGAAGTGTTCGCCATGACACGTAGACTATGAATTTAAGCGTAGTTCTAGATTAGCGGCAAGGTCTCATCGGTTCACTTTTGTATTGGCTAGATGGAATCATAACTTTTATGCTAGCATATTTTTCTCGCACTTCTCGCTCGTGGAACTCTCTTCTCACCGCATGTTTTCCAGCCAACTTTGATCTTCAAAAAAGTAAATGCAATTTCTATCGTCTCTCCTCCACTCAGTTACAACCCATAGCTAGGTGGAGAAGAGAGGGGTTGATAGATTCCTCAAGGTTATTTGCGCGTAAGTGGATATAATGAACACTACGGAAATTGGAACTCGGCTCTCCGATTAACAATTCCAAATCGTTATCTATTGCACCACCCGCACATCCAAGCTTGCAAACCGTAGTATTCCCAAACAGTCACCTATCTAGGTACTGACAAGTCTCGACGTTGCTTAACTTCGGTGATCGTACAGGAAAAAATGTTTCAGCGTTATGTGGCCGTAAGTCTAAAACAAATTTAGTGTAGGAGATGAGGAAATTGAACATAAAACGCTCGAGGTAGTTTCGCCAAATACCGCAAGTTACTACAGAACCAAAACAGCCTGAAAATCTAGTTCTTAGATAGTCTCCTTAACACGAGCCTTTCATATGAATGTCATGCATGGCGCTAAACGCGTTCAGAAATATATACACCGTCAACTGTATACAATCGCTTTCTCAGATCAATGACCCAAATGTCTTTGAGGGAATGAAACTTGTGGGTTTTAGCGCGGGCTATCCATCTTCGGCCCTCGTGAACGGACGCTACAGAATCACAAAGAACTGTACCACATCACTTGAGGAATTTCAACAATTAAAATGGATAGCACATTTAATTCCAAGTGAAAATATTAACATAATCAAGATGTTGACGTCCCACGCCGCTTGGAACAAAAAAATTAGTAAGAAACCATCATAATTGGAACGATAACAGAGGACTTGAAAATCCTGTCTGCTTAGTCAATGAATGCCGAATGTTTCCTTATAAGAAAACGACTAATATTAACATTTTCATTACAAATGGTTCTTTTACATTTTCGCCTACTAGTGATAAGTGGAATTATCATGTGGACCATTGTTGTGTTCTTGTGCCAAATGAATCAAACCATAAAATTTCTTTATTGTCTACGAGACAATAATAAATTTAATATAGGTCAAATTATACGCATTCATTAGGAAAAAAAACTTATTCCGATCAGAATATAATTATTGTCCTCATACCTGTATTAATATTTCGAAATTCAACTCTACACAGTAAAACACACCCAAACGCCGACGATGGAGCGATCACCTCCCAGTCATATGCCAAACTTAGGGTAAAATTAGATAAAGAAGCCTGAGAAGTGATATACGATGATGGTCATTAAATATTGCAGGAGCGGAAGAATGAACCCTTCATTGGGCATAAGGGCTCAAAGTTCTTGCGGCCGTCACTGATCTATCCACGGTAGGTTTCGAGCAAAATATTTTGATCTGGGATAAGTGTTGGCTGGGAGCAGCGATTTATGACTTTTTCTAATCAGATTCTCGGGAAAGATGAATTCAGAGAAACCTTTTTCGTCAGCTAAGAGCTTACCCCGGCGAGGACATGAATAAACTAGATTCCTTCAACTCTTTTGCAAAATCCGTGATTCTTCGACAACGGGGTCACTTTTAGCGACCACACCACGGTTTTCACATAACCAGATTGATCACCCCAAAAAAGAGACATCTAAAATATCAACCAGGTGGCTGGCAAAAGGCGTAACATTGCACCTAAACCAAGGCCTGAACTACAGATTTTAGAACGTTTCAATATAGCAAAATATATACTGATGTAATTAAACAAACAATGCTTACATGACCTTAAATGAAACCTTAGTGATAACGGCAAAAGTGGTTATCCCAAATTAAGATAAGAAATAAAAAAAGAAGTGGATACATGATGAAAGTCTAAATCTTACGACAGAAAAACTACAGATAATACCAATTATCTAATGACAAAGATACTACTAAGAGGAACATTTCTTTTCTAAGAATAAAGGAGAGTATCCTACAATATATAACGACATGGAAAGATCTATAGCATTAAAATATAAGATGAGATTGGCATTGGCAAAGATAAATACAGCAGCAGGATATAAACGATTGTAATAGAGATGATGTCAGATTTAGGCTATTTCTTGCTATTAATAAACTTACCGCAATAATAAATGAAATATATAACAGCGGTGAAATACCGGAAATCTCTATAGATTTTTCTTCATATCGAAGGCAAAGAAGCTAGATAATCTTAATGAACCACATAACTAGTTTTTAGGATTCTAATGAATAGATCTCGAACACAATAAGATCGGTAATAAGACAAGACCATGACTTTGTTCAGGACACTTGGACAAGAAATGCTGTCTTTATGATCGGAATGCTAGAGCGAGTATACGTATATAAGCGTTTGATAAGGTACGACTCAAAGAGCTACATGCCATGCTAAAAGACTTGATTTATATGGAAAATAGATTAACAGGCAGACTTGGAAGGACAATCTGCCTGTTTTACAGGCGAAAGTGAGATTTTAACCGACTGAGATGTGATTTTAAAGACAGGTGCTGAGAATACCATGGACAGAAAATGTCTACAATAAGGAAGTAAAGTCACTAAGATACAATAGTTTACTGGGCGCAAAAGAATTATAAAACAGAGAAACAATATTAATTAGCGAGAACAATAAAAGAACGTTGTAGCAGATAACAATGCACACTGCATTTAATCTTTTGAAAATTAAAGTTAACTGGAAAGCATGCAAAGAGAAGAGAAATCCACAAGGGAGAAGTGAGAGAAAAGAATCTGCTAGCATAGAACTTACGACTACATCTAGCCAATCCAACTGTGAATTGATTATTCCTTGCCTCTAATCTACACCTGCTCTTAAATTCATAGTCAAGATGCCATAACGAACAGTCCAGCATATAATTTTTGTTACCGTCGCTAACAAAGCTTGCCTGTCTTTTTGCTTATTGTTGTCCATTCCAAGTTAGCAGTTAAGTTAAACATTTTTTTAAAAGATGTATCCAAGTTAGTTGGATGCGAAACAAGGACAGTTTTAATGTGGAGCGCTCATATGTATTCAAATTGCCTGCGGACAAATTCTCCAATCCTCGCAATTACTGTCACGCTGTCGTTGGTATCAATCCAAGGCTCGTAAGAGTTATACTGCCGAAGGGTAGGTGTCCCCTGGATCAGGCATCACTCATAGATCTTTCTTAATATTAAATTAATTACAACTTGTAAGCGATCTGGGGTTGCAAAGGAAATGTTTGTCGCAGATTATTTCCACTTCGCCGAGAATAAATCACTAAGTTCAAGACTCGAACATCGGGGACAGAAAGAAAATGCCGAAAACTCGATTCACAAGTACTATTTCACAAATCACAATGCACGCAACCAGTCAGAAAAACAACTCCCTCGGCAGCCAAAATGGCCGACTTTTTTTCCCGCCGATTCGAGAACACCAACTACTTTTATCGGCCGAACGTCTTTTTTTTCCATTCGTCGACAGCTGGGAGAGGATGTTCAGTAATTTGCATATCAACATACTTTTATAGCGACTCCTGCGACGGACTTGTTTTTTTTTTATTCAAATATTCCATCTTCAGCATGTCATGCTGAAAACCTGCCCTTTTGTTTGGTAAGTAATTTTCTTTTTCGCCAGATTTTCTGTCGTAGAATACACGCGACTCGCTGTCGCTTGGTTTGACAAGGTAAGTCGCCGTTTTCTTCGCTATATCCTAATTTATGATGAATATGAACAGAACAAAAACTGACCAGTGTAACAATAATTCTGAAGCAGGCAGCCATAAGATAAGCTGTAACAGCTATTTCTTCAGAAATTAAATTAAAAAAAAATCATCTTCGTCGCCATATTTATTACAACGTTTCGGCCATTGTACGCTCCGGCCTTCCTCAGGTGGTTGGAATCTCGAACTGAACCCTGTATTTCGCTGACTGGGTAAACTGTTCTAGTTCCACGTGCCATGTTTAATGGATGTCAGTCGTCAGTTATCCCCTGTTAATTCCCCTCTCCAAGTTCTCTACTGCCTTAACCGGATATTGAACTCACACACTTTGGGTCCTGTCACTGGCTCTAACTAACGCCTTTATCCACTGTGCCAAAACGTTGTAATAAATATGGCGAAAAAGATGAGGACAATAGTCCGAATAATGTAAATAGTGTACATAATACCTCATCTCAGAAATATAGACAGATAAAAAATCTCCTAAATAATAAATATTCAATGCATTAGTTATACACTGAAATGATTTCAACCATACATTAAATATCAAAAATACTATCCTCATTAGAGAGAAAATAAGATAGTGAGACAAAAAAATTTAAAAAGTGCATTAATGGAAACTAGCCCAAATATAAACATACACTCTGGATTTTTTTTTCAAATATCTCCTTTATTTTTTAGTTGTAACTAAACTAATTTAACTTTTACTGTTGCTGGGTTGTTTATTTAGATTAATTTTACGGGTATTTGTAGTCGTTTTACAATTTATTGGCTATCGTACTTTTGTATTATTGAGAAATATTTTTCGGAATCCTTGTCCTTTTTTCTTATTTCTGCTGGTTATATACGATTAAATCAAGATACTAAATAATAAATAGTTAGGTAACCGGCTCTATGATGTAATGTTTGTATAACTAATGTAATTGTCTTTTGAATTATTATTAGAAAGAAATGTTCTAAGTAGCTACCAAAGAAACCTGAACACACACACACACAAACACACACACACACACACACACACACACAAATATATATATATATTGTTTATATGTTATTTTAATAGAGACTGTTTATACGTTATTTTAATAGATACTATTTATGAAAATGGTCTGTTTCTTTTGTAAATAAGCAGTATTAATTTTATTTACGGGTCTGAATTAATACTGTTTATTTAAAAAAAAAACAGAGCATTTACTTGAATAAATTGTAATTTTTAAAATAGCTTATAAACAGAAAAGTTATTAAATAATTTTCGGACTTAATCTATTTCATAATATATATATATATATATATATATATATATATATATATATATATATATATATATATATAAAAGAAAGAAAGAAAGAACAGTAAGATATGTAATCCGGTGTTCTTATTGTTTTTTTTATTTTTATTTTTTACAAAATAGTGCTCAATGTAAATTTACAGAGCATTAATATTATAAATTAACTGATTTAAAATATTTTTTTTCGATACACAGTAATAATGATGTTTCAAAAATGGAAGCTAAAATCTTTAAATTTAATTTTGTATATATATATATATGATATAGACAAGTGTTGTCTATTTATTTTATGTAAATTTTTTTCATAACGTCTAAAAAGTTCAATAACATTATCATTGAACGAAGAAAGAAATTCACAATATTGAACCATATTTTTTTTAATACAATCTAAGCTTTCGGCTTACATAAGCCATTATCAAAGATGTCAATTACAACATATTAAGCAATATACAAAATGTCTATATTATTTAATGAAACGTGTATGAATGAAAAGATGCTGCCTAAATACACACAATATATATATATATATATATATATATATATATATATATATATATAAAAGAAGAGAGAAACCGCAAACACTTTTGGTTGTAATGTGGATTTTTAAAAAAAATAGTATGCTTTATTTTCCATAGTTTTGCTACACGAGTTTCCAGTCTTGCGGCCTTCATCAGGCAAAGCGTGGAGATTTCCACATATTATTTCTTATGTTTTTCGATGTTAAATATTCTCGATATGAGACATTCTCTTTCTAGTGCGTTAGTGACCCTAATGTCTTTCTTGAACTGTAAGCATACAGGTCTTCTCCGCAAGCTAAAAAGTTACAGTGTCTCTGGACAAATGTTTGAAGTGATCCAATATTTTCTATCAATTCGTGAAATGAAAGCAATTCGGAATCGGTCCATCCTTGGGCTTACTTTGTCTTTGATTTTCATTAATGACTTTCCGGTGGCATCATCTCTCAATTTGGTATCTATACCTATTACCCAACCATTTAGTACTACTATCACGATAGTAAGTTTGATCAGGTCAAAATAGCAGCTGATATCCAAAACGACTTACAACCTCTTGTTAACTGAGACAAAGATGGCTTATTAATTTCAACGTATCCCAAACTAACCTGTTCTATATTAATCATCGAAAAGAACCATCTCTGCCTTCCGTCGTCATGGCTAGTAGCGGGTTACTGCTTAGTTGAGAAAAGAAAGAGAGGGCGTTATAAGGGACGTAGTGGGAAATATAAAGAGAAGGTACCTTTAAAGTAATTATATTATAGAGGTAGGAGGGACTTGAAAAATAGTTGAGCTGACCTACATCCTAATGATCACACGGCCAAAGTTTAATTTAACGGGAATCCGCGGAAATTAACGAAAACCTGAAAAAAAAAGTAGAGGTAACTTTAGTAAGCTGAAAGAGATAATTCGGAAGTATTGGTGTATTAAACTCGTCCATATATCACAGCTCAAATTTTGAGTGAGTGTTTTCAAAGATTTGGATATATATGTGCGTGCACGTGCGTTCGTTCACGTTAAGAATATATCTACTCGCATAGTTATCTATACTTACATACAGTTAGGTATCTACATCCATGCATATACATACATAAGCTAGCCATAGAGTATATATATATATATATATATATATATATATATATATATATATATATATATATATATATATATATATATAAGGCAGGATGTGTGTGTGTATGTACCGAATGCACGGCCGCAATTTTCGACGGATTTGCATCAAAATTTATATGCACATACTCCAAGTTAGCGGAAGGCCACAGACCGACTTTTTGTATTTCCCAACTCCCATCGATAGTGGAAGTAATCGATTTTTTTATGCTTCGACGCCAGTTTTCATGTACTTTGCGGTCATTTTGTACTGGCCAGAGTGAGAGCCTATAGCTGGCTGCTACGAATAGGCAGGAAGATTCTATTAGCCAGCGTGAGAGCCAACAGCTGACTGACACGAATGTTAACTAGCATGCTAGCATGCAAACAAAATCGATAGCTGCATTCGTCACAAGTGGGAACAATTTAAATCGGCATGGCACTTTACTCCAATTGGCTCATTCGCTTGCTTAAACTCAACGTTGATTCTGATTTCTGCGACCACATGACTGGGTTCTCCTGTTTGTGTGGTATGCTGCATAGCCTTGTTGACAGATATAGTTTCTTCCAGAAGCCGCCCTCTTGAACCAGTGCAGCACTACCTCCTCAAGTTGCTTGATGTAGGCCTCCGTGTTGCGTTTGATTCCCTCATCAACAAATTCGGGAGTTATTTTCTATCAAAACGATCAGAGTAAGTTTTCCGAGCTTCCGTACCTTCGTAATCACTATTAGACTCATCCAGCTCTTCCAAATCTTTTGTAACGCCCTCAGATTTTCACCCAAACACTCTAAAATGTTCGAACTGGAGCTTCCAGAGAGAATGCTGAGCAGTACACCCTGCCGTTTCCAAATTTCTGGCTGTGTGAATTGCAGCAGAGTGTTCTTTTTCCAACGGACGGTGCCCAACTGACCTTTCTATACAGTGCAGTGCGAAAAAAATTAAAAAAACAGACATCGCGCATGCGCGAAATTAAAAATGTAAAATGGCTACAATTTACCCGCCGCACTCTGTATCTTATGACAACGATTGGTTGACCACAAACTCTACTATATAAATAACAAATGAAGGTTATTATTACGTCTTTGAAGTACAGTTTCTTATCAGTGAACAAAGAAAACATATTTTCGTATATCGTTAAGAAAATCGCTTCCTAACAACAATAAAAAAAGATTTCAAACGAATCAAAGTCGAAGACGACTGAGTAAATTTAAATAGTATCGTGTACAGATTTCCGTCTATATAATGCATAATTAACATCTGTTTTCTTTTCTACAGTCAAAGGTTTAAGTCCAGAAGGTTCGAAGAAGGGTGGTCCTCGCTCAGACCTACTGGTTTCATATGCTCGAATTCATTTTAAACATTTTAGAAAGTACTTGTATACAGCTGACAGTTTAGATATTTCTGAACAGGTTTGAGGTTATGCATGACATCCATATGAAAGTCTTGATCAGACGTGACTATTTATGTAGTTTCATCTTTCGGTTTTGTAGGAATTTGCAGTGTTGAGTGAAAATAACCCTGGTTCAGCCTGTTCTATCTTCCATTTCTCCTATACTAAATATGTTATAACTGATCCATCATCATCATCATCATCATCATCATCATCATCCCCTTGACTTTTATAATCGTAGGTGGGGATCCGAATGAAGAAGAGCATCCAGGATAAGACGATAAACTACGTCCAGCAGCAGGGCCTCTTATCAGGAGGTTTTGAGGAGCGTGGAACCACCTGTTAATTGCTGGTGTTCCCGTGTCCAACCTGACCTGGGGTGGTAGCACCTGTTAGGGTCCCAGCTATGCGTAAATAGTTAACTCCGAAACTGAGGTAAAAAGCATTATGAAAGTCTAAAAATAGGTTTTAATACCAGAAATACTTTGTAAAAAACTATTACCAGAAATAAATCTTTGAAGAAAAAAAATACTATTACCAGCAATACGTTTTTGAAAAAAAATATTACCAGCAATACATTTTGACAATAATATTACCTACCAGCTTTACATTTTTGAGAAAAAAATATTACTAGAAATAGATTTTTGACAAAACAAAAATATTACCAGAAAAAAAGCTGTCGGCATTAAATGACCCATTGAGGTTGATATGCCGTAGAACTAAACAAACCAAACCAAACCAAACCAAACCAAACCGAATGAAGACACAACGGTCTATCATCGACAGACACCAGCAATTCTGATATCGTCAGACTTGTCCATTGTTTGACATTGCGATGCCAGTTTTTGCGTTGGCCTCCTCTCCTACGTCCACCTTCAACCGCGCTTTGCATGATGGTCTATGCACAGGATGTCGTGCCTTGTAACGTGTCCAAACCACGCTATTTTTCTCCGTTTGACAATGGCAAGAAGAGCTTTCTGTTGGCCCACAAAACTTTCAATCGTTTTCCGCACAAACTCATTGATTTTATGTTCCCAACAGAAGACACCAAGGACTTTTCTCGTGCATGTGTTCCTAAATATCAAACTGATCCCCCGCACTAGTGTATTTGAAATGTTCTGTATTTAGTAAATCTACAAATTTGTTTATGATGCCTTCATGATATGTGCCAACATTGCTTTCATTCCAATTCCAGATATTAGTTTAATTTTCATAATGGTTTATCTTGAGTTATATTTCTTGGATAGTTGATTTTTTTGTTCAAGATCATCCTTATTTCAACTATAAAGATCTACCGTACATACACGAGTATAGTACGAGTTTTATAATAGTTTTTTTAATGCAGAATATAGGTGGGGGTGTACTATAAACAGGTAATTTTTATAAACGTTTAAAAACCATACATTTTCGATGACCAGTTGCACTATACACAGGTATTTTTATGGAGGGAAACTTACGCTACACAGATCCGAGATAAAAGAACTAGTCAGGTATGAACAAAAAAAAGAAGTCCGTTATCTAAAACTTTGTATAGGATATTTTACGGTAAGTTTTTTTTTTCTCGCCATTTTGAATTGTCGTGAAGACAGAATATCATTTGTTTACTATAGAATATGTCCCAGATGATGCCTAGTACTGCAATATTTGACTAGCACTACTAGTATCCCTCAGAAGCTATGTTCTCATCATACACGACCTATATGAACAAATCAGGTTTTTCATAAAACATTCGTGGGTCGTACTATACATAAAGTAGTTTAATACCCGGGTATATCCAGTATGACATTAGCTAACATTATCCGCATACCAGCTTCGTAAATCAGAAATATTGTTTCCTATAGTAGATGTGTTTGGCAATGTAGTATGGGAAGTTTGATTGGTCAGTGGCCATCTCTTCACATCTGTGCTTGTAGACGCGCAGAGCATAGTCTAGGAAAAGATTAAATAGATTTGGGCCCTCATTTCCTTCTTGTCGCAATCCTCATGAAAGTGGAAATATAGGTGTCTGTTTATGATTCTGTAGCGCTAGCCTCCAATGTTCAAAGAATCGTGGTCTTCACCAAGATCAGGTTTCACTTGCTCAAAGACATTTTTTAACCATTGTTCTGTACAGCCAACAGTTTAGACATTTCTGAATAATCTTAGTTCCATGCATGACATCTATATGAAAGTCTCGTTCTGTTGCTGCTGTTGGTATTCCTCAAGTAATGTGGTTTCTGTTATCTGGTACAGTACTTGGTTCGTGATTCCGTATAGCCAGCCCACAATTTTAGAAGAAGAAAGGTCTTTGTCACAACCCTCAGACTTTACTCACTGAGAGACATTTTTAACCATTGACCTGAGAAAGCGGTTGTATACAGCCTGTTGACCATGTTCACCATAGTCTATGAATATAGAATACAGCGCAGTACGTAATCTGTTCAATGAAACAACGTTAAAGATTAATACTCACGAGTCAGACACTCTACTGAATCTGACTATATCGCCAATACCACCAGCAGCTATTCCGGAATTCTTCAGTCTTCGATATCAAAGGCTGGCAGTGAATATTCGGGACAAACATGGCCGCTTTTATACACGTCGCATTGAATATTTTGAGCCTTCTGATTGGTTAACCCTTCTATTGGTGAACTATAAAAGAGGGATTGCTCCCTAAATATACAATATATATAGGTGTATATGTGCGCGCATATATATATATATATATATATATGTGTGTGTGTGTGTGTGTGTGTGTGTGTGTGTGTGTGTGTGTATATGTATATTTGTTCATTTTAGCTGGCTCACTAGTACACAAAAGTTCTAAGATGGCCGACAGTTTAGATATTTCTGAATGGATTTGTTGCCTTATATGGCTTACATAGTAAAGTCTCGTTCTGACGAAGCTATTTAATAACATGACTTGAGTTTTCAGGTTAATGTTTTGATTTTGTAGCAATTTGCGATTTGGGGGAAAATATTTCTGGCTCAGTTTATTTTATGTTCAATTTCCTTTTCTCCGTAACTAACTTTGAAGTGTTTAGTATTTACTAAGTTAATATGATTCGAAAGTAGGATCGTTGTCTTCTGTTAGTTGATTCGTTTGGGATGTGTTATGGTATGCTTAAATTATTAGTGTACATCTCATTAAATCTGTGTTTGTTAATACGCAGGACATAGTCTAGGAAAAGATTAAATAGATTTGGGTTACCATTTCTTCCTTGTCGTTCTCCTCATGAAAGTGGAAATGGTTTTGTATTGGTCCCTTCGCCAGACATGTAAGATTTTATAGATTGAAACAGTTCTTCTATTAGATCGATACATCAGATTCAGAGGTTGGAAGCTGGTTTCTAATTGATTGAGAAAAGGAAGTTCCTATTGATGAGGTCATATGCTGTTGTGAGGTCGAAAAAACAGGTATACAGTTTCCTATTAGAGACGTAAGCAATTTATTGAGCTTGTTTGATGGCATATATACCATCATTATTTCCCTTACCAAAATGAAAACCAAACTGGGTCATGAGGTGTTGACCTTCATGAAGCGATGAGAGCCTCGTTAATATAATGTTTATTAATACTCTCATCATCATAGTTCTGTTTTTAAGATACGTGAGGGTTTTGACGGCTTCCTTTCTGTTTCCGTAATGCGCAATAATAATCAGTTTTCTGGTTAATGTTTTCCTTTTCTCCGTAACTAACTTTGAAGTGTTTAGTATTTACTAAATTAATATGATACGAAAGCAGGATCGTTGTCTTCTATCGGTTGATTCATTTAGGATGCGGTATGGAATACTTAAATTATCAGTGTACATCTTATTAAATCTGTGTTTGTAAACGCGCAAGGCACAGTCTAGGAAAAGTTTAAATAGATTTGGGATCTCATTTCCTTCTTGTCGTGCTCCTGATGATATTCTTAAATATAGAGATGATAAAATGAAGTAAAATCATATAAAATAAAAATTGACATTTTAACTGATTCAAAATTTAAATGCCGTCACGTCTTTCCCGAAAGTCTAACGTGATAAGAATTTCAAATTTCAAATGTATGATCAGTATTTGTCCAGAACTGTTATTATGAAATCTGATATTAGTTTAAATAAATTTTACTATCATTTGACCTTGACAAGCAAAGTTGACGCGAAACTCTGCAGGCGTTCAATAAGTCTACTGAACATTTACTGACTTGCTGAATACATATATATATATATATATATATATATATATATATATATATAGATAGATAGATAGATAGATAGATAGATAATATTAGTGGTAAAATATATACATACATATAATATATATATATATATATATATATATATATATATATATATATATATATATATATACATAGGAGCATACACATATATATTTTTTTAATAAAAATTCAAGAGGATAGAATCCAGGTAGAACTCAATGTTCAGGACAGAGTAAGGATATAATAAAAAGGCTTAAACACTAATATTCCATGGTCATAATTTATTCCACTGGAATCGCCAATACGATCCAATTCATCAGGCCTACAAATTCAAAAAGAAAACAAAAAAAAAACAACTCCGGAAATAAAAACAGAATTAGAGAGAGTGTAAGTATGAGGGGTAACAGACTAGAGAAGTGGGGAGATTAAACCGTAACAGAGAATTTTAGTAAAGGTGAGTGGAAGGGGTTTAAGTAAGAGAAATATGAATGTTGTCGGATGTCTAATGCATAAAGATACATTTCGTGGTGACATACACACACCATAGACGATTTAAATGTTGAAGATCAGAATAAGAGGGAGGGAAAGACGAGGTGGGGGAGTGAGATGGGGCGAAGGAAAGAAAAATTGAACTACATTTACTGAAAGGGCCGCTGTGTAATTGAGAAAATTTGACAAATTTAATATCGACTACAGGTTACAAATCAAATATAAACATATATATATATATATATATATATATAATGAATCAAGAAGAAAACTTTAAAGATCCATTTCGGCTATAATTTATTTCGTTAATATTTATATATATATTCATCGCTTCAGAGTACTTAATAAAATGATTTTTAAAGAATTTAATAAAATATTTTTAGGAACTTTCGATCTGAAGAGATGAATATATAGAAATATTCACAAAATAGATTGTAACCGAAATGGATCTTTAAGTTTTTCTTCTTGATTTATTATTATTATTATTACTATTATTATTATTATTATTATTATTATTCTGTGTCAATGAGCTATCTCTCTCTCTATCTCTCTTTTCTCTCCATTCTCTCTCTCTCTCTCTCTCTCTCTCTCTCTCTCTCTCTAACTCTTTGGGTTAATATCTTCCTTGAATTTCCCCTACCAGTCACAAATTGATAATACACACACACACAGAGACACACACACACACACACACACACACACACACACATATATATACATATATATATATATATATATATATATATATATATATATATATATATATATATATATATATATATAATATATATATATTTTATATATATATATATATATATATATATATATATATATATATATATATATATATATATGAAGAAATATAGTTTTATGGTGTGGATTATTCATGGGATAAAGGGCTCAATATCTGAGATAGGGCGTATGTAAATATAAAAGTGAACATTGAAGTCAATACTCAGAGACGACAGACGCAATCGAAAGCCCTAATAATTAAAAACAAAAACAAAACCTCAATAAAATTAACTATGAACACGGCCAGAACATGTTGACTTTGTTTGGAAAATAAGACATTCCTTATAACTTCAGAAACATACATAAAAATCACACATCCAGTTAAAAATGATAAAATAAAAATGTCCTTGATAATGACTAAAAAAACAGCCGAAAGCGCTTGGATATGCAGAACATTTAGACAATTTTTACAGATTTTATGTCCAGAAAAATAAACACTTAGACAAACACAAGGAAAATGAAATAAAAAGCTTAATCGAAGTTATCTGTCAACCATCTTTAACGAGACTTGTATAAAAGAGGGATTACTCCCTAAATATACAATATATATAGTTGTATATGTGCGCGCATGTATATATATATATATATATATATATATATATATATTGTTTATATTTTTGTTTGTTTGTTTTTTGTTGTTGTTAAGGTTTTTAAGGCAATTCACCCCAAGCAAGGCGGGAGTGCAACTATCACACAAGGGGTTACAGAGGATTGAGAACAAGAGTAAAGAGGCGTGTTTGAGGAAAGGATACAGAGAAGGACGGGGAACAAGCTCAGAGTGTCACATGTTGATTAAGATTACACTTGAATATTTGAAGATTATAGTCATCGGGGTAGCAAGTAAGGGGAAGGGAGTTCCACAGGCGTGAAGTGCGAGAGAAGAAATCGTTTAAGTATAAGAGACTGCTACATTTAACCTTTTTGACAGTGAAAGGGTGAGACCGAGATACCAGCCTGGTAGCTCGCTTAAATTCATGCAGTCCGGGAATCAGCAAAAGTCGCTCGTCGGAACAGTTGCTGTGAAAATACTTGTAGAAGAGACAGAGGGACGCCACGGCACTTAGGTTGGATTGCGATTGTAGACTAGATGCCACATCAGGACCTATCATATTGCATATTCATCTCTGGATTTTATCGAGTACCTCGAGACTTACAGCGGGGACAGCAGACCATATATGACAGCAATATTCCATGCAAGGACGGATGGTTGATTTATAGATTTGAAGAATGGACTCAGATGAGAAAAACTTTCTGGCACGACACAGAGAACCAAGTTTCAATGCGGTAGATGAAACTATTGATTCAATGTTTTATTCCACCTCATGTCATGCGTGAGGCCAAGCAGGCGTAACGAGGCGCTCTCTAGGAGTTGGGAATCAGCCATTGTGATGGGAGGCAGGAAGGGTTCTCTGTGGTGGGTAAAGAAGAGCAGTATCATTTTGGAGGCATCAAAGTTTACAAGCCATTTCCTGCCCCAGTCAACCACAGATCGAAGGTCCTTTTCGAGATCAACAGCCAGGTTAGTTTGTCAACGATAGCAGATTTACTATTAAGGCAGGAGTAAATAGTGATGTCGTCCGCGTAGATGCCAACTTGGAAACTGATGACATCGGGAAGGTCATTGATGAAGATCAGGAACAGTGTAGGGCCCAAGATAGAGCCTTGGGGAACACCAGCGTTCGTGATAAAGTAGCCGAAGAAGAACCCGTTTAGAACGTCCTTTATTTCAGTTTGACAGGAATGATTGTATTAAGTCAAATAATCGACCTGTAATACGGTATCCCTGAAGCTTACGAAGAAGGCCAGATGCTCGCTTCTATATATATATATATATATATATATATATATATATAAGGTTTCTGAGCGAGTATTGTTTCTTATACTTATAAGATTTCTATTAATAATATATATATATATATGTAAAGTGTGTGTGTATATATATATATGTGTGTGTGTGTGTGTGTGTGTGTGTGTGTGTGTGTGTGTGTGTGTGTGCGTAGAGTGTGTGTGTAAAGTGTGTTTCCAAAGTCAACATTAAATAAATCAGTGTTGTTGGTGAAAATTTATTTATTTCTCTATTGGATCATGTTATTTAAGTCATAACAATTATGTGTGAAAAATAATATCGCCCCAATGTCCTATAAATCTGAAAGTAAAAGAAAAAAAATCATTAGATGCTTCAACTTAATTCACATTTAAAATCGGTCCAAGTTATTGAAACACCCTTTATATATGAACCCTTCCATGTATTATGGTTTGAGTCTCGTTTGAAGTTCTTAATCACTTATGATCTCAGATAGGTAAATAGATATTTAGCCGCCTGCATATTTATACTTATACAAGAATTTGATGCACAGATACATACATACACACGCACACACGCTAATGCACACACGCACAAAGGCTTATAATCTTCTCACATTGTAGTCACAAAGATACTCTATCCGGTATTGATAATATCTTGCCAAATTAAGACCATAAGAGTCCAACCTCATTTTAACGACCTCTTCTTTCTCACTTGATAGACTCGGCTTTTCATCCATACAATGCGCTGAAGCATTGTTGGACATTTTCCGCAGCACACGAGACAAAACGAGACCGAGCGAGATAAGTGCAGGACGGACAATGGTAACAACTAGAGGCGATAATGACGGACACTATAATGGAGGACAATTGTAGACTGCAAACCAGAATTACGACACGGATCGCCAGCGTTATGTTTATTTATGAGTTTCTTTTGGTCAGAAGACTATAAGAGTATCAATCCGGAACATTACCCTATTGTTTTCTTTCTAGTTATAAGACTGATGACGTCATTTATGGCGGTGTTTGTTTCTCCAAATTCACCTCCTCTGCTTCCGCCATTTTATCTTTGTTCTTTTCTCTATACTTCTTCTCTTCCTCTGTCATATTTTTCTATTTTCTCTTTCTTTTTCCCTCTCTTTTTTATTCATAAATTTTTATCATCTGCTCTAATAAACATTCCTACTTTTTCTCTTTCCTTCTTTCTTTCTTTCTTTCTTTCTTTCTTTCTATCATATTTTATTCTCTTTCTCTTCCGCCTAAGTCTAATGTATCTCGCCATTTTATACACTCATATCCTCATTTCTTTTTTTGACCTCACTTTCCTTATTTTCTTTATCTCAACTAATCGTTCTATTTCTTTTTTTCTATTTCTTTCTTTCTATCCATTTTTTAATTATTTTTTCGTCCTATCCTTGCCTATTGCTTCTAGCTCGCTATCTACTTCATTGTTTATCATCTTCCGCTCCCATGATCCTTCTTTTTCTGCCTTGCTTTCTTCATTATTTCTCTGTTCTCTTTTTTATATCGCTTTTTATTCCCTTTTTCCTCTACGTAGATCTACTTTCGTTCGCTTCACTCTATCGTCACATTTTTGTACCTCGCTTTCTTCATTTTTCTTACTTTCTTTCTTTTTTTCTTTCTATCTATCGCTTTTTATTCTCTTTTTTCTCTATCCCGTTCTACTTTCTCTTTATCGATTTTTAACCCTTTTCTATCCTCACCTTTTTCTACCTTGCTTTCTTCTTTATTATTTCTCTTTCTTTTTCGTTTCCTTCTTTTTTTTTCTGTCTTTCTTTCTTTTTCTTTCGCTTTCTATTCTCTTTTTCCTCCAGGTAGATTTATTTTCTCTCGCTCGTTTTATAGACTCTCTCTTCTTTTCACCTTCTTTTTTTAGCCTCGCTTTGTTCTTCATTATTTATCTTTCTTTTTTTTCGATTGCTTTTTATTCTCTTTTTCCTCCACTTCGATCTACTTCCTGACACCCGATTTATAACATCTCTTTTTTTTCTACCTCACTTTCTCCTTCATTATTTCTTATGATCTGTTGTCCTACACGGTGTATTCTTTCTTTCTTTCTTTCTTTCTTTCTTTCTTTCTTTCTTTTCTTTTCTTTTCTTTATTATTATCTTTTTCCCCTATCCGTACGATTATATTCTACCGCGCTCTCTCGCTCTCATTACTTTTATCTTCTGTTCTCATATTCATTCTATTCCTTCTTTTTCTACCTCGCTTTCTTCATTATTTCACTTTATATCAGTCTTTCTCTTTTTTTCTTTCTATCGGTTTTGTTCTCTTTTGCCATCACCTCGATCTTATTTCTCTCACTCATTTTATAAACTTTCTCTATCCTCACTTTCTTTTCATACCTCACTTTCTTCTTCATTATTTCTCTTTCTTTCTTTCGCTTTTTATTCTTTTTTTTTCCTCCGCGTACATCTACTTTCTCTCGCTTGCTTTATAGATACTCTCTATCATCACCTTCATTTTGTACATCGCTTTCTTCTTTATTATTTTTCTTTCTTTCTTTCTTTATTTCTTTCTTTCTTTCTTTCGTTTTTTATTCTCTTTGTCCTCAACCCTGATCTACTTTCTCCTGCTCGATTTATAACCTTTCTCTATTCTCACCTTCTTGTTCTACCATGTTTTTCTTCTTCGTTATTTTCTTTTTTCTTTCTTTCTTTCTTTCTTTCTTTTTCTTTCTTTCTTTCTTTCTTTCGTTTTTTATTCTTTTGTCCTCAACCCTGATCTACTTTCTCCTGCTCGATTTATAACCTTTCTATTCTCACCTTCTTGTTCTACCATGTTTTCTTCTTCGTTATTTTCTTTTTTCTTTCTTTCTTTCTTTCTTTTTTCTTTCTTTTCTTTCTTTTTCTTTCTTTTTTTTATCTCTTTGTCCTCAACCCTGATCTACTTTCTCCTGCTCGATTTATAACCTTTCTCTATTTTCACCTTCTTGTTCTACCATGTTTTCTTCTTCGTTATTTTCTTTCTTTCTTTCTTTCTTTCTTTCTTTCTTTCTTTCGTTTTTTTTATTCTTTGTCCTCAACCCTGATCTACTTTCTCCTGCTCGATTTATAACCTTTCTCTATTCTCACCTTCTTGTTCTACCATGTTTTCTTCTTCGTTATTTTTCTTTCTTTCTTTCTTTCTTTTCTTTCTTTTTCTTTTTTTTTTTCTCTTTGTCCTCAACCCTGATCTACTTTCTCCTGCTCGATTTATAACCTTTCTCTATTCTCACCTTCTTGTTCTACCATGTTTTTTTCTTCTTCGTTATTTTCTTTTTCTTTCTTTTTCTTTCTTTCTTTCTTTCTTTCTTTCTTTCTTTCTTTCTTTCTTTTTTTTTATTCTCTTTGTCCTCAACCCTGATCTACTTTCTCCTGCTCGATTTATAACCTTTCTCTATTCTCACCTTCTTGTTCTACCATGTTTTCTTCTTCGTTATTTTCTTTCTTTCTTTCTTTCATTCTTTTTTCTTTTCTTTCTTTCTTTCTTTTTTTCTTTCTTTTTTTTTTTATTCTTTTGTCCTCAACCCTGATCTACTTTCTCCTGCTCGATCTATAACCTTTCTCTATTCTCACCTTCTTGTTCTACCATGTTTTCTTCTTCGTTATTTTCTTTCTTTCTTTCTTTCTTTCTTTCGTTTTTTATTCTCTTTGTCCTCAACCCTGATCTACTTTCTCCTGCTCGATTTATAACCTTTCTCTATTCTCACCTTCTTGTTCTACCATGTTTTCTTCTTCGTTTTTTTATTTTTTTTCTTTTCTTTTTCTTTCTTTTTTCTTTCTTTTTTTTATTCTCTTTTGTCCTCAACCCTTTCTCATCTTCTTTCTCCTGCTCGATTTATAACCTTTCTATTCTCACCTTCTTGTTCTACCATGTTTTCTTCTTCGTTATTTTCTTTCTTTTCTTTCTTTTCTTTCTTTTTTTCTTTTCTTTTTCTTTCTTTTCTTTCGTTTTTTATTCTCTTTGTCCTCAACCCTGATCTACTTTCTCCTGCTCGATTTATAACCTTTCTCTATTCTCACCTTCTTGTTCTACCATGTTTTCTTCTTCGTTATTTTTTCTTTCTTTCTTTCTTTCTTTCTTTCTTTCTTTTTTTTCTTTCGTTTTTTTTTATTCTCTTTGTCCTCAACCCTGATCTACTTTCTCCTGCTCGATCTATAACCTTTCTCTATTCTCACCTTCTTGTTCTACCATGTTTTCTTCTTCGTTATTTTCTTTCTTTCTTTCTTTCTTTCTTTCTTTCGTTTTTTATTCTCTTTGTCCTCAACCCTGATCTACTTTCTCCTGCTCGATCTATAACCTTTCTCTATTCTCACCTTCTTGTTCTACCATGTTTTCTTCTTCGTTATTTTCTTTCTTTTTTCTTTTCTTTTTTTTTTTCTTTTTTCGTTTTTATTCTCTTTTTTCCTCAACCCTGATCTACTTTTCTCCTGCTCGATCTATAACCTTTCTTTTTTTTTTTTTCCTTCTTGTTCTACCATGTTTTTTCTTCTTCGTTATTTTCTTTTTTTTCTTTCTTTTTTTTTTTTTTTTTTCGTTTTTTTTATTCTCTTTGTCCTCAACCCTGATCTACTTTCTCCTGCTCGATTTATAACCTTTCTCTATTCTCACCTTCTTGTTCTACCATGTTTTCTTCTTCATTATTTTTCTTTCTTTCTTTCTTTCTTTATTTCTTTCTTTCTTTCTTTTGTCATTTCTACATGCTTTTTCTTTACTCCACTTTTCTTTGTTTTTTTTTCTTTTTATCTTTCTTTTCCCTTTTTTCGCTATCTTTTTTTCTTTTTATTCTCCCTCATATTTTCTTCTTTATTTTTCTATTTCATTCACTTCCTTATCTTCTTTTGCTTTCACTTTCATTTTCCTTATATTGTTTTCGTTTTTACTTTTCATTGTTCTTATTTTTATGGTTTTCATTTTTCATTCTACTTCTTCCTTCTTTTCTTTTCTTTTTTTTTATGTTTATTTTGTTTGATTTTTTTTTTTTTTTTTGTATTCGTTTTCTTTCTTTTTATTTTGATCTATTTTCTTTTTCTATGATTTTATTCTTTTTCATTCCATTTCTTATGTTTGTGTTGTAAAGAAACTCTCGGTTTAGTTCTTGCTAAGATTCCAAGCTTTTGACTTGCTTTAGTCATTTTTAAGAAAGGAATTAAATTAAATTTCACGCCTGCATAGTATGTTTGGAATAATTTTGAATTTTGAATATTTGCGTTGTTACCTGATCAAGATGTTATCTTTTGAGTTTTGAAACATCAGCGTTGCGTGTCGTCCGTGAAGTAATGATGATTCTGGAATAAAATACATCAAATAAATACATCATCTTAAACAAAACTTTATACACATAGATAGATAGATAGATAGATAGATAGATAGTGTTATGGGGTCCACCCCTTTTTCATACAAGTGGACTCGACCAGTGTGTACTTGGACTGCTGCCGTTAAATACCCAGAGTCAGTCAGAGTAGTGAGAGCAGTTATTGTGATTGAGTTGGAGGTAGAGTAATAGTGTGAGGTAACCGCTTGTAGAAGTCACAGTTACAAACACGTAGACTCTAAGGAAGTCCTACTTCGAGACTGGGTTTACCAGACTATATATATATATATATATATTATTATTGCTACTAACCGCGTTTCTGGATTTACTAACTGTATTACCAATTGTATTATTGTGTAAATACATTTATTTGTTATATTTCATTCCTGCGTTTGTCATTCATTGGAGACCGGATTTCATCTCGGAATCCACAACAGATAGATAGATAGATAGATAGATAGATAGATAGATAGATAGATAGATATGATTAATATATATTTGGGCAGCAACCTTTCTTTGAAACATCTTTCGTTAAATATGACGGACAAGGAGATTTGAATTAAGTATTTCTTTATTTTTTCCAGCCGTGCCACAAAAGCGAAGGCTTGGAATAAACGTTCCTACTGAAAGCAACAACAACAAAAAACATCTCAAACATTTAATACGTGTAAAGAAACTAACAATACTAAAACAAAAAACCTTTGAGAATGACTAAGTGGCCGGAAGAGCTTGGTACAATGGATAGTTTTTGTACTCCATCACTCACACCAAACGAATATATATATATATATATATATATATATATATATATTGTGTGTGTATTTAGGCAGCATCTTTTCATTCATACACGTTTCATTAAATAATATAGACAAGTGTTGTCTATTTATTTTATGTAAATTCTTTTCATAACGTCTGATAAGTTTAATAATATTATCATTAATATATATATTTATGAATAAAAATGACAATAGGAAAAATAGTAATTGCTGACGCGTTTCGTCCAATGTGGACTTTATCAAAGCAAAATACGAAAATGAAATTAATTGAATAAAGTAACTAATAAAAACAAAAACAGAATGTACCTAGCAACTGGAATGTAGAGAAACGCTATTTTCATATTTTTAACTGAAAAATAACGTCAGTATTTGTCACGTGTGGAGAATATTGTCATTATATCTGTGTTGATGTATTCAACCATTTTCTTTTGATTTTATGAATCTGTTGTGTACATTTGTTTGTAAGAGCAGTAATTTTCTTAAGAAAGGTGAAATGGGGAAAAAACCTGGGCGTAGATTAATATTTGGGTAATTTTTCTGTGGCGGCACTCTCAGAATTTTCCTTCTGAGTGAGTTATTTTTTTTTTTATGAGTGTAGCATTTTTAAAATTATATATATATATATATATATATATATATATATATATATATGTGTGTGTGTGTGTATGCATGTGCGTATGTATGTGTGTATGTGTGTGTATGTATGTATGTGTGTATGTATGTATGTATGTGTATGTATGTGTGTATGTATATGTGTGTGATAAAGTGAAAAACAAATATGAAAAGTATATCAATCTATGATGTTTCACTTTTATTAAATCTTAGAGAGATTGAGAAATTGCAGACAAAAACTGAACATTGGTATTTTCAATTTAGTTTGGGTCAATTCTCATTGACTATTCATGTATGACGTGCATTAAAACCGTAGATAATTCTACATGTATGTAAGTTTGTAAAGATTATTGTATGTCTAAGCGGGCATCGAGTGGTCATGTGTATTCGTATTACGCAAATTCTTCAACTGCGATTGTCTCTAAGTATAATGTATTTTCAAATTCGAAAACCAAACTAATGACATTGCTGATCGTACCCAGAACTATCACCAATCACGATGAACGGATGTTCTCTTATGGAGGCCCCTTTGCTTTGAGCGCCTATTCGGACTTAAACCCAACCCAGAACTCAAGTGGAACTCGTACATACGATCCATCGCTAAAGATAGTGGAAATGGTTGGTTCTATGTGGCTCTCCAATAAGTAGCTGACTCCTCCTGCTGTCCTTTACTTTTACAAGGGTCATATCAAGCCCAAAATGTACTTTTGCCATATTGAGATAGGAGTTGTTTTTCCCTTTCCAATTTTGATAGAGTCCACAAACGTCCCCGCGTCGTTGTGGGTAACAAATTATTTGGGTGACATCTATCGCTATTTCCATGGAAAGTGTTCAGACGAACTGCATTCCTTAGTTCCACTAGTTCTGACTTCACGGCTAAGACCCGCCATGCTACGCGCATTGAAGCGAACCGCCCTCATTCCCTTCGTATTTTATTAGTCAGATGTAAGTTCCATTCGAGCTGCTTCTTGCCACGTACCGCTGCTTTGTTTAACCGACTCCCAAGAGGATGCTTCCCTGATCATTACAATCTTAACCCGTTCGGGTCTATGGTTAACCGTTATCTTTACCGCATATCCGTATAAACTGTACCTTTTACTCTGTAACACTCTACCTCGAGTGGCTCTAGGGTCTTGTACCGAATGAACATCATTGTAAAAACAAATTGCGTACGAACACACACAATGTATTCCTTGCTAAGGAAAAGACATCGCGCAAAATGGATAGATACTTGCAGACTTTGAAAGCTTGTTCAGATGAGCGCTCCATTCTTTACTTCCGCCAGTTCAGACATTTACTGCAAAACTCGCCACGTCACTTCTATGGAGTCGAATCACCTTTATATCTCCCGTGTTCCAAACGTAAAAATACTGGCACCAATACATCAACATATTAAAGCGCTATTTACATCATCCTATATAATAGTGGCTGACTGAGATAATCCCATACAGTGGCTGAGTAATATAATCCCATATAATAGTGGCTAACTAATATAATTCCATATAATGGCTGACTATAATCCCATATAATAGTGGCTGACTAATATAATCCCATAAAATAGTGGCTAACTAATATAATCCCATATAGTGGCTGACTATAATCCCATATAATAGTGGCTGACTAATATAGTCCCATATAATAGTGACTGACTAATCGTAACCAATCTCTATTGCAAATCCGCATTTGAGTTTATCTAATAGCCATAGAGCGTACCTAAGATTTACCCTGCAACTACCTAGAGTGAATTTTAGTTACAATTTATGTGTGCTAACGCATCATCTGGTGCGATAATCATTTCAAACAAGGTCAACAGGCTCTAACGCTCGGTCACGATGAATTGTAATCTAGGGCCAGCGCAACCCTCGATGGAGTTTGAACAGCACCGTCTACCCAATTTCACTCACAAGGCATGCGTCAACCCATGTTATTGTTTTCAATCAATTTCACAAACTGTCGCCCCCTTGTTACAGAATGCGGAGGCAGCGAAGCCAGAATGTCTCAGGGCGTGATATTCGATGGATGGATGGCCTTTGTCTGGGTTTTATATAAAAGTCCAAAAAGCCGCGAATTCAATAGAAGGCCGCAAGAATTCTGAAGGGTCGATACGCCTCCCACACCCAGGTTGAGAGACCCATTAAGACCACCCGCGGAAGGACGCTGAGCGCACGTGCGACATGAGTTTCTGTGACGTCATTCATCCGGCTGGCTTTTAGATTTCCAGCTACCACCACTCTCTCCTAATAAAACGAATGAGGGAAAGGAAATGGCATTTTCGTTGATACCTTTTTATGTAGTTGCTTCGGGACCCGGCGATGACACAGAACGCAAGACCCTATGATCACCTTCACGAGCCGATAATATCAAGACAAATTGATCTTCGCAAGGTTTGAACCTGAGTCTCATGATTCGCTCACGATGATTTGTAATCTCGGGCCAGCGCAACCATCGATGGAGTTTGAACAGCACCGTTTACCCGATAGTATCAAGACAAATTGATCTTCGCAAGGTTTGAACCTGAGTCTCATCGTCAGAAAGAGAATATTCTAACCACTCGGTCACACGTCCATATAATCTCATACGCAACTTCATACTCATATACATACAGAAAATTATCAACACAGCTATAAATGCACAAACAATAACACAACTACAAAAACATATATACGCACACAACCGCAGACACACCCTCAGGAGGAACTAAAACTGTGTATCAATAATACCTGCGATAGCGTCTGCTCCACGGGCACAAGTTCACCTTTCTCTGAGATAACAACAATTTTTTTTATTATTTAAATCGACTAAAATTCTTCGAAAATTGTTCCCAGATTGAAATTCAATTCTCTCAAGAGTGTGAAAGAAAAACAAGCAAATTACCTATAAAAGAGAGAAAAACATCTGCAGACATTAGCCATGATAATAAGAGTATGGTCAAAGATCAACCTAACCCATCAATTGGTTGTTTTCTTCTTCTTCTTCTTCTTCTTCTTCTTCTTCTTCTTCTTCTTCTTCTTCTTCTTTTGTGTCGTGAATACCGCTTAGAAATGGGTCCATTGTAAGGAATTGTAATTGTTTCACTCAACGTTGTATCATTATACAATTGAGGTTCCTTCGGATAGCCACTTCAGATGAAAATCGTGGCCATAATATCAGAGAGCGATCGCTATTAACGAGGAAGATGGATGCCGAGAGAAATACGGAAAAATCTAGATGGCCATGTGTGTGTTGTGGGACCAGGGTCTAGGTTATAAGGAGGAAGTATCGATGGCTGAAAATAATAACAGAAGTTTTCATTATTCTGTGTTATTGAGCGACACAAGACAATTCTTCGCGGTTAAGTGTTAGAAAGGGTCGGTGTTTGAAAAGAAAGAAGTAAGTGGGATATGAAACGGAGAATAGAGGACAGATTAAAAGAAGTAAGTGGAGACAACGTAAGAGTGATGTGGGATGAAAAGAGTTGAGAGTGCGGGGGGAAAGAATCACTAGCTAGAAAAAGGGTCGGCTACAGATTGATAGCAGAATAATGAGGTGGGGGGGAATGATTATTATGAACCAAAAAAGATATATGAAAAGAAGGCGAGATACTATGGAAAAGAATGGCCGTTAGTGAAAAAGAAGAAATACTTTGGAGCGACAAGTGGTCAAGAGTGATAATATAAAGGCCTAGGTATAGATGAGAACTATCAGAGAACACATACTAGACGGAGTCGGCGATTTGTGAAATAAGAACGAGAAAAGAACGAGAATTGATAGACTCAGAGCGAGAACGAGAAAGTGCGAAGAATGGGAATAATATGAGCTGAGTGGACCATCAGTCGCACTTAATCGTGGTACGAAGAGGTAAATAAAGGGGATGCTTCATCAGGCGATAATAAGGAAAAATAGAATGATGTGTGGAAGAGCTAAATGTCCGAGAAGAAAGAAAGTCAGAGCAATTAAGACCAGAATGAATAGAAATATATAAAGTATAGAGTAAAAGTAAGAAAAGTAAAAGTAAAGAAAGAAAGAAAAGAAAATAAAAGAAAGAAAAGAAAGAAAGAAAAGTGTTAGGAAGACGAAAGAAATTTCAAATCTTTTAAAACGAGTTAATAAGAAAATGTAAAAATATACAAATTCTAGGATAAAACCAAAAGAAATATATTCTTTTAAAACGAGTTGATAAGAAAGAATAGATAGATATAGATTACTGAATACAGTTTAATGAAAGAACGAAGGAAAGAAAAAAAGACATTCGAAGCTTTTAACTTTTAAAACGAGTTAATGAGAAAGAATGAAAAGATATATTTCACAGAATAAAAAAAGAATGACTGAATGAAAGACATTCAGAGCTTTTAAAATGAGTTACTCGTAATATGAAAGAATACAAAAAGATAATTTAAAAAATAAATAAATAAAGAAAGAAAGAAAGAAAGAAAGAAAGAAGAATTTTTGGAAGAAAGAAAGAAATGCATGACTTTAAAACAAGTTAATAAGAAAGAAAAAGAAAGATATAGTGTCGAATAAAACATCAGAAGAAAGGAAGAACTAAAGAAACAATTAAAAATGACAATGTTAAAAGAAAGAAAAAAAGAAAAAAAGAAAAAAGAATGACGTATGAAAATCATTTCCTGTTCTTTTCTTTATTCCCTAATGTGTCTAATCGACTCAATGTGTCAACGTTCTATCCCCTGCCATCCATTTGTCCGATCCTTCAAACATTGAGACTTGTATTATTGAACATAGCCGAATTCAGCTCACCATTACTGATAACATAAAAGCATCTGCATCCACTGTCCAATGCAGTTGTGTCCCACGGGGAAAAAAAAATCTACACTGAGAGGAGCTCATGCCAATGCACTTGGACAAGGCTTCAAGACGGTCAAATATTTTGTTCGAAATAAACTGACCATAGACAACGAAAGAAATACGAATCAGTGATAAAATATCGGTGTTGCATCAACGCAGACGACTGATTACTGTTTCTACTTCTACTATAAAACGTAATGTTGTATGAAATGGTTAGATAGATAGATAGATAGATAGATAGATAGATATGAACAGACTGAGATAGATAGATAGATAGATAGATAGATAGATAGATAGATAGATAGATAGATAGATAGATAGATATGAACAGACTGAGATAGATAGATAGATAGATAGATATGAACAGACTGAGATAGATAGATAGATAGATAGATAGATAGATATGAACAGACTGAGATAGATAGATAGATAGATAGATAGATAGATAGATAGATAGATAGATAGATAGATAGATATGAACAGACTGAAATAGTTTAATGTAGGTAACTCCTCGAAAACGCAAAAAATCAGCATGACATAATGAAAACATGCTCCACACGTAATGAAAACAATTTTATCGTCTAAATTTTTATGCTATGATTAAGAGGAAAGATCAAAATATTTTTTTTAATATTTAATCAAATATTTTGCTCCTTTTTAGAACATTCGAAATTTGATTAAAATCTTTATTTTAGCATAGCAAATTTTAGCATCTTTTTTGCAGTGAAAGGGACATTAATTCGGAAATTCTTGCAAAAATAAAATAATTGTCGGATTTTAATAAAATAATTAGATAATTTTTAGTGACTATATTAGTTAAAAGCAGAATTCTTTGGAGAATTTCAATCATGGATTTTTATTTGCAAAATCAAGCCACGTCTTTGCAAAAATCGCAATAAAATAAAGACATTATTTAATTAGAATAGCTTTTAAATGCTTTTAAGAATAATATTTATTAAAGACAATATTATCTTAAGAAATAAAAAATTTCGATGAAAAATGAATTTTTACAAGATTGTTTTCATTTTTTAAATTTTAATTCGAATAATTTATGTTTTTTTTTAATCTTTTAAAATTCAGTTTAAATTGTGTAACTCTTAGGAAATATTGCTATTAAGTGAAACTATATTTCAGTCAGTTATGTCCAATGAGTGACAGACGCGTACGCGATCATGTATCTTTCGATACATGACTGACGAGACAGATTTTTCCCGCAGTAGGTTGCCATTACTTTCTGCAGTAGACTAGTTGCCATCCAAGGCTAGAGAACCCGATCGCAAAGCATATGATAGTCTGACAACCCCGAATATTTTTAAAAGAATTTTAAATTTTTTGTATGTGTAAAAACGTGCCGAATTTTATAGATGTGGTCGTCCTTACACGACACTGTCAGAAAATTAAACTCGACACCTATCGTAAATTTAAAACCCAAATCCTCCAAAATTCAATAAAATATTAGATTACGGAAGATATTTTTTAAATTTTTAAGATTACCGCGTACTTAAAAGGTGTTCGCGTTATATTCCTCAATTATATTTTTAATGTTAAAGCCTCCGTAGAACAATATTAGATAACAGTCTATCCATCATCGGCTGTTGGAGAGGTATTAAAAACACGTCGACATAAATACCGCTGAGTTGAAAAATACATTTTTGTGACATTTTAAATTTTAAAAAATACTAGCTGTTTCAAATCAGATTAATATTCATCAAATAAAATTTCAAGTATATTTTATTTTTGGAAGATTTTTTTAATATAGAGATTTACATTTTTATAAGACTTTGCTCAAAAAAATGGCGCTAAATTCAAGTTTCAGAAATTTCAAAAAACATTTTCTTACTATCAATCAATTTAAATTATTTTTGAAATACAGTATAGTATTTTGTTTCTTTGAATTATTACATTTAATCTATCAGCTTGAAATTAAAACTAAAATAAAAGCTTCAAGAAAGATTTTTCATTATGAAAAATTCATCTGAAATGTTAGGTATCGCGTTTTCGTGCGGGATCCTAGTTTAATGGTAATGGTAATATTAGCTATCTCCTCTCGCTTGCAAAACACAGTGTCTAAGTTCATGTTTAGCTTAGATTTTGAATGCTGATTTTCAAGATAACAGTTTACATCATGTAACATGGTAAGCTTAATAAATATTCATAACTCAGAATAAATTCAAATTCATTAGAACGAAAGAAGATTATGTTACGCCAAACATCTTCCAAGCGAAGTTAAACTGCTTCCTAGTATTTCAGATTTGTTCTTACCATTCCGTTTTTCGAACACCAATCTCTGCCGCTAGTGGGAATATGTCACAGACAGTAAGTCGGTCACAGAGATTAAGAAATATATAGTTAGTAGAGGAGAGGAAAAAAAATATTTCCGTCCTAATGTTTCGTTGTGATGCAGAATGACCTACGACAAATCAAAGAGATTTTATCAATCTGGTCATATTGTCAAAGAAAAAACGACGAACGAACAACTAATGTCAGGATTGCAGCCTGCACATAAAACTGTTTTTAAACTGGTATTTAAAAAAACATGTATAATGTTGCTTTAAAAGCCTTTAAAAGGCACTGAATTTTTAAGTATTTTTCTTTAATAATTGAAAAAAGGCACTGAATTTTTAAGTATGTTTTTCTCTAATAATTGAAAAAAGCTACTGAATTTTTAAGCATTTTTCTTTAATAATTGAAAAAGGGCAATGAATTTTTAAGTATTTTTTTAATATTTTGAAAAAGCACTGGATTTTGAAGTATTTTTTAATACTTTACAAAAGGTACTGGTTTTGAAGTATTTTAATACTTTGAAAAAAGGTACTGAATTTTTAAGTATTTTTCTTTAATATTTGAAAAAAGGCACTCAATTTTTAAGTACTTTTTTAATATTTTAAAAAGAGGCACTTAATTTTGAAGTAATTTTTAATATTTTGGGAAAAAAAGCACTGAATTTTGAAGTATTTTTTAATACTTTGAAAAAGGTACTGGATTTTGAAGTATTTTTATGATTTTGGAAATGTTTTTTAATCATTTTGAAAACGTTTTTTCATTGCAAGTCACTTGTTTTACGATGTATATTTTTCCTTTAATAAATTCGAAAATGTAAAAAGACACCGAATTTTGATATTTTTTTTTTATAAATTTGAAAATGAAAACGAGCACTGGAATTAGAAGCATTTTTGTCTTTTAATACTTTTGAAAATAAAAAAGCTACTTGCATTTTTTCAGTGTACTGTTTCACCTCCAAAAACCTGGAGGTCCAGAGCAGGCGACCTATCTTTCCTCCGACATAGTTCTAACAACTCAAAAGGTATGGGAGGGTGTCTTGTAATACTAATTACTTCCAAAACCAAATTCATAACGCTTAATCATTACCGAAGAAACACAGATATTTCGGCTTTCACGGAGAACAGTTGTTCTCTCAAGAAAGTTCCTTGTCTTGAATGCCTATTGGGATTCAAGTACCCCCAAGACCTCAAATTGAAACTCATATTTAGGACCCATCGCTAAAAGAAGAAATGCCGGTTCTTTGTATCGCTCCAGAAAGTACCCGGTTCCTCCTGCTTACAAGCGTCACATCAGACCAAAAATGGAGTTTTGCTATCATATCTGGGGTGCAATCGTCCAGTCTTCACTTTCCAGCCCTGAGTTCAAAAGTGTCTAGGTAGCCTTTCCACTCTACAAACCCTCTCCCGCAGACAAAAAAGTCACAAGCCTCTTGCTACTTTGTAACTATTTCGAAGACAAATGTCCAGACACACAATTTTTATTAGTTCCATCCGTCCAGATATTCAAAGCTCAGATCGACTATGCCACGTACACTGACACGAACTATCCTCATTCACTTCGTATTCCATTGGTAAGGAGGAAGGTCCATTCGGAGCAATACTTCCCAAGAGACGCTGAGACTATACTTCTCCCATCACAAAATTCTTCATGTCTATGATCAGCCATTATCTTTCCTACATGTCTTCATCATCCACATTTATTACTTCAGCTTCTGACGATCATAAAACAACCTGATTCAGTAAACTCTATCCTGAGTGGCTCTTGGACCTTTTATTGGATGAAACATTTGTAAAATAACAAAAACTTGTAAATGAAAAAGCCACTGGATTTAATGTATTTTTCTAGTGTTGTAAACGAAAATTCACTGGGTTTTGCAGTATTTTTTCTTTCTTTTCATAATTTTGAAAATAGTATTTGAAAAATTATTTTGTAAATAAAAAAAGCACTGTATTTTAAGTACCTGTTTTTTCTTTCTTTTGATATTTTTTTTTACTTCCACTACGCTAAAATAGCTGCTTTTAAAAAGCAAACGCATTTTCCCAATTCCCTTGTTATCTATCGTTTTCTCTTTCAGCGTTTGAATTTTGTTGTTTTTGTTGTAAAAATAGACAAACATCCTATTAATACGAAACAATAAAAAATTAGTTTTTAAAGTTTGCCGCAAAATCCACAAACAAAAATGATTTAATTAACTTTTATTTCCACCATAGCACAAAAATAAAATCATAGCCTTTTTAATATGTAGCCAGGAATAACTAGATAAAAAAGAGAAATACATTGAAAAAAAAAAATTTTAGACTATATCACTAATCACATCATCCTCAACGGAATAAAACGAGCATACAAAGTTTAAAAATCCAAAAAAGTAGGCACCACCAATCACATAAACTCTTCCGACAACAAAAAACGCAAAATTCATAATCCTGCCCCCCGACACTCGACATTTGAAAACTAACCAGTTACCTCCAACACTAAGATCTTAACAACCATCTTCAAGACAATCAAAGATATAGTCGGAAAGAAAAATATATCCAACACCACATCAGATGCCGGGATTTATGGCATAAAACCCCTGCAATGTAGGAAGAGCTACCTTGGCGAAACATCAAGAAATCTAACAGCCCGCATCTTAGAACATAAAAGAGACCTACGTTGGGAATACCCTTTAAACTCGTCTTCGATTTTATAAATTCTATTTTATAAATTCCGCCCTAATTAGAAAAGAACATAATTCATTACATAGGAAATGTTTTGAGGGAGTTCTGATAAATATTTTGCCTTCTATAAACACATGACAAACATATTTTATTATATCACCAACTTTTATAAAGTAAACACAAAGAGCATAAGATATGTATATCTACAACCACAACCGGGGTAACTTAAATTCTTTTACTCTCACAAAACACATATCCAAATCAACATACTGTTATACTACCTGTTCTATGGTAAATAGACTCTCCCACAGATAATAAGTAGTAGTAGCAGTTGCCCGGGAGCTCAGTGGTGTTGAGTGAGTCAGTCGATGTCGGACATTAAAGTATGAGCCTCACAACTAGATTGCTGCGTCATTAACTACTATTTCAAGTTCCTAACGTTTTTGTACGTCGAACCTAATTTAGGACCGACTTAGTGAAGTTACAAGCCTCCATTGTGAAAACTACTCTACAACACACACAAACAACCACCAGACATAGATCAAAATGCCTAACAGACGCTCAAATGCACACACGCATACAAATTATTATCAGAATCCCGCATAGACAAACTAGAATTATATGTATACACACATGAATTATACGCTTGACAAGACAGATATATAGGCTTAATCAATGAAAAACCAACACATAAATAAAAATACAAGAATTTTCTTTTCTCCTCGATATTTCATTTTCTAATGAATCTTAAAAGTGAAACATATGTAAACTTTTCCTTTTTCTTACTTATGTCATCATATATATGTATATTTATGTATTCATCTGTAGCAGCCGCCTGCTAAAATATGGGTGAACTAAATTATTCCTGTTTTAGTGTTAACGCAGGACTGTGTGGACGTCTAAGGTCGCCAGGAGGCGGCACGGTGGAGTAATGGATAGCGGCTTGGATTGAGAAATCGGAGAGCCGAGTTCGAATTCCAGTCGAATCCATTACATTCACTTACGTGCTAATACCCTTGGGAAAGGTGTGTATCCTCTTCTCCCTCCAGCTATGGGTAAATAGGAGGACAGACTGGGTTCTATAGCCTTAGATGGCAACTGGTCTAGGAGAAGGAAAACTCTGAATTCAAAACCTGCGGAGGGTGAATGGAGTCTCTCTGAGCCTTGGTTGGCAATCCGTTTAGTGATGGTGTCACGATAAAAAACAACCTTGATAGCCCTAGCGAAGCATCAAGAATTCAGCTACTTGACAAGATTATGAACTACACCACTCAAAGTATTAGCTATGACAGATAAGGAATACTGGAAAGATGTAGTGAGTTCAATCTCGGCTGCGACCGCAAGATGATGATGAAGGTCGCCAGTTGGTGGTATACAATGGTAGGTATTGAATCTGTCTATGCGGGTTTGCGTGAGTTGCGCATGTATTGTGTTTCGGCTCTGAGTATGATTACGACGACCGCAGCATAGGAGAATACATAAAATTAACTTGCTGATTGCGATTTAAGTTGATTTTCCATCATGATATATACATATCTCGAGATCCGCTTCGAAAGTGTCGCTTCGATTTTCATTGGGTCCCGATTAGTGACCTTATATTCCGGTTAGTAGCTTGCTTCGGATTTACTCGCTACAACTATGATGTTCGTATCCTGTTCTGGGCTGTTTCTGATTGATTGGCCTACTGATTCTGAATATGTATCAATTGTTAGAATTGGTGAATTTTTTGTCCTTGTTATTATATATATTTTTCCATCACTACACAACTTTTCAGCGTCAATCACATCTAGAAATGATATATCACAGAAAGAGCTGGTAATTTTTAGGCCAGGCTATAACGTTCACTGATTCAGTTAGAGTGGAACAAACCAAAGTAATATGAAAAAGGCAGATTAAACTACAATTCTCCATGATTTTCTCACATACATTCTGATCTGCACGATGCGTATCAAAATGTAAACAAATGACGTCACTCATTATGAAATGGACAAAGTCCGACAATTATTTTAAGACATTTTTTATGTTTATACGTATTTAAGAAGTATTTAAACTAGTCTGCAAAAAAATCTTCGTTTATTTTAATAATTATGAACATTTTCCTATCTAGTAATATTTATTGACTGTTATTCTGTCTCTTAATATTTGTTTTTATTAAATTCGCCCATTTCTTTTGTAACAACCCTCCATGCAGAATATGAAAACTCTTATGTAAAACTTGCTATTCGATAGTGACCAGTGATTCTTGCTAGTTTTTCTTGCGTACTTGCCATCGATGTTCAGAGTGTGGCATTGGTCATGTGTAGATCCTCTCTTCACTTTAATAAGTTTCAAGACCCGGTATCGCTTGGCATGCCATCATTGCCACTAATGCAGCAAGATTTGACGAGCAGCCTCAGTCTGAAACGACACACGAGAATACATGGTGACCACTAATTAATTTCTGTTGCGTGAAGTAATCCTGTATGTAACATCTGCGCCAGAGATTCTTGTTCCCTCACGGCCCGAAAATTCACGTCCGTGTTGCACGCAGGTGAAATCAATTCTGAAACTGAAGTGCTTCAACTGATGGCTAAACGTGAGAAGTAGGAAGTAGCCATCAGTATATACATATTTATAACTTCAGACGTTCTTTTTGGCTGATGTCCGTGTTAGGAATAGACGTCACGTTTTTATGTTAAACAGTGTGTAACATATATATTGGCCTGTTTAAAATAAAAACGAAGGATGTGTATTTCAAACACGGGTATTCACTAAAATAACGTGCCAAGTAATAAAAATGTCAGACTAAATATAAATCCATTTATTCTTTATATATATATATATATATATATATATATATATAAAACTCGTAGTGAATTTTCGTGAATATCAAAAAAACTTGGCATCGTGGTGTTATCAAGGACCTGCAGAAAAAAAAAGATTTATTCCTCTAGGACATTCACGCTGACATTGAGGGATGTCGCTCCACCTGAATTTAAAAGCCGGTAGGGAGAGTCTTGAAGGTGACCCACGATCCGGACGTCCTAAAAATGCCACCACCAAAGAAATTGATCGTGCTCACCACAAGATGATGGATTATCATGAAATTTATAATGCAGTTATTAATAAGAATTTAAATTAATTCATGCAAGATTTCACAGCTCTAGCATCACTCCTTCATAGTTAGCCCATGAACTTTTCACTCAGCCTCATATATATATATATATATATATATATATATATATATATATATATATATATAGATAGATAGATAGATAGATAATATTAGTGGTAAATATACGCATACATATGCAATCATATATTTTTTGAATTTGTAGGTCTGATGAATTGAATCGTATTTACGATTCCAATGGAATAAATTATGACCATTGAATATTAGTGTTTAAGCCCTTTTATTATTATTATTATATATATATATATATATATATATATATATATATATATATATATATATATATATATATATACACCTCCAATCGGTTGTGAACTGGGACAGGAATTGGCTGGTTAACTTTTTATGCCTCAAAAAAAAAAAACTGCTCACAGGGTACCATCCCTGCCTCCCATTAGAACGTCTGACACTCAACTCCACGAGAGCATCTCTTTGTGACTGCTCGGTCTCACATTGTCTGCAGGCCTGAGATGGAACAAATACATTGAGTCAATAGCTTCGTCCACCGCAAGGAAGTTGACTCCCTGTGCCGCGACAGGAAATTTTTCTCGCCGGAGTCGATCCTTCAAATCTACAAATCAACAATTCGCCCTTGCATGGAGTATTGCTGCCATATATGGTCTGGAGCCCCTTCTGTTTGTCTCAAGGTCCTTGATGAAATCCAGAAACGGATATGCAATGTAATTGGCCCTGCTCTGGCATCTCGTCTGCAATCGTTCTGTCTTTTTTACAAATACTTTCATGGTAACTGCTCCTATGAGCTGCTTTCGCTGGTTCCCAGACTTCATAAATTTAAGCGTTCAACTAGGCTGGCATCTCGCTCTCACCCTTTCACTGTAGAAACTGTTAAATGTATCCGTCTCTTCTACTCCAATAGCTTCATGTCTCGCACTTCTCGCCTGTGGAAGTCCCTCCCGTTTTCCTGTTTCCCTGATAGCCATAATCTCCAACTATTCAAATGTAATGTCAGTCGACGTCTCCAGATGCCTGGATCTATCCCCCTATCCTTCTCTTCATCCTCTCCTCTATCACTTCTCTTTGCTCTCGCTCCAACTCTCTGTAACCCCTTGCGTGCTAGTGAAACGCTTATATATATATATATATATATATATATATATATATATATATATATATATATATATATTTGAAGAAATATAGTCTTAAGATGTGCTATATTTATGGGATAAAGTGCTCAATATCAGAGATAGAGCGTTTGTAAATATAAAAGTGAACATAGAAGTGAACACTTAGAGGCGACAGTCTGTTTCATAGTATATGCAATCGTCAGGCCTGACGATTGCATATAAAACAGACTGTCGCCTCTAACTGTTGACTTCTATGTTCACTTATATATATATATATATATATATATATATATATATATATATATTGTTTGAAAACTTTATACCTAATGTTTTACATTTTATTGTCCCATTTGACTATTGGCCAATAGTCAAATAGGACAATTAAGTCAGCATTAGGCATAAAATTTTCAAATATATATATATATATATATATGCAAAGATAAGAGGAAAAACTATACTTAACCGACGCGTTTCGTCCTCTGAGGGACTTTATCAAGACAAATATAAGGATTTATTTTGCTGCATGTTTTTATATACAAGACCAAGGATGTCATTGATATACCAACTCATTTGAGAACGTTCATGAATATTAATCAGGTGGTTGAAAGGTTAGTTTAAACATGTGGAGGACACAGAGTGCCATTATTTAAAGTCTGATTAGACAAAAGTGAGCGAGTGATATTCATGATTTTTTTCTTGTCTTATTCATTTTGATACACTCCTTCTGAAAATAATTTACACACACACACACACACACACATATATATATATATATATATATATATATATATATATATATATATATAATTATTTATGCATAAATAAATTATTTACGCCCCCGTATATAATATGTACCCAAACTTAGTGTAGTATATACTGGGTTCACCTCAGATTCTGTTAGAATAGACTTGTGTTCTTTAGAGAAGATATGTGCGGACATGGACTGAGATATGACCGCTTCGCCGGAAGTGAAGATCAGCGATGCTGATGTCACAAGTTGTGTCTGAGAAAGGCGTGTGTTGGAAAGAACCGTATAACATATAAGTAAAGGGTGTTCCAATAACTTGGACCGATTTTAAATGTGAATAAAGTTTAAGCGTCTCATGATTTTTTTTCTTTTTCTTTCAGATTTGACAATTTAAGTCTTTGGCAATTTCAACCATGGAAAGATTAACAATCAAACATCGTGTTAAAGTTATTGAAGCCTATTACACAGCCAAAGCAACAATGGCTTCCTTGAACGAGAAGTTCCCAGGTCGCATCATCTCTCGAAACAGCGAATTCAATTGGCCACCACGATCGTGCGACTTCACGTCTTTAGATTTCTTCCTTTTAGGTCATCTTAAAAATAAGGCCTATGCCAACAAGCCAACTACAATTCAACAGCTGAAGGATGAGATAATAAGGCATATTGGTCAGATCGAGGGGAAACTATGCATGGGCGTCATAAAAGATTTTGACCATTGAGTGGAGGTGTGCCGCCAAAGCCTTGGCAGACATTTGGGTGATATTATTTTTCACATATAATTGCCATGACTTAAATAACATGATCCAATAGAGAAATAAATAAATTTTCACCAATAACACTGATTGATTTATTGCTGACTTTGATCCGTCTTAATGAAAGATCATTTATATAAGCACCACCCCCAGAGGCAGCCTTTTACTTCGACACGAGAATGTAGGATCCACATTCGAAGAAGGCTCTAAAGTTAGCTACGCATTGCCCGAAGGTCATTTTAGTCCGGAATGAAACCAACAGTAATATTACATATCTTGTTTTTTTTCTTTTTTATTATAGTCTGTATCGCATACAAAAAAGAATATATATAGCTTATATTTTATCGATAACAGATGGAAAGGACGACACGGAAATCCGAAGGTGCATTGGGATAGCGAAAGGTGCCTTCCAGAAGCTAAGCAAAGTAGTAAGAAACAGGAAAATTTGTTAGAAACAAAGAAAAGACTACCGGACGGTTATGTAAAATTAATCCTTCTATATGGTAGTGAATGCTGGACAGTCTCCTCGCAGATGAAGACGAGACTTGAACCAACAGAAATATAGTTCTACAGAAGGATACTGAGAATACCATGGACCAAACATTTACGCAACGACGAAATTCTCAAGAGAATGGCAACAAATAAGGCTCTTGTACTTAACATCAGAAAGAATTAGTTGACATTTCTGAGGCACATAATAAGAAAAGAAGGCTTGGAAAATTGGATACTCACGGGATAGATTGAAGGTAAGAGGGACAAAGGGAACTGAATGAATAGATGATAAAACAGAGTTTGGAAGAGATGGCAAACAGGCAAAAGTTATTAAGAGCTACAAAGGACAGGAAATTGTGGAGAGCCATCACCGCCAGAATTTTGAAGCGACAAGGCATATAGAAAAAAACGAATTTAACTCTCTTTAAATATCTATATTTTCAATATTTTGTTTGAATATTTCGGCCTGATCAAAGTTTAGACTGTTTTATTCAGTTTTCATTTGCAACAAAATTCACACAGGACTTAGAGCAAATGAAGGCTCTTTATCACACAAACAAGCTTACGGCGGAAATAAGCTATTTTGGGGGTGGGAGGAGGGTCTTCTAGCTGGCATGACTAATGCTAATCTCCAGACTCCTTTCTTCTTCTCGGGAAAAATGTTTTCCGCTGGCATAAAGTGGAAAAATATTGAATTAGTTGCCAGGTCTGCCTCTAAATATATCGTTATCTGCTTGCATCTGGGATTCTTAGTATTGTTGGTGTGGGTCGTTGCAGTGACGTGGCAGCCGTAGACAGACCATAATCTGAACACGAACATTGCTGACATCATAACATCTACTGTATGGATGTGTGAGTTGTGCAATGAGTAGCAATTCGGAATTGAGAAATTGCAGAGTCGAGCGTCGAATTTCAGTCGACTTTGTCAAACTCGCTTACGCGTAACTACCTTCGGGAAATGTATGAATCTATCTCTTCTCCCATCAGCTATGGGTTAAATAGCTATCTCGAAGAAGCGCAACTCTGAATTCCAAACTATACCACAGATTTAAAACGTTTTCTGTCTATCGTTTTCCTTTCCTCCTTACCTCTCTGCTTTCTGACAGTGGCTAATTTTTGAATGGATTTTTTTTGTACACCGACATTATGTCTTATTTCATTTATAGGTAATATCAAGGATAGAGCGTATGTGAATATAAAAATGGACAGTGATGTAAACACCGAGCCGTAACCATCTGTTTCATGCTTGAACCCAATCTTCATGTTGTGTGTTTACGCGACTATTTATATATGCTAGTGAATGGTGCATTATGGGTAGCAATGCCTGTTGTAAAGGTTATATTTCAAATTATTCTAGAGGGTATTGAGTATAAATAATTTTTTTATCTGTATGCGGTTAATTGTTGATATTTTTAAATGTTATTTGTGTACATTGTACTCCTTTATTCTTGACTAGCAGCATGGCCCGGCGTTGCCCGTGCTTGATTCAAAAATCGTACGATTCATACAGCAATCGCTATCACTTGACTTAAAATATTTTTGCCCTCCTGGCCTTTAAAGGAGTGCCCTTTGCCGTGCTGATGTTGCTACATGCCTTACTTCTTGTCTATCTCACACTGCGAATTTTTTCTAAGCTCTATACTAAACATTAAATCTGTTACGAAAAAAGAGCTAAACAAAATGAACACAAAACGATCAGCTTTAAAAAAGGACTCGTAACTAGAAAAACCGAATGAAAAAAAGAATGTTAACAACAAATACTTTTTCACACCCAACCCAGTTCTGCGGAATCAGAATCAACGTTGAGTTTAAACAAGCGAATGAGCCAATTGGAGTAAAGTGCCATGCAGATTTAAATTTTTCCCACTTGTGACGAATGCAGCTATCGATTTTTTTCTTGCATGCTAGCATGCTAGTTAACATTCGTGTCAGTCAGCTGTTGGCTCTCACGCTGGCCAATAGAATCTTCCTGCCTATTCGTGGCAGCCAGCTATAGGCTCTCACTCCGGCCAGTACAAAATGGCCGCAAACTACATGAAAACTGCCGTAGAAGCATGAAAAAATCGATTATTTCCACTATCGATGGGAGTTGGGAAATGCAAAGTCGGTCTTGGCCTTACCACTAACTTGGAGCATGTGCATGTAAATTTTTGTGCAAATCCGTTGAAAATTGCAGCCGTGCATTCGTTACACCCCCCCCCACACACACACATCCTGCCTTTTATAGATAGAGAATTATTATTATTATTATTATTATTATTATTATTATTATGTTTATATTTTCTTGCATTTTTGAATTCCCAATCATTGTTTATTTGTTTATAATTTAATCAGTTTTTAAATTTATTTATTTGGAATTTTTTGTCCGTTGTTGGTTATCTTATTTCTTTAGTTTAAGGTATTGGCTTTGTCTTAAGTGTGTTACTGTAATGACAAAAGTACACATGTAGAGTCTTTAAGAAAGCTTTATTCAACTGAGAATACAAGGTTCGCGTATAGTGTCCTTTTATAGTCCCAGTAAACAGAAGTAGCTCTCTCAAAGAGGACAGTAACAAAGCAAGGGGAGACCACTCTTGATAATTCATAAAAGTTACATTATCTGAAGTTTTGTATCACGCAAATATTTGTTTGTTTGTTTTTCTTTATTTTTTAGAAGGTATTCCTTTTTAGTTTTCGATTTTTAAGTACCGTAATAAACATAGGGGAGGCACGGTAGAGTAATGGATAGCGGCTCGGAGAGCCGAGTTCGAATTCCAGTCGAATACATTACACTCACTTACGTGCTAATACCCTTGGGAAAAGTATGAATCCTCTTCTTCTCCCCATGGCTATGGCTAAATAGCTGGACAGACCAGGTTTTATAGCTTTAGGTGGCAAATGGTCTACCGCAGAAAGAAATGGCAACCTACTGCGGGAAAAAATCTGCATCGTCAGTCATGTATCGAAAGATATATGATCGCCTAAGCGTGTATCACGCATGGGACATAACTGACTGATTCTTCACACTGTTTCGAGTTATACTGCAATGGCGTTGATTCCATTTATTCTGTTAGAATTTGCCATGTTTCTTTCATGTTCTTTTCTTTTAATGAAGAGCTCAATTTCTTTAACACCAAGAAATATTTATTAGACTCCATTTTCTTTTCGTTGTTTTATTTTTTTGATTTGTAAAGTTTATATTACTTCTGAGTCAAAACATACTTGAACGGAAGCCACAATGTATTCAGCTTAATCTGGCACAAGGACAATAGTTCAGAATACTCAGATTTAATCATATTACAGTAGTAGTAAATTAAGCCTAAGTTTGAAATATAATGCGTCGTAATGCGCGCTAAAGCATTTGCTAAATTTAACTTAGTTTAGCAAAAAGCTAAATTTGTAAGGTAGCCAATGAGAATCGGCCTCACTACAGTCTCCGAGTATAGGCATTTCAGTCGAATACATTACACTCATTTACGTGCTAATACCCTTGGGAAAGGTATGAATCCCCCTCTTCTCCCCTTGGCTACGGATAAGTAGCAGGATAGAACAGGTTCTGTAGCCTTGGATGGTAACTGGTCTACCACAGAAAGAAATAGCAACCTACTGCGCGGGAAAAAAATGATCGCCTAAGTGTGTATCACGCATGGCACATAACTGACTGAGTAAACATTTGTTTTTGTCTGCATTTTCAGATAATTTCTCGTCGCTTATTTAGTAATTTGTGTAAAAGTCTGAATAATAAACTGAAGGTAAGTCATCGGGAAATCACAGTACTATATTTCCCAATGAATGGCAATTCTCGCATAATAAAAGAAAAATCCGTGAAGCGTAATGATCGCCTACGGCCTGAAGGAACAGAGTCTTAAAACCAAGCTCAAGAGATACTATGAAAACTACCAATTCCTCTAAGTAATGGTCAAATTCACGGTATATTGATTCATAAGTATTACATACAGACAGATACGGATTTACTAAACGTAGCACAAGGGCGAAACAGTCGCGAGCCCAACGAGGATTGAACTCGCTACTAGCCGTTATTAATCAAGCGAGACAATCTTCATAATCATTACACCACGTCGGAGAACTCCGGATAGAAAGATAGAAAATGAACAGAATTAGAAAGATATATACATAGATCGATCGATCGATCTTATGTGTACTTATTTCAGAGTGGCGTAGTACCGTTTAGTTTAGTTTAGTTTAGTGAAATATGCGTTCTGGTAATAATTTAAATAGTTTCTTTTCATTTTATTTCTGTCTTTGTTTAAGAGAGTCTTCTCAAGACGCAAAGAAATGTGTACATTTTTACGAAGAATATTTACAGGACCAAAATTCTCAATATAACCAATTAGTCTGTGAATAACAAGCTGCTGGACTTTTTATACCAACGACGGGCTATTTTGAAAAGTTGGAACAGAAATGGAAAACGCATATATTGTTTTAAATGTTTTTAAAAAATATGGCAGTCATTTTGAAAATTTGATGAAAGAATGTTTTTTTTAACCTTTTTTTTTTTTAATTAATTGCATTTTCGGTCAATAATGTCGTCGCTGTGTTTATTTCTGATCTTCTGAAATAAAATTCACGACTATCATCCGATCGTAAGAAAACAGAATGTATGGTTGTCAGAAAAGAAAAACATCTCGAGCTATCAAAATCAAAGAACTGAAAAAGTCCAAATATCTGTGAATTTTAATAACAGGAGACGGGAAGTGTGACACCGAAATCCCAAGATGCATTGGAATAGCGGAAGTTGCTGTCCAGAAATGAAGCAAAAGATAAAGAATCAAGAAAATGTTATTAGAAAATGAAAGCAAAGCCTGCTGGACAATTTACTTACAGGCGAAGGGAAGACTTAAGAAAACAGTGAATTTGTTCCCATAGAAGGATGCTGAGAATACTGTGCCCAGAGCTTGCAAGTCCTGAAACTTCCAGTCGATTCATCCAATAAATATTCTCACTTATATCTATATATATAACTAACAGTATGGCCCGGCGTTGCCCGTGCTTGATTCAAAAATCGTACGACTCATACAGCAATCGCTATTACTTGACTTAAAATATTTTTACCCTTCCTTGCCTTTAAAGGAGTGCCCTTAGCCGTGTTGATGTTGCTACATGCCTTACTTCTTGCCTATCTCACACTGCGAATTTTTTCTAAGCTCTATACTAAACATTAAATCTCTTACGAAAAAAGAACTAAACAAAATGAACACAAAACGATCAGCTTTAAAAAAGGACTCGTAACTGGAAAAACTTAATGAAAAAAGAATGTTAACAACAAATACTTTTTCACACCCAACCCAGTTCTACGGAATCAGAATCAACGTCTAGTTTAAGCAAGCGTATGAGACAATTGCTAGTAAAGTGCCATGCAGATTTAAATTTTTCACACTTGTGACGGATGCAGCTATCGATTCTTTTTGCATGCTAGTTAACATTCGTGTCAGTCAGATGTTGGCTCTCACGCCGGCCAATAGAATCTTCCTGCCTATTCGTGGCAGCCAACTATAGGCTCTCACTCTGGCCAGTACAAAATGGTCGCAAACTACATGAAAACTGCCGTAGAAGCATGAAAAAATTGATTATTTCCACTATCGATGGAAGTTGGGAAGTGCAAAGTCGGTCTTGGCCTTACCGCTAACTTGGAGCATGTGCATGTAAATTTTGGTGCAAATCCGTCGAAAATTGCGGCCGTGCATTCGTTAAACATACATACACATCCTGCCTTTTATAGATAGAGATACTCAAAATGTCTGTGTGTGTGTGTGTGTGATCGGATGTTGTCTATGCGTTTCCACAGTTTTCATCTGATTTTGATAATTTTTTTTTGTTTGACAGATAATTCTTCAGTGTCGGTTTTCAGTCCAAATTCATTTACTTTATTCATATATATATATATATATATATATATATATATATATATATATATATATATATATATATATATATGTATGTATATACCTTAAAATTTGAAATTCAAACTCAGCTTTGCGACTGCACGTTCCAAAACAATAACACATTTCTCATAGAATTTTTTTCGGATTACATCTATATTTTCGTTGTCCTCTTATTACCGAGAAGTAAAAAACAAGAACAAATCTATTTCCATACCTGAGGATGTCTGTAGGAACAGACGAAAGCTTGTAAAAACTAAAAAGACCTTATGAAACTGGAATTTATAAACAGGGATCATATCATTCATATACAGATTCAGGGTTAGTGTACCTTATTTAAATTGTTTGCGAAGATGTATTCTCGCCATTTAAATCATTAACCTCTATATTTGTTTTTTGTATGAATGATTCATGCAATTATATATATATATATATATATATATATATATATATATATATATATATATATATAATATAATAAAATATAATATAATTGTTGAAGCTTGGATAAACATGGAATAATAATAATACAACACAAAATGTACGTAAACAAAATGTATTGAAACAAGGAAAAGGTACACAATATTTACAGTTAGTTTTGGTATATTCTTGGGAAGACTGTTCCTGCAGAATGGGTTGACTTAATCGCAGTAGGGCAGAGTCTCTAGATTGGATCTCTTCTTACTTCTCCCCCGTCTTCCGGTACCAACCCATATTTATATGGTCGGTACTCCACTATGTAAATTAGGTGGACCGTACCACAACAATAATATAATAAAATATAATATAATATAATAAAATATAATATAATATAAAAGTGGACATTGAAGCCAACGCATGAAACAGACTGTCGCTTTTGAGTGTCGACTTCAATGTCCACTTTTATATTTTATATTTACATACGTACTATCCCATGAATATTGCAGTCCTTAAAGCTATATTTTATCAGAGAGAGATATATATATATAAGGGCTGCCCTAGTCGTAACGCGATGTCCAAAGGGATTGAACAATTTAGCTGGGAAACGACAATAAGGTTTTTTTTTTTAATAATTACTACCTTCGCTTTCGTTAAACAAAATCCTCTGCAAATGGCATAAATGACGTGTCCTATTTTGACGGCCCTCATTGGTCAGAAAATAGAAATGTAAAAATTCAAGTTTCAATGACTCTGGAGGCGTTTTTTGTACAAAAATGATAACTTCATGTCTGTAGAAAAAATACAAGTTTGTTACAGATTCCAGACTAGAAGAAAAATTAACTTCCATCAGATATGGTAAATACTTGATATGTGTCGAGTTCTGACATTATTCCTTCCAAAGATGTGCTTATGTCACAAGTGACGTAATAGTCTTTTTAGCTGCTGGCTTTTTATTTGATGTAGCTTCGTCGAAGCCAGTTACTAGTGGCTTGTTTTGCAGAACAAAGTATCGATTTTTGCATTCGTCATTTTTTAGTATGTGATTTGCTTTTAGTTTTTTCCTCCTGTGAGTTTTAGCCGCCTTCAGTATGGAGGACTACAAGAGGGAAAGAAAAGTCAACACTCCACTGCTGATCGAAGGTCGAATGATTTGCGGAGGAAGTAAAAAAGAAAGCGTAGAAAATGGACGAAAAAGAGAAAAGTGTGATGAAAATCAAGAGAAGGAAAATGAAGAATACAAGAGGAAAGAGGAAAGAAGATGAAGGAAAATACTTTGGTTAACAATGACGATGGATGAAAAGAACGACTGTTAAGATGATAAGAAACACGTGAGGAAATAGAAGGGTGGAAGAAGGTCGAGGGTAAATAAGGTGGCGGGGGAGAAGTCAGTCAAGTGGAAATATGAAGGAAGATGAATGAAAAGAATAAGAAAATAGAGAGAAACAGGCATTGAAGTAAGATAAAAACGATTTGAAGGAAACACAATGAAGAAAATAAAGAAGAAATTAAAGAGATGGGAAAAGAAGACGAGAAGAGGACAAAGAAAGAAAGAAAGAAACTAGGAGTGATATAAAATTAGAAAAAAGGACGAAAGAATGAATTAAGGAAAATAGGGGTAAAATAGAATGGCAAAGAAAGAGAGAAGGAAAATAGGGGTAAAATGGAATTAGAAAAAAAGAAAGATAGAAAGAAAGAAAGAAGGGTAAAATGGAATAGTAAAAAAAGAAATGAGGTAAAATAGAATTAAAAAGAAAGAAAGAAAGAAAGAAAGAAAGAAAGAAAGAAGGGTAAAATAGAATGGCAAACAAAGAAAGAACGAAAATAAGGATAAAACAGAAAAGAAAGAAAGAAAGAAAGAAAGAAGGATAAAATGGAATAGTAAAAAAAGAAAGAAAAGAAACGAGGTAAAATAGAATTAAAAAGAAAGAAAGAAACAAAGAAACAAAGAAAGAAAGAAAGAAAGCAAGAAATAAGGGTAAAATAGAATGGCAAACAAAGAAAGAACGAAAATAAGGACAAAACAGAAAAGAAAGAAAGAAAGAAAGGAAGAAAGAAAGAAAGACGGGGTAGAAAGACGGGGTAGAAAGACGGGGTAGAAAGACAGGGTAAAATGTAATAGTAAAGAAAGGAGAGAAATGAGGTAAAATAGAATTAAAAGAAAGAAAGAAACAAAAGAAAAAAGAAAGAAAAAAATTGTGAAAAAACAAAATTAAAATGTAAAAAGTGGTAAAGAAAAACGAATGTGTAAGAAAAAAGACGAGAGTAACAGAAGTAAGGCTAGATATTAACAGTCTACGAAAGAAAGAAAAAGAAAAGAAAAAAGAGTATTGCAAAATAGAATTAAAATGAAAAAAGAAACAAAAAGAAAAAAGAAAAGAAAGCTAAAGAAAAATCAAGAGAGAACGTAGAGGAAATTCAAATGACATAAAGATTTGCTAATTCTAACCAAATAAAAGAAAGATGTCAACCAAGAAAAGAATCATATCACTTCAACCTGAATTAAATAAAAGAAAAGGAATCCGTTTGAACTTCAATGAAATTCGTTAACTTCATTTACATTATCCATCTAAATGGAATGAAGTCTTTTCAAAAGATTTTTTCCAAAATGCATTATGCATCCCATGAGTTAAATGAAGCGTTCTACTAATTAGATATGTTAAAAAAAAGCCGATTATTAGCATAAAAGTAAACGCGCGTCATCTTCAGATGGTAAAAAAATCCCTTTGATTCCAGAATTCTTCCATACGAGTAAACATGACGACCATTATTTTACATTAATCTCATTGACAATCTTCTTCGTTTCGTTTGCTTTAGTCACATGACGACTGTTGTATTCTTATTCTTTAATCAGATTGCATATTAACTGCAAAAAGCCAGAATGTACGACCATCAGCAACTCAAAGCCAAATGTGTGGGAAATGAACTGATGATATCAGAAACAAGCAGGTACAGAAATTGGGCAGTGAATTTACAGACGACAGGAAATATGGCAAACGAACGCGCATCGAAATACCAAAACATGTCTTCCAATTCCTAGACAAAGTTTTAAGACAGATTTTGTTTTTTTTTGGGGGGGGGGTATTTTATTTTTCAGTATCATCCCAGTCAAGGCGGTACAGCATACAATGGGTTACAGGGTGTGGAGAAATTAAGAACAGAAACATTTGTAATGAGGAGAAAAAGAAAAGAGCAATCAGGATGACAGTAGATAGCGATTAACATTGCATTTAAATTTTTACAGATTGAAGTTGGTTGAAAAGCATGGCGCCTGGAGGGAGTTCCACAAGTGAGAAGTGCGAAATCACAAACTGTTAGCACAGAAGTTACAGCTACATCTAGCTAGCTCAAGTTGATGAGATCTCGCCACCAAACTAGTACTGCGCTGAAATTCATACAGTCTAGGTACCATAGCGAAGAACTCATCTGAACAATTACCATGAAAATATTTTTAATAAAAAGTCACAGAGAAGCAACCTTACGGCGGTGGGCAAGTGACTGAAGCCGAGCCGCCACACCAGGACCAATAATATTGCTGATTTTTCTTTGGATCTTATCAAGCAGCTGCAGATAAATATCAGGGGAATCGGACCCTATATGGCAGCATTAGTTTAAGCATGAACGAACGGTAGACGTATAGATATACAAGTTAGATTCCGAAGAGAAAATTGTCACGCACAAAACAGTGAACAGACACATCTAGTGACGGGTTCAATGTAGCCTTTCCAGCTCATGTCAGCTGAGAATGTTAGCCTGAGAAGGAGCAATGAGTCACCTTGGAGGATAGCATCCGCCATGCTGATGGAAGATAGAGAGGGGTCTCTAAGATGATTAATGGAAAGCAGTTAAGTTTTGGAAGCGTTAAAATTGACAAGCCATCTTTTGCCCCAGTTAACCACGGTCTTGAAGTAGTTTTGTTCATCGGCTGCCATTTTGATGTTTGTCTGACTGATCAGCCTTGCTATCGAGACAAGAATAAATGATAATGTCGTCATCATATATGCCAAGTTCAGAGCTTGTCATCGGGAAGGTCGTTAATGAAGATTAAAAACAGCCTGAGACCAAGGATGCAGCCCTGGGGAACACCCGCGTTAGTACGAAAGGATGTAGATGAGTGGCCGTTAAGGACAACTTTCATTTCACAAATTTTATAGGAACAAGTGTATCAACTCAAAAACGTGCCCGGAGATACCGTAGATTTTCAGCTTGTGGAGACGACCTGAATGACAGACCTTCTCAAGGGATATTCGAGATGTTCAATGCTACAGCCCGTCCTTCACCGTTTTCATCTCGAACATGACAGACCCTTCCCAGAATTATCATTAGTACATCAGCAGCTGATCTTGAGAAATGAAAGCTGTTGCTGAATGAGCCCTGTGAAGAGAGATGATTATTCAGCATTGATCAGGGCATCAAGGAGTTTCACAAAAATTTGCAGAAGCCGATAGATGGATAAAAGATGAGATTGTTCACCAGAGTTCTTTAAAACTGGGACAACAGACCATGACTTCCAGCAAGCAGAGAAACAAATGTCAGTTTCTCCTGTCAACTAACGACCGAACTTTTTCTACTTACCAACAACACCACCCGACGTGTTTTAGCAGCCCTGCTCATGAAGTGGAGACTTTGGGCACCTCGATATGGTGTAGTGGTTAGCAAGCTTGTCTAACTAATACAAGTACGAATGAGTAGTGAGTTTCACTGGGTGCCACATACTTTTGGCCATGTGCCACATCTAAGCCCCGCTTAGAAAATCGCCATAAAGTAGAGATTCGGCCATCCCAAATCGGCCGGAAGCTGGCTTGAACCCGACAAACTTAACTCGTTCTGATACTTACTTCACATCAATTATTTCAGAACCAAAAAGGAAGAACATACATTCTAGGTGATTCCAACTCAGCGCGAGGCTGACTTAAGCTCGACAATATTTACCCGTTCGTATCCTTACTTCACATAAATTATTTCAGAACCAAAAAGGAAGAACAGACATTCAAGGTGATTCCAACTCAGCGCGAGGCTGACTTGAATTCAACAATATTTACCCGTTCGTATCATTACTTCACATAAATCATTTGGGAACTAAACGGAAAGCGAACGTACACAAAACACCTTTTAACTTCAATCTAGTCGACATAAAAGGAATAAACGTTCGTAGCAAAAAAAACAAACAATGTTTTTTGTATGCTTCTATCTTCTTTCTTTACATATTGTACCCGCACTGTCATCTAAGATATACACACAGAACCCACAAACTTGTTAGCTCTCCAGACATTCCTTTTCTCTGTAATCCATGAATCAAAAAGGTAGACATAGGGATAGTCTTTACGTTTCTCACAAAATGCGTTTCCGTCTGAGACAAAAAGAAATAGATATGCTTTTGTTTCGCATGAAAAAATATATACAGGTGTTTTGTTTGTACAATTGGAAAAACAAGTATCCATAGATTTGATGTCGGCGAGTGTTAAAAAAGTAAGCATAGGGTGTCAAAAAAGTTACGTTTACGGGTTTGTTAGCATTCGAAATCCTAGCTACTTACACAGCATTTATTTCTATCATCGACAGACAATATACAACTATCACAGCCACCAGTCAGGTCTTAATGCTGTAAATATTTCTTCTGTATTAGTATTTTTTATGATAATGTATAAAAGTTACGAAATCTATCCAGGAACGTATTGAAAATCTCGAGAAACTGTCTTTTTTTATTATTATTGTAATGTAACTTAGCAAGAGAACTTACTGCGAATATGCAAATACTTTCCTGTCGGAAGAGAGATGAATTTGCGTATTGGTCAAAGTACTGTATCACCCGTATGTATCTGTTAGTGCTTCCACAGACTAGCTCTCTTCTAGAAAATGTTTTCCCGTCAGATTTTAGGGATCAAATTTAAAACTGTGGACAAGAGTGAGGATTACTAAAGGTGAGAACGAAAGAAAATTCTGCAGACTGTTTTAAATGTTGAGAGAAAGCTGGGATAATTGTGTCAGTCGATTTGAACCGGTACTTTGAGGAAACGCTTCCCCGACTACTACAATCTTAACCTGTTAAAACTCGGGAAGAGACGACTCAACACCGCCGACTCAACACCGCCGACTAAGCGCCGGGAAAACTCAGGACCGAGACAACTCAGCACCAGGAAAACATAACTCTTTTGTAACCGATTAAAAGTAATTTATTAAGGATTGAAACCTTAATTAGTGAATATTTTTCTTCAAATAAGGCATTTGAAACGGCATTATGTAAAATATGAAACCAGTTCTTTTTGTTTTTAGATATTTAGATAGTAAATCGTAAATTATTAAATTTTTTTTAATAAAAATATTTTAGAATGTCGATTTCCCTTATTAAAAAATAAATTACATTACAATTTACTATATTAAAGATAATTAAAAACAAGAAATTGCTTTGTTTTGAATTTTTCGATTTACCTCATTAAGAAAAATAATTAAAAACAAGTGTGTTTTATTGAATTACTTTTTATATGTCAATTTATTATTTAAAAAATAAATTTCTTTAACCGTTATCTTCCCCTATATATCCTCATAAACTGCGCATCTCACCACTTACTCTGTAACTCGAGTGGCTCTTGGGCCTTGAACAGAGTGAACATTATTGTAAAATAAAAAAGAGATCTAAAAAGCTATTCCCTAGGTAGACTATTTTTTCGGAGACTTACAGAGAGATCTCTTACATAAGCCCTGTTTGCTACTATGGTTATTTCTGGGGTTGCATTTTGATGGTCGGCTGATTTTACGATATGTGAACCATTGTTAGGTTATTTGATGTCGAATTTTGTAGGAGGCACCCAGTGAGAATCAAATTCACGGCGCAGTAGTAATGCCCAACCAGACTAGCTTCGTTAACGATTTTTGGTTGGTTGATTTTACATGCCATTATTTACATTATTTCATATCAGAATTTGTAGAAGGTACCCAGTGATAATCGAATTCAAAACCTTCGTGTGATGGTCGAACACAATTCAAGACGTGAGAGATTATTAGTCTCCACGACTTTCTATATTTTGTAACTCTTAGACGTGTTTATCTCAGCCCCTCCCATTCTTTGTCCTGTCATCCGTTTACACATGCTTGCTACATAGTTTATTCTGTTTCCCTCAGTCCCAGTTGCCTTCAATGTGCCCCGTGAGTATCAAATTCTCCAAGCCCTCTTTCCTTATTAGCTTACCCAGAAATTTTATCTGTCTATTTCTGATTCTAAGTATTCTTTTTGCTTTCATTTTCCATAAAATGTCGTCTTTGTTCTCTAAAGAACCATATTTCTGATGTCTCAAGAGTATTTTTCATCTTATTCAACGTTCACTGCCATATAGGCGGATTGATATTAAACAGTAGTTCAGCAGTCTTTTCTTTGTTTCTGATGCCACCAGTCTACTCTTCATCTATGAGGAAATTGTCCAGCATTAACTGTCATATAGTCGGATTGATATTAAATAGCAGTTGAAAAATCTTTCCTTTTCTTTCTTTTTTTTCTTTTTTTTTTTTTTTTTTTGCTGTCTCAAGTCACTTCTTTATCTGGGAAGAAATTAGCAAGCATTCATATCATATCGGAGGATTGATATTAAATCACAATCCTGCACTCTTTTCTTTCCGTTGTCTCAAGTCTCTTCTTCACCTGCAAGGAAATTGTCCAGCATTTTACTGCCATCTCAGAGGAACGATATTAAGTAGAAGTCCAGCAATCTTTTTTTCTCTTTTTCTGTTGTATCAAGCCTCTTCTTTATATGCAAGGAAATCGTCCAGCATTCACTGCCATATTGGAGGATTGTAACGAAATAGTTCATTACTCTTTTCTTTTTTCTGTTATCTCAAGTCTCTTCTTTATTGGTGAGAAAAATGTCCAGCATTTACTTCCATATAGGAGGATTTATATTAGATATCAGTCCTGCACTTTCTTTGTTTCTCACAAAATTTTCACGTTTCTTAATAGCCTTGCTAATCATAAATCATTCAAATCATATTATATTTTGTGACAGTTCCAGTTTACTAGTAACCAACGGAAGAAAAGTTGTATTGTTCTTTGGGTTTTTTTTTTAATTATTTATTTCTGGATTTTCTGAGTCTTTGCAATGAATTCCGTGGCGATAAAAATCAGTTTGCGCTTTCAGTTCGGGAAATTTAATCCTCTTTCACGTTGGTTCAGATCCGACAAAATAGTCAATAATGAAATTAGCTGCGAATGTGACGTAGGAAGATTGGAGTTGGCAAAAAACGCAGTGAAAGTATCTTAGAAAGCAGGAAACTGCAAGAAAGTAAAAACAAATATATATATGAAATCCCCGCGCAAATGAAACAAAGGTAAAACAATGAGCAGGATGGAGAAACGATGACGATAACACCGCACAAAACAAGCCGTCTTACAAAACAAGTAAACACAAATTTATCTCTTCCACAAGTACCACCACATTCGCCATCATTACCACAACCAACACCACCACCAACAACAACAACAATACCACCTTCGCCGCCACCACCTTCACTATCATCAACACTAATAATGTCTGGAAAGTATACATCGACTTAACCAAGAAATACTCTACCCAGGGGAGTGGTGCTTTAGTCCGCTACTCTACTTTGGGACCTAGCGTTGATTTCTTTCGCGGTCGCCATTGGATACTTTGTCACGTTCTACTTAATCTCATCCAGGGTCTGAAATTTTTTCGCTTTCAATACTGAAATTCTAAAGAGCCATATCTGGACTGTCTTGCGGCCAAATCTGTTATATAGGAATAAAGTGTCGCTGCCGACACTTGAGTTTGAACATAGATCCCCAGTGAGCAAACACAGACGATCCCATACTTGAATTAAGTAGACCACGTGGCCATAGAGGAAACTCCATTTCTAGTCTATCCTCTATTACTACGGATCGTTGTTTCTAGTCTATCTTCTGTTACTAACGGACCGCAATTCTCTACTCTATTCACTATGCTATTTCTACATACGGTATACTATTCGAACGAGTATTATCCAGCAAGTATTAGTGCAAGATTATTAGAAGGCATCAGACTCCAGTATTGTTCAACGGCGTACTATAGTTGTATCTGCGATTACAAAATCTCTACTACAACGAGCAATACGAAAGTGACAAAAAATATCACAAAAAATACCTTCACAAGACGTGAAGACGAGACAGGCGCTTTACCATGATCAATGCGACTGTAACATTACAGAAAAGCTCAAGCAATATTATTGTAATGACGGATGATTAACCTTCCGGGTGGAAGTTAGTAAGCAGTATCTTCCCCACTGGAAAATGGTAATGGTAATATTTGCTGTTTACTTATAAGAAACAGCCAGTACCACAGTTCTTACCAATATTGATGGAGGTTTCCTTCCCAACCTTTTGTTTGGAGTAGTGTGCAATATCTATATCTTCATTATTTCATTATTTTCTCTTCGATTTATATGTGATATTCATTTTAATTGTCATTGCTGTTGTCTTCAAGTGATGTGGATTCTGTTACTAGGCTTTCTTTATTTGCGATTCTGCAACGCCAGTCCACGAGGTTCAAAAAAATCTAGTCTTCGCCAAGACACACAGTCTCCACTCGCTCAAAGCCATTTTTAGTCATTGATCTAAGAAACGGTTATCTGCAGCTAACAGTTTATATGTTTCTGAACACGTTTGACGCCATGCATGACATTCGTATGAAAGTTACGATTTGATATAACTATCTAAGAGCATCACTCGAGTTTACAGGCTGATGTTTTTGTTTTGCAGCAATTTGCGGTGTTGGTCGAAACTACCTTTAGCATAGCTTATTCTATGTTCAATTTCCTTACCCCCTATGAAAAATTTGTTATAACTGATCCACACACCGAGGTATCTGAAATGGGCTCCAGTGATATTTAGTACCAATGTGATTCTATTTGTCGTTGTCACCGTAAAACGGAAGAAAGTCTTGTTAAAACATAAGAAAGTGTTATGTGCTGAGAGATTTTGAAACGAGAAGGATTTATACCAGAAACACTTGGGAAGAATTAACGATTAAATTCACACATAAACGACTTGAATTTGTATGTCGATCAGTTTGAACAATGGAACAGAGACCCAGACTTAAGAGGCAATATTGATTGACACACAGCTACAAATGCAAGCTGTAAAGCAAAAACTTCACTTTCGTAAACAACGAATTTGGAGTTGATTCGAGACAGGAAGTGGGTGGATAAGCCACCCACGCTTATTGAGGAGGCTTATATGAGAGATTGGGAGAAGATTGTCAAGAAATACGAATGCGCGAAGCGAATTCGCCAGAACAGATAGACGAGTCAGATCAGAAGAGACAGAGACAGAGGCAGAAGAGAGAAGAGAGGCCCACGTAATTATCTGCCAACAAAAGCCTCCGGCTTCAGCCTTGTGCCAAACTTTACCAACCACAGCAAACCAGATTTTTGCCAGGTCGACTATAGTATCACACTTAAATGCGGGCTGGGTTGATAATCAATTGCATGCGAACTCTGACATGAACCAATTATTGTACGAGGGTCATTCAATAAATAAGTTGAATTTTTCAGTATAAGGACTTCTAATACAGATAGAAGCTTACTTTTTTTTTATTTTTCAACGTAGTCTCCCAGCACTGTCACACACTTTTCCCATCTGTGCACAAGCTTCCGTATTCCCTCAGCGTAAAAATCTTTGGACTGATGTCTCAGCCAGTCGCTCACAACACTTTTGACTTCATCGTCACTTTTAAACTTGGTGCCTATCGTGAACGCTTTCAAGGGACCAAACAGGTGAAAATCTGCAGGGGCAAGGTCTGGGCTGTAAGTGGGGTGAGGGATCAGTTCCCAGCCCAGCTCGTTGATGGTCTGCACCGTTCGGTCTGTTGTGTGTTGCCTTGCGTTGTCATGATGCAAGATGACTTATTCTGACTGATGACCCCTGCGTTTGTTCTTTATGTCTTTCTTGACCTGACTCAGCAGTTCACAGTAGTTCTTCTGTCAGACTGAATGAGGTCATTGACTGATTCGATCACCTCAGGAGACCTCACTTCTGTAGGTCTCCTATGCCTGTCTTCATCCTCAACATTGCTCCGTCCTTCTTTAAACAATTTAGCCCACTTGTAGACATTTGTTTGGGTGAAACATGTGGCACCATACACAGTTGACATTCTCCTATGAATTTTAACTGGTTTGCACCCTTCAGCAACCAAGAACTTGATAACTGACCGCTGTTCAATCCTGGAAGCATGCTTCTTGGTCGGCCATCTTTGTTAATCGCCAAAACTCTCAAAGTTTTTTTTTTTTTAATTTGCAAAAGAAATTAAATCCATGTGAAAAAGAAGTAAAACAAAAAAAAAAGAATAAAAAGTAAGCTTCTATCTGTATTAGAAGTCCTTATACCGAAAAATTCACCTTATTTATTGAATGACCCCCGTACGAAGGACTTATCTAAAAACAGTATTTAATTCTCTTCATTTTATTCGGGAATTTTTTTTCCTGTACGTCAACGCCCTGCTTGAAGCAGCTCAACACGAAGATATCTGCGACGGTTCAATTTTGACTGCCTTATGATCAACCTTAAATCACAACGTGGGATAAGATAATCTCTGGATTGAAGCGGTCACTTCAGCGACCAACCGCAGTGCTCGAAGTCTTGAACGACCGGCAAGGGTGTAGCACAATTACACCAATATCTACATTCTATTTTAAGAGAGTATATCTAATACTTTGAATATTGTTTACACATCAGGTCTAGTGCTCCTGCTATATACTTGATTCTTAATAACCTGGCACCTCGGCTTTAGTTATTTACCCACCGCCGCAATGTAGCATCTCTCTGCTTTTTCTATAAATACTTTCATAGTAATTGTTCTGATGAACTTTCCTCTATGCTACCTAGACTTTATGAATTCATGCGCAGTACTAGATTGGCGATAAGGTCTCATCATTTTGCAGTTGAAATGGCTAGATGTAACCGTAGATCCTATGCTAGCCGTTTCTTCTCTCGCACTTTTCGATTGCGGAACTCTCTTCCGGCTTCTCGCTTCGCAGTCAACTTTCATCTTCAATCCTGTTAATGCAATGTTATCTTATGTCTTCTTAATTCTTGTTCTTTTATTGATTTCTCTACTTAATAGTATGTTTTTCTCATACTCTCTGACACTCAGTAACCCTTTGCTTCTTAGTGGCTTTATTGTCTTGCTTGGGGCGAAATGATAAAAACCTACAAGGTTTATAGAGAAGAGTGTAAAATTTGCTGCTGAGAGTGTAATGCTTGGAGACGGCATCAAAAGCAATGGAGAATAAAAATTTATAAAAATCGATTTCATACAGAATAGCGAAAAAATAAATTACATTGCTAAGATCCCACATATTACCAGATATCCATTTCTGGGTCTGCTGCTAAGATAGTAGGCTCACTTTGTCATAAGTGGCAATTCTTCTTTTTGGAATCTATCTTGCATATCTATAAGTTTGCCACCCGTCCATGCTTAGAATATTGATGTCATATATGGTCCAGTGTCCCTGTTATTTACCTGGGGCTACTTGATAAGATCCAAAGAAGAATCAGCAATATTATTGGTCCTGAACTGGCGGCTCGGCTCTAGTTACTTGCCCACCGCCGTAAGGTTGCCTCTCTGTGCCTTTTTTTATAAATATTTTCATGGTAATTGTTCGCGTGAGTTCTTCGCTATGGTACCTAGCCTCTTTGAATTTAAGCGCAATACTAGACTAGCGGTGAGATCGCATCAATTTACAGTTGAGCTGGCTAGATGTAGCCTTAACTTCTATGCTAACAGTTTTTTTCTCCCACCGGGGAACTGTTTAATCTGCACAAATTTAAATGCAATGCCAATCACTATCTATTGTTGTTGGAATTTTTGGGTACCCTGGTGTACTAGTGAGCCAGCCAAAATGAGCTGACTCATTTTATAGTTCACCAATAGAAGGGTTAACCAATCAGAAGGCACAAAATATTCAATGCGATGTTTATAAAGGCCGCCATGTTTTTCCCGAAAACTCACTGCCAGCCTTTGATATCGAAGACTGAAGAATTACAGAACAGCTGTTGGTGGTATTGGCGATATAGTCAGATTCAGTAGACTGTCTGACTCGTGAGTGTTAATCTTTAACGCTGTTTCATTGAACAGATTACGTACTGCGCTGGATTCTATATTCATAGACTATGGCGAACATGGTTAACAACTGTGCTCATCATAAATCTTTTCTCTTTCTCCTCATTACTAATTAATGTTTCTGTTCCTAATTTCTCTACACCCCGTAACCCCGTTACGTTTCATTGTCTGTACTGCCTTGCTCGGGTTGATACTGATCAAAAATAAACATACGTCAGAAGTTGTAATATCCCAAGATAATGGAATAGCTTGTCATCCGTCGCGTGCAACAAACAAGTCTCTAACTGATGAAGAGCTTTCAGTGTTACAGGTGTCACCTTCCCCAAAGATATTGCTCCCGGCCCTCATCGAGCTGAGATTGTAGTTCGCGTCAGTGGTAGCTAAAGAAGGTATTATCAACTTCTATGTCCCTAGAAATATTAATAGTGCGTGAATATTGTAAATAGTATCAGCGAAGAAAGGCGAACCGTGTTCATATTTCAGCCATGCCTGTTGTGTTCTCTTTTTGCACTTATCTTTTTTAAAAAGACATGATCCCTTCTCCCCTCCCCCAAATATGGATTAAATAGTGAGATAATATAGTATCCCAGACATGGGTGGCAGCCAGTCCAGAAGAAAGACAACTCCTAACTGTGGATGAGTCAACGGGATATCGCTCCGCTATAATTCCATAATAATTATGGTAATTCACAGATGATAAAGAAAAAAGGTTTCTGTGGAGAGCTAGCATCGTTCTGAAGAGGTATAGCAAGAAAATATATTAATAAATTTAACGCTAATTTTCCTTTAATTACTCATAACCTACAGTAAGTATCACCTCGCACATTTTTGGACGGTGTCAATGTGAAGGTTGCAACTTGCACTATGGTCATGAACGAACGAATCATGAGGCACGTAACTAATTACAGTCATATGAGCAACATCTGTACTGCAACTGCAGCAAGAATGGTGTGTCTTGAGCAACATATCCTGACTGAGCCCAACCCTCTCCAGGCTGGTTTGAATTCAGAGTTTTTCATTCTCCGAGATTGGCTTCCAACCAAGGCTATATAACCTAATCTATCCTACTATTTACCACAGATGGATTCATGCCATTTCCAAGGGTATTAGTACGTAATTGAATATAATGAATCCGACTGGAATTCGAACTCGGCTCTCCGATTCCTCAGTCCGAGCCGCTATCCATTACTAAATGGACAAACAGAACTTAATAAAAATTAAACAACTCTGTTTTAGCTATGTGTCTTATTTACCTGGTTTATTCTAACGAACAAAACATCAGAGTATAAAGTGTAGCGTGTAGTTTAAAAATGGAATCGGTGTGCCGAGTTCAAATTCCGGGCTATTCAGTTGAATTCATTTTCGCAAAAAATGGGAAACACATTCATCTGTATTTTCTTCTCTCAGCTTTCATTTAAACAGTAGAGTAGTCGGAACGCTCTAGCCGTGATTAATAACAAGTCTTGGGAAAATAGAACTCTACATTTCAACCATGGAGAATGTTACGGTTTTTTGGGTATACATACTTATAACTAGTGAGCGAGTCAGAATGACTTATTTCCCTTTATAGTCGACCAATAGAAGGTTGACCAATCAGAAGCCGCCCAACACTGTATTCATAGTGTATAAAGGCGGCCATCTTGTTTCCTCCTACCAGAAGGACAAAAGGCGACCAGGAGAAGGATGAGCTACACTCTGCTGTGATATCCACTGCGAACCTCCACTACGCTTTCCTACTGTCTCCGAAATATTCACTGCCAACCTCTGGATTCGATACTCGAGGACGACCGTCATGAAAATGTCTAACAGAGAACACAACAGGAAGCTACACCATTTTTCTTTCCAAAGAAAACATATCACTTCATAAATAATAAAAAAAAAGAATCTGTGGAGTAGCATAATCACCTATGTTTACCTTTTTAACACCTGTGCAAATGAAACCTATATGTAACATTTTTAGTCTCGTGCAAACTTACAGTGAAGGGAAGCAAATATTCGTACACATAAAAATGTTAAATTATTGTATTTTCAACTAAAGAATAAACGTACTTTTCATATAATTAACTGTACAAAGATGTATTATAAATAAATATGCGTAAAAAAAGAAAAAATTGGTTTAATAGAAATAAATCCCATTTATCCATTTTAATGGGTGAAAAAGTATTCGTACAATACAAAAAAGAATACATAATCTTAATTTAATACTTTGGAGAATAGCCCTTCTACAGCAACCAACCTGTTCTTGTAACTCTCAATTAATGATTTGGAAATTTTAGTTGGTATTTTGTTCCATTCTTCCTTGCAGATGGTACTTAGATTTGGGGTGTTTATTTAAACTCTCGATTAGATTTGAATTTCCAAATAACGCTACAGATTCTCAACTGGGTTTAAATCTGGAGACTGACTTGGCCATTTCATGATATTTACATTATTTCCAGCAAGCCATTTCTTCGTAGATTTTGCAGTGTGCTTGGTATCATTATCTTGTTAGAATATCTAATCAAGAAGTTCATGATTTCCAAACGAAATAATTGAATTTTCTTCCAAAATATTTTGATATGATGCGGCATTCATTCTACCATCTATTACTGATATGTTGTCAGTACTTTTGCAGAAAAACATCCCCAAACCATGATGCTGCCACCACCAAATTTCACTGTTAGAACTGTGTTCTATTGTCTGAAGTCATCGCCATCTTTCCTTCATACCTGATTTCTAGAATTACGTCCAAACAACTCAAGTTTGGTTTCGTCTGTTCGTAATACTCTTTCTCAACACGATTTTTCCTTATCCTTATTTTCACGAGTGAATTTCAACCTGGCGTCTCTGTGTCATTTCAATAGCAGTGGAGTTTTCCGAGGGGAGCGTGACTTTACATTGTTCCAAGAATTTCATTGCTTATTGTCCGTTTAGTGACAAAGTGTCCTGATAAAAGCAACTTATCCTGCAACTCTTGACGAGTAACCATTGGATTTTCTTTAATTGTACGCATTAATTTCCTCGAAGGTCTTGATGAAATCTGGCGAGGAGCGCCTGTTCTTCTTTGGTTTTCATCAGTTTTGGGTTTTTTGTGAACTAATGGTAGCAAATGGGATATCCAGTTTGTCTGAGATTTTTCTGTAACTTTTACCTTTTTTCCATAGCCTAACAATCAGTTCTTTTTGCAAATTCGTCAATTCTTTACCTCTTGCCATGATGATAACCTCACGCAGTCAGTCCTAAGTCTATCTATTTGACACCCTGACAAACGAAACTTTTGTCAATTTTTTTAACACGAGTTCAAACTAAACCTATTTCTACATTTTTGATACCCGTGCTAACCAAACCTCTTAATATACATGCAAACCATACCTTTTATATTAATGATTGAAGAGTATAATCCTATCTTTCGTGCATGTCTCTGCAGATTACACAACAACGGTATATGGGCACACTTCCAAAACACCAGGTGACCAGAGACTCAGTTGATCTCTCTTTTGACCTTGCTCTAAATGCTCAACGAGGGAAAACTGGCTGGTCATATTCACTGCCCCAAAACCAAATTATTATCGTTCCGTAATCACGGAGTAAGCCCGGAATTTTCGCTTATCGCGATTTACGGTTGTTCGCTCAACACGTGTGACACTCAAATACTAGTACTGTTAAATAATCACCGAGGAGATTCATAATTTTCGCTTATCATGACGTACAGTTGTTCTCTCAATACGTATGACTCTCAAAACCAAACTAGTACCGATCTTTAATCAACAAGAAGACCCAAAATTTTCGCTTATCGCGATATAATGTTATTCTTCAACTGGTACGATCCTTAGAACCAAAATAATATAGTTCCGTAATCACTGAGTAGACCCTGAATTTCCGCTTATAGCGATGTACAGTTGTTCTCTGAACACGTGTGACCCTCAAATCCAAACTAGTTCCGTCCCATAATCACCGAGGAGATTCATAATTTTCGCTTATCACGATGTACGGTTGTTCTCTTAACACGTATGACTCTCAAATCCAAACTAGTAACGTTCCGTAATCAACGAGGAGACCCATAACTTTTGCTTATCGTGGTGTACTGTTATTTTTTCAACAGGTGTGACCCTTAGAACCAAAATAATATCGTTCCATAATCATCAAGCAGACTTAGAATTTCCGCTTATCGCGATGTACGGGTGTCCTCTCAACACGTGTGACCTGCTGACTTGAACGCCTCTTGGGACTTAAGCTCACCTCAGGCCTCAAGTTGAACTCCTATATATCATCTACCTGTAAAGGTGCTGAGAAAATAATCATTTCCTTGTACCGCTCTAAATAGTATCTAACTCCTCTTGCTTTGTTCTGTCTTTACAAGAGCCAGATGAAACCAAAAATGTGATACTAGTTCTTTTTTCATACATGTTTCATTAAATGTAACAGACAAGCTTTTAAGTTTTTCTTATTCAGTATTTCTAGTGTTATAATATTTTTATCTTTATGAAAGCTAAATGTGGAAAGGAGAAGTACAGTTTAAAAAAAATATGTTTAAGGATATTATAAACATACCTAATTCAAAGCAACAAATTTACCCTGACTAGGTTGGAGCTACCCAGTCCTCCTTTGCTGTCTTGACAAAATTTAAAAATGTCTAGGCCACATTGTGAATAGACATTGATACAAATAGAGTGCGATAGATAGATAGATAGATAGATAGATAGATAGATAGATAGATAGATAGATAGATAGTGTACAGACATTGATACGACTAGAGTGCGATAGATAGATAGATAGATAGATAGATAGATAGATAGATAGATAGAGAGTGAACAGACATTGATACGACTAGAGTGAGATAGATAGATAGATAGATAGATAGATAGATAGATAGATAGATAGATAGATAGTGAACAGACATTGATACGAATATAGATAATAATTTAGTATTTTAAAAATAACACATTTGAAAATATGATACAATATAATATAATATGATATAATACTTTTCTCTGCTTACTGTTTCTCATTGTAGCTATCTCAGTATGCATAGATAGATAGATAGATAGATAGATAGATAGATAGATAGATAGATAGATAGATAGTGAACAGACATTGCTACGAATAGAGTGCGATAGATAGATAGATAGATAGATAGATAGATAGATAGATAGATAGATAGATAGATATTGATACGGAGATAGATAGATAGATAGATAGATAGATAGATAGATAGATAGATAGATAGATATTGATACGGAGATAGATAGATAGATAGATAGATAGATAGATAGATAGATAGATAGATAGTGAACAGACATTGCTACGAATAGAGTGCGATAGATAGATAGATAGATAGATAGATAGATAGATAGATAGATAGATAATGAACAGACATTGATACGAATATAGATAGATAGATAGATAGATAGATAGATAGATAGATAGATAGATAGTGAACAGACATTGATACGACTAGAGGTTGATAGATAGATAGATAGATAGATAGATAGATAGATAGATAGATAGATAGATATTGATATGGAGATAGATAGATAGATAGATAGATAGATAGATAGATAGATAGATAGATAGATAGATAGATAGTAAACAGACATTGATACAACTAGAGTGAGATAGATAGATAGATAGATAGATAGATAGATAGATAGATAGATAGATAGATAGTGAACAGACACTGATACGAATAGAGTGTGATAGATAGATAGATAGATAGATAGATAGATAGATAGATAGATAGATAGATAGATAGATAGATACGGCGATAGTTTGTTGATAATGAAAAAGCTGAAAATTATTGTATTGAAAAACGTATTCAAAGATAACATAAACTCATCTGAGAGTTGCACAGATTGATTTCGATGTTTCTCTTTATTCGGAGAATGAAAAAAAAACGGACATTTTAGTCATTCTTGTGATTATATCTTTTTTATCAATATTGATTGCTTATCTCTGTCGTCCAGACTGTGTAGAAAATAGTTTCGATGAAGCTAAAACTGCAATTAAAACAGCCATTGTTCCAAAATCGCAACCACAAAACATATTTTGATACAAATTTAAAAAAAAAACGGTAAACAGAAAAGAATAAAAGACAAATAAAAAATCAAATGTTTTTGGCGCAGTTACGAAATTTAGATATCAGCCATTTTTCCCATAGTTTCTCTCTAAGTCCATAAGCTAATGATGTAAAATAAAAAAAAGCATTTATTTTACATAGCAAATGTCTATTTTAAAGCATAATCTATTTTTTGCCAATACACTCAACCCAACCTTCCTCCAGGAATCACACCGATCGAAGATGTTACACGTTAAAAATCTCACTACGATGTCCTGTTTTTACACTACGTTGGTTCATTCTATAATTCTGTCTCTGTTTCATGATATAAGTATCTGTCTCGCATGGTTTTTGCATTGCTAACAATGGTTTAACGATATTGCCCTTGTAACTATCACGCTATGATGTGCCGTTTTTATATTTGATTGTTTTTCATTTTTATTCTGTCGTTGTCTCTTTCTATAGATAATTGTTTCGCGTCCATGATAGTTCTATCGTTAGAGGATTTCAATGGTACTGCCCAGTAAATTTCTCTCTGTGTTCTACCGTTTTTATCCACGATTGTTTTTCATTCTTCAATTCTGTCAGTGTCTCTTTTTATTATTATCTAGCTCGCGTGATTTTTTTAGATTGTTCGTTTAACAGTATTGCCCTAGTATATATCTGTCTATGGCGTGCAGTTTTTACTATACTTCTATTTACAAACAGATATCAAATCATAATAATTCTTTCCCTCATTCTCTCGTTTTGTTTTCTTGCTCATTACTTAATTTTTCATTTGTTTTTTTTTCGTTTCACTTATTCTTTACTTCTTCAAAACTTTCAGTTATTTTTTCCTTTCTTTTTTATTCTCTTTCTCTTTTTTTTTATCCTTTTTCCTTTTTTTTAATCTTTTATATTTTCTTTTTTCATTTATTCTCCTATTTTTCTCTTTCATAGTGTTTGTGGGCGTTTCGTTGATTTGAGACAATTTTACTATCAAAACTGTTTAATAAACGTCATCTTGAACGACCACTCCTCTAGATCACTTTGCATTAATGCGTACTTCCCCAGGGCTCGATTCTTGGACCGACTATATTCATTATTTTTAACAATCTTCCTGACACCATCAGTTCCCGACTCTGTATCTTTATGGATGACACATCGATTTCCTCCTGTCAACAGTAAATCGAATAGGTTCAATAAAATCAAAGTGGTAGCTGATCACGAAAATAATATTTAATGTATTATTAAATGGAGCAAGAAATGGATTGTTAATTTTAATGCCTCCAAAATAAGAACACTCGAATTATCCTTTTTATCTTCAATTGGTATGGCTGATGCTAACCTCCAGGAGAGTACTCCGTTGCACCTTCGTGGTCTTATGCTTTCCACTGACATGAAGTAGAATTATTATTATTTATTCTCTTTCTCTTCTTTTTTTTTATTCTTCTTTCCTTTTTTTTTTTAATCTTTTATATTTTCATTTTCATTTATTTTCCTATTTTTCTCTTTCGTCCACCCCCCGTTTTTTCAGTTTTTGTTCGCTTCTCTTTCTTTAATCTTTCATTCATTTTTCTTTTTTCTTCTCTCTGCTTTCTTCATTTTTTTCGGGGGTTGTTTTTTTTTGGGGGTGAAGTCTTTTTTTGCTTTTATATTTCTGTTATTTTATTTCTTTATTCTTTCTTTCATTATTTGTAATATCCCTTATTTACTTTTTTCATTCGCTTCTCTTCCTTTTATTCGATTTCCTTTACACTTAACTACTTTCTCTTTTTTTTATCTGTTTCTTTCTTTTCTTTTCTTTTTTTATTTCTTTTTCACTTTCTTCGTTTCTCTTAAAGATATCTTTTCAAATGATAAAAAGTTGGAGAGATATGACTTTTCTTTTAAATATTTCTTTCTTCAATTCTTTTGTTTTATTCTTTAATTTTTACTCCATATATTTAACTTTCTCTAATTTCTCCCCTTTTCCTTCTTTTTGTATATATTTTGTATTTTCTTTTTTCTCCTTTTCCAATCTTTTTTTCATCTACCTTCGCCTTTGTTGTCTTTCAAGATTTCACTTGTCTCTGTTTTTCTTTTTTCCACCCTGGCGATAATTATCACCAACTGTTTATCATTTGAAAAGAAGCCAACAACACATTTCTCTTTCTTTAAAGTAAAAAAAACAATATGCGCTGGACTTGTATTTAAAATATTCAAAAGAATTACAAAACTGATACAATAAACAAAATGGCAGACTCCATTTATCAAAAATATAAAAGATTTCTTCAGTTTTTTTTTCAAAAATCTAAATGACATTTTATTTCACTTTATCAATTCTTTTTCAGAAACTTCATATTTATATTTGTTTTTTCATGTTTATATATCATTAAATATCAAGTTATTGGCTATGAAAAAATTCAGGAAGATATTTAAATTTCCATTAGATTTTATTTTTTTAGACAAAAATCTAAATAACATATTTATGTATATTTACTGAAGGAGTTCTTTAATTACCATACATACATGTTTTTGCTTTTAAATCATTTAATATATGGCCTTGGGCCTCCTATTCTTGAATTTTCAACTTGCTTTCACCCTTTTCCTTGCTGAGTGCAAGAATACAACTGCCCATATATTTGTTATGTTAACACGATCATTGCTAGCCGAGGATGGCGCGAAGAATGCTGCATCGGGTTACTATACAAAAGGATTATCTACTGTTAATAAGTGCAGGTTGCTACCTATTTCTCAACCGTTCATTCTACTTGAGAGAATAGATAGATAGATAGATAGATAGATAGACAGATAGATAGATAGATAGATAGATAGATAGATAGATAGATAGATAGATAGATAGAGAAAAAAACTGATTACGAAAAGACTAAGATAGATAGATAGATAGATAGATAGATAGATAGATAGATAGATAGTGAACAGACATTGATACGAATATAGATAGATAGATAGATAGATAGATAGATAGATAGATAGATAGATAGATAGATAGTGAAAAAAACTAATGCGAATAGACTGAGATAGATAGATAGATAGATAGATAGATGATAGATAGATAGATAGATAGATAGATAGATAGATAGATAGAAAAAAATTGATTACGAAAGACGAAGATAGATAGATAGATAGATAGATAGATAGATAGATAGATAGATAGATAGATAGATAGATAAAAAGACTTTGATACGAATAGACTGAGAGATAGATAGATAGATAGATAGATAGATAGATAGATAGATAGATAGATAGATAGTGAAAAGACTTTAATGCGAATAGACTGATAGATAGATAGATAGATAGATAGATAGATAGATAGATAGATAGATAGATAGATAGATAGATGATGAAAAAATTGATTACGAAAAGACTAAGATAGATAGATAGATAGTGAAAAAACTTTAATGTGAATAGACTAAGATAGATAGAAAGATAGATAGTGAAAAAAATTGATTACGAAAATGACTAAGATAGATAGATAGATAGATAGATAGATAGATAGATAGATAGATAGATAGATAGATAGATAGTGAAAAAAGTCTTTGATACGAATAGACTGAGATAGATAGATAGATAGATAGATAGATAGATAGATAGATAGATAGATAGATAGATAGATAGATTCATCCCTGCACGACACTGATTTGCTGAGACAATACCTGTAACCTTTGAACGTGGAGTTGTTGTAAGTAAACTCTTCTTCCATCACATTATGACACGCCTCACACATTTCACCCTGTGCCAAACTACGTTAATGCTATATACGTTCCACTTCGAAGCAGTCAACTTAATTTTGCTGGCCATCGTTACTCATATATATTTGATTCACAGCCTGCCTCTCACATCACTCCTTGTGACAGACTATCAATCCTAAACCGTGTTAGAATGAAATCTCGCATGTTGTCATTGCTGTCGAATAATCAATACCATTATACCAAGATAAATTCTCCAACAAAACAGCATTGGTGATTTAAAATAGAAATTGTAAAAAAAAAAAAAGTATATTTATTAAATTTCATTTTTTTTTTCCTCTTTTTAATTCCTTCTCTCGTACTGAAGAACAGATGCACTGTGAAACCAAACGGAGAATGATTCGATATTGATTCCATTATAAACTTATGTAATTGTTACCAGATAGATAAGCCTAGTTTAGGACTTGGGTGATTATGGCTCTTCACAACTTCCTTGCTTTTGGGGCTCTAAACAATCTTTGACCGTTTACCAGCCCTCTTTGTCTCTGTTCTGTCATCGAGTCATGCAAACTTGTTATGTATGTTACTCGTTGTTTCAGCTTACATCAATTGCTTTCAGTCTATCTTGTGAGTGTTGAATTCGCTCAACCCTCACTCCTCGTGTCTGAAAACTCCAGCACTATGAGACCGGCAACATTGATGTTTTCTCCTAAATGCCAAGTGAAACTGACAAAAATATTTCTCTATGATTTCTTCTTTTATGTACCAATTTTCAGGAACTGGGCGATCATGGCTCTCCACAACTTCCTGTCTTTTGCTGTTCTGTTTACCCTTTTTCTGTCAGCCATTATTGCAAATTTATTAAATATTCGCTGTCTCCATCTGCTTCTCTTGCCATCATTATCTCCTGCGAGTTAAATTTTCCAAGCCTTCTTTCCTCATCAGGTTTCACGGTAATTTTGCCTCTCTCTCATCCTGATTTACAGCATCAATTTCTTTGTAGATCCTATATTCCTTAAAACTTCCATGCTCTGTCCATGATATTTTCAGTATTCTGTTGCATGTTCGGACGAACTACATTCATTAAAGTAATGGATAGCGGCTCGGATTGAGGAATCGGAGAGCCGAGTTCGAATTCCAGTCGAATCCATTACATTCACTTACGTGTTAATACCCTTGGAAAAGGTATGAATCCTCTTCTTGTTCTCCTTCCTTGGTTCTATAGCCTTGAATGACCACTGATCTAGGAGAATGACAACCCTGAATTCCAAAAAAGATTCATGTTTTATAATTATTTAACGGTGGAGTTATGGATAGCGGCTCGGATTGAGGAATCGGAGAGCCGAGTTCGAATTCCAGTCGAATCCATTACATTCACTTACGTGCCTTGGGAAAGGTATGAATCTTCTTCTTCTTCCCCTAGCTATGAGTAAGTAGCAGGGTTCTATAGACCTGGGTGGCAACTGGTCTACCGCAGAAAGAAATGTCAAACTACGGCAGGAAAAAAATTGCCTTCTATCGAAAGATACATGATCGCTTAAGCGTGTATCACACATGGCAGGTTTCGACGTACAAAACGTTGGGAACTTCATATAATATGTATAACGCAGAGTAATCTAGTTGTAGTCTCTGATACTTTAGATCCGACTAACGGTCGTCCGGCATCGACTGACTGACCGACGATATTCAGTCACCCCCCCCCACGAGGGCGTCATGTGGCACAAGGCCTTTTTAACGTGGGATCTCTGAGCCCGTGGGCTCGGCCAAAATATGCCCATTGAACCCGTATAAACGGGTTCAGGGGTCGAGTTACCTCCCGAAAGAGAATCCGCCCTTCGGCGTAGCCTCTTTCGGGTTCCTCCCGCCCGAAGGCAGAGAGTTCAACCGATCAGCCAGTCGACTGACTGACCGACGATATTCAGTCACCCCCCTCCTCCCACGAGGGCGTCATGTAGCACAAGGCCTTTTTAACGTGGGATCTCTGAGCCCGCGGGCTCGGCCAAAAATATGCCCATTGAACCCGTATAAACGGGTTCACGGTCGGTTTACCACCCCAAAAGAGAATCCGCCCTTCGGCGTAGCATTCTTCGAGTTCCTCCCTGCCCGAAGGCAGAGAGTTCAACCGATCAGCCAGTCGACTGACTGACCGACCCACTCAGCCGACTCTTACTACTCCTACTTATTATAGGTGTGAGAGTCTATTAATTATAGAATAGGTGTGTTCCACTATAACACTCTTTAACAGTCTTCTTTGTCTCTTTATTCCTATATAGTACATTATTCTGTCAACCGTTTGCAGAAGTACGTTAGGTATATTATGGGCTTTCTTTCCTCTGTGTTTCTTACCTCCCTTTATCAGGTGAGTTTCAAACTTTCTAAACCCCCTTTCCTCATTATGTCTTTTAGAAATTTCAACTGTATATCTCTGATGTTAAGTATACGTGTTCTTTTTGTTTCCATTTTCTCTAAAACTTAGTAGAACCAAATTTCCGTTGCCTCAAATCTCTTCTTCATCCATGAGGGGATTGTCCAGTAATCACTTATAGGAGGACCAAAATTACATAAGAGTTCAGGGCTCATTTTCTGTTTCTTAACACTATGCTGAGGTTTTGAAACACATTTTTCGCGAAATAATAATAATAATAATAATAATAATAATAATAATAATAATAATGATAATCTGGCACTTAATTGATATTTCAGAAACTGCTAAATTATAAGGACCTACTTGCACATCAAATAACTTAAGACAACAATTATCCCTGTGATGATAGGGGCATTTGGTATGATAATTGGTACCGAAAATCATGTAAGATTCCCGGAAACATCAGCATGTCAGAGATTCCAAATATTACTTTGGGAGGAAATGCACATATTATCCGCAAAACCATCTCCATCCAAATGAAATGTCCGAAATATATACCTAACATAGGTAACACTCGAATATTGCCCTTTTTACTCTTAGACTCCGGAGGAGACTTGGTAATTAGGCACTTAATATTACTCGCTGGCTGGGTGATACCACAATAATAATAATAATAATAATTGTTGTGGATACCGGGATGAAATCCGGTACCAATAAATAACAAACGTCAAGAAGGAATAGAGGAAAATAAATGTATTAATGTAATAATACAAAATGGTAATGCAGGTTAGTAGTTCCAGGAATGCGGGTTAGTAGCAAAATATATATACAGTCTTTGGTATCGATGTATCATTGTATGACTTCTTATTGAGTCTACGTGCTTGCTCACTGTGACTCTTGATCGTTACGTTCGATCTGGTTGGTTCTACTTTCTCGTTCTTCTTTCGGGTATTAACTAGCAGTAGTATATGTATACTCTGGGTGAGTCCATTTGTGTAAAAAGGGGAGAACCCCTCGACAACAACAACAATAAGAAGAAGAAGAAGAAGAAAGGGGAGGAGTTGGAGGAAGAAGATTTCCTTAAACACAGCATGGAAATATGGAACACCACGTTATACCTAAATCACACCAGAATCACTGTCATCTGAAAAGGATTCTTTCAAAGAGATTCCCTGTCAGCTCTTCTGTTTGGTCTGTCCTTAATCCCACCTCTTACGCATGTACTAAACAACAATAGCTATCGTTACAAACTAAACAAGAAAGTATTCAATTACCTACTCTATATGGATGATCTCAAATTCTTTGCCAAAGGCGACAATGAGTTAAAAGATCTCCTCAATACTGTAAAATACTTCAGTGACGATATAGGTATGGATTTCGGAGTAGATAAATGTGCAAAAGTAACATTAAAAAAAGGAGAATTACAGAAACACACACAATAGATTCAGATATCTTCACAAAGATTACGTAACTGAAACAAGATGAATCCTATAAGTACCTAGGAATTAGCGAAGGAGAGGGAATACAACATACCCAAATGAAGGAGAAGTAAGAAATGAATACTACAGGCGTGTACGTCTGGTACTGAATAGCGAACTGAATTAAAAAAAAAAAAACAGAATATCAACCATAAACACCTTGGTTGTCCCTGGGGTGCAATACAGTTTCAACATCCTTAACCGGGGCATAGCTAACATTAAACTAATGGACGCCAAAACGAGAAAGCTTTTCACATACCACCGCACGCATCATCCCAAAGCTGATATTGATCTTCTGTTTGTGCCCAGATCCGAAGAAGGCACAGAATTAATTCGACTGTAACAGTTTTACAAAACTACAACTGGCCTTCAAAGATACCTGGAAGCTACAGAAGACTGGATGATGATATGTGTCAAAGAACATGAAAGTAATAAGCGAATTTATTCAGTAATAAAAGAAGCCAAGTTCAAAATGGAGTTTCTAGTGCATGAAGAAAATACAAGTAAAACACAATACGCCGACTGAAACTGCAAAATACTTAAAAAAAGAAAGCAAAAGCAAAGGCAAATGACCAGATACAGAAACGATGGCAAGATAAACCGCTTCACGGTCAATACTCTGCCTGTACCAAACAAGCTGATGTAGACAAACCCCGTACCCGTCAATGGTTACGTAGTGCAGGGTTAAAGGCTGAAACCGAGGGTTTTATTCTTACTGCACAGGACCAATATTTGTTAACTAAAAATTATCACGCATACATACTGAAAAATTGTGCTAGCCCAAAATGCAGATTCTGTGATAAATATCCAGAAATAATTGACCATTGTTCCTGCAGACAGCAATGTATCTTTCAAGATCATCAAAGATCTGTCAAAATACAAGGACCTTGAAATAGAAATCACAAAAATGTGGCACATGAGAACATCAACAATTGCTGTTGTAGTTGGACCCCTCGGTTTGATTGGGAAAGATTCCAATAGGTACCTTGAAGGGATTTCTAGTAGCCAATGCCTTAAAGAAATAGAAAAAAATGTTCTCATTAATACAGCCCACACCTTACGCAGGGCATTATCTACGTAAAATATGTGTGTCTATGTGTTTTTCCTTTTCTTTTTAAATTGCTGTGTGGAAAATGTCATGATGCCATTTCTGACCTTAGGTCTCTGGTCGGGACCCGGAAAGAATATACACCAGAAATCAAAAGAAATAAAATAATAATCGATAAATTTTCCAAATACAAGGACCTAGAGATCTATATTAACAGAATGTGGGGAATGAAGACCGAGATTGTAGCAATAGTAACCAGGGCTCTGGTCCTCGTGAGAAAATGAATGGACAATTTTACTAACAGTGTCCTTATATTGTAGTAAATCACCAACATCCTCACCGGATCCCATCGGTAAGAAGTCAGTTTCACGCGAACAGCTTCTTCCACCGAAACAGCTCTGTGTAACCGACTCCCAAGAGGATATTTCCTTGATCAATGTAATCTTATGCTGTTCAAGTCTATGGTTAATCGTTATTTCCCTATCCGTATAAAATGCTTCTTAATTTAACCCACTACCACGAGTGACTTCTGAGCCATGTACAAGGTGAACCTTACTGTAAAAAAAAAAGAAGCGGTTTGGAAGAGAGAAAAACTCAGATTACGACGGAAGTAAAGCACATCTTAATAGTACATATTGATATAATACAAGATAATGTCAGGAAATGTTTTGTTGTATTTAGTCACGTAATGCATAGTGAAATGCTGCCCGTCAATTTAGCAAGTTATTGTAAAAAATCACGGTACTTTTCTCAACGGGAAGGTGGGGGCAATTCGTTGTTATTGTTCGTTACAAGATATTTCCTTCTCTTGTACTCAGGTTTTCGTTTTTTTTTTCTGTACGATTTATTTATTTATTTATTTATTTAAAATACTTCTCAGAAACAAGAAGGAAATACATCTACTCACCTTTAACAATATATATATATGTGTGTGTGTGTGTGTGTGTGTGTGTGTGTGTGTGTGTATGTGTTTATGTGTGTGTGTATGTGTGTGTATGCGTGTGTGTGTGTTTTTAGGCAGGATATCTTCATTTAAACATTTTTCATTGAATGATATACACATATTCCGTCTAGTCATTTTAGGCTGATCCTTTCCAGTTGTCTTATCAGTTTCTTGATGTTAACATGATATTCATCAAGGGATTCGACGTAGATTTTTTTTTTAAGCCAAGTACTTTCGATATTTTCTATGATCATCTTCAGGGATAAATTACAAAGCCAAACTTATCGTAACTGCGATAAAAACGGCATTCCATTGTTATGTTGATTTTAAAGCACGCGAGAACGCTCTCTGTTATAGTTATTAGAATTTAAATGTTTGTCTGTTGTAGTTATGGAATCTTTTGCAAAACAATCCTTTCAATATTAGGTATTGGTAGAAATGTAAAAAAATAAAGCCATTAAATGTTACATAATTTAGAAAAGGTCGAAGTAGAAACAATGCATCTACATTATTCAATGAAACACACACACACACATATATATATATATATATATATTGTCATCTACAGAGAGACTGCTTCGCTGTATCACAGCTTATCAGTGTGAGCTAGACGTCAAGTTGCCTCTAGCTAGGATCGAAACCCGACTGAATTGGCGTCAGTCGGGGGGATTCTACCACTAATCCATTGGCGCACGGCAGGGATGAAGGTGAATTTAAACGTATTTATTTTTAGATAAACACACAGTGACTGAGAGAACTCGATTCGATTTACCAAAGTCTTGCAGTATTACAAACATATGTAATATGTTAGTATACAAACACTTCAGTCTATATATATATATATATATATAATTATATATATATATATATATAGGCTATATACTATAGGCCCAAGCTTTATGGCCAATCTCATTAGTAAGTTTCATACCTTCTTTGATTTAATTAACTCCTACGGAGCTACAATGGCGAAACTACTTAATCCATTAGTGCATGACGTTTTGAAAACCTTGAGAAGATGAAGGAGGCTGTGACACCTTCAATTTGGACGTGATCAATTTGGATGACTTCCATGAGGCCTTCACAAAGTGGCTGGAACTCCATAACAAGGATATTGAAGTCAGAGGATTCGTCTTTGTAGGAGATTAGAGTTTTGTATTTCTTTGAAATGAATAAATGGCTCTCCTGAAAAAGTATCAAAAGACTAAACATTGCATTTTATTTCACTCTTAATACTTTGGTTACCGTTAATCTCAATCAATGTGCATTTGTGCGGCCACGTGGAGCCCTAATCCGAACTTGAACCTTAATTCTAGTTTGCGATATCTCAGATACTGTCCATCTCGTCTCTGAAGTCTTTCCTTATGTATCTACTTTGTGCATGTAGCATATTCGCACGCTTGCAAAATCGAGTGAAATCATCTTGTTTCTGCATCCGGCGGCCTGACGACCTTAATGATCTGGTTTGATGCTGAGTAGAAATTCTATTTTAACCTGACACGATATAAGACAAAACTGCAACACTTCAAATATATATTTCAATTTACTCAAGATAAATCGTGCTGAATTAAATTAATGATCATATATACAGACAAATTTTAGGCAAATGAATGACAAAGTGGAAAAATTATGTGTAACGCGTTTCGTCTTCTAGTATTACTTCATCAGACTAAAGTAAAATTTTTATTGACGGAATGATATGCGTAGGGGAGGGGAGATATAAACATCAATGTAAACATAAATATTTTAAAATTAAAAAAATTAAGTTCTAGCGTTCCCACATATTTAGCACTTCTCTGTGCGTTAATTGTAACGAACGTTTAAGTTGATATTTATAACATTTATAACTCTTACATCCCACCACAAGTCATGTGGACTTGATATTTTCCTTGCAATTCTACATAAGAAATGTGCCCCTGAACTAGACATTGTTCTCTCCAAGCTTTGCTGCTTCTTGCTTTCCGGATTGTGAAAAATCCTCTTCTGTAGTTCCTGTTCTTAAGAACTCCGACGAACCGCCTGTCCCTTTGCACTATGGTTCTATTAGTCATTTAATTATTTGGCCACGTATTAGAGGCTCTAATCAACCTCGAAATGGTTGACCATCTAGCCTCGCAGCTCCGCCTTTCAAACAAAGAAACAGTATGGCTTAAGCTTCTCTAGAGCCATGACAAATATTTTGACGGTTATCGCTGAACGAGTTTCTCGAGATTTGCATAAAACTTAAGAAGCTTGGACAGTTGTTTTAGATATTTCGAAGGCATTTGAAACGGTTTAGCATGTTGGTCTACTTCACAAGTTGAAGGACTATAGCGTTTGTGGGCGTTTCGTTGATTTGAGACAATTTTGCCGTTTTTATACTTGATTGTTTTTCATATTTATTCTGTCGTTGTCTCTTTCTATAGATAATTGTTTCGCGTCCATGATAGTTCTATCGTTAGAGGATTTCAATGGTACTGCCCAGTAAATTTCTCTCTGTGTTCTACCGTTTTTATCCACGATTGTTTTTCATTCTTCAATTCTGTCAGTGTCTCTTTTTATTATTATCTAGCTCGCGTGATTTTTTTAGATTGTTCGTTTAACAGTATTGCCCTAGTATATATCTGTCTATGGCGTGCAATTTTTACTATACTTCTATTTACAAACAGATATCAAATCATAATAATAATTCTTTCCCTCATTCTCTCGTTTTGTTTTCTTCTTGCTCATTACTTAATTTTTCATTTGGTTTATTTTCGTTTCACTTATTCTTTGCTTCTTCAAAACTTTCAGTTATTTCTTTCCTTTCTTTTTTATTCTCTTTCTCTTTTTTTATTCTTTTCCTTTTTTTAATCTTTTATATTTTCTTTTTTCATTTATTCTCCTATTTTTCTCTTTCATAGTGTTTGTGGGCGTTTCGTTGATTTGAGACAATTTTACTATCAAAACTGTTTAATAAACGTCATCTTGAACGACCACTCCTCTAGATCACTTTGCATTAATGCGTACTTCCCCAGGGCTCGATTCTTGGACCGACTATATTCATTATTTTTAACAACCTTGCTGACACCATCAGTTCCCGACTCTGTATCTCCATGGATGACACATCTATTTCCTCCTGTCAACAGTAAATCGAATAGGTTCAATAAAATCAAAGTGGTAGCTGATCACGGAAATAATATTTAATATGTTATTAAATGGAGCAAGAAATGGATTGTTAATTTTAATGCCACCAAAATGAGAATGATCGAATCACCCTTTTCACATTCAATCGGCATGGCTGATGCTAACCTCCAGGAGAGTACTCCGCTGCACCTTCGTGATCTTATGCTTTCCACTGACATGAAGTAGAATTATTATAGTAACTCAATTAAAAAAAAACATCTGCAAGAAAAGTTAGTTTATTATTCCGTGTTAGCCAATTTGTTCTCGCTATGTGGAGGCACGGTGGAATAACGGATTGAGGAATCTGAGAGCCGAGTTCGAATTCCACTAGAATCCATCACCTTGAATAACCTTTGAGAAATGTAGGAATTCTCTTCTTCTCCCCCCAGCTATGGGTAAATAGTAGGACAGATCGGGTTCTGTAGCCTCGGATGGCAACTGGTCTACTGCAGAAAGAAATGGCAACCGACTGCGGGAAAAAATCTGCCTTGGTAGTCATGTATCGATAGATACATGATCGCCTAAGCGTGTATCACGCATGGCACATAATTGACTGAGAATCTATCTTACACATTTATAAGTCTATCATTCAGTGCATCAGATATTCAGGTCTGGTGCTTTTGTTAGAGCTCTAGAAATTCTAGACAAAATCCAACAACGAATCTGCAACTTTATTAGTTTGGGCCTATCATCTCGGCCTCAGACTCATTCCCAACACAGTAACTTCGTTTCTCTGTGATTTTTTAACGATAATTGTTTTGATGATCTTTCCTCCTTGGTAACTCGACTTCACGAATTTAAGCGCAGTTCTAGATTGGCAGCTAGGTCTCATAATTTCACTGCTCAAATTGTTAGTTGTTAACCTTAAGTTTTCTTTGTTTGCTAATAGTTCATTTGCCCGCATTTCTTGCTTATAGAACTCTCTTCCGACTTCCTGCTTTCCTATCACCTACGATCTTCAAATATGTAAATGCAATGGCAATCGTTAACTTCTGTCTTCTTATTCCCTGTTCAAATTTATTGTCCTCCATTTTTGTTTATTTCTCAGTAATCCCTGTTGGATGAAATAATTAATAGATAGATAGATAGATAGATAGATAGATAGATACTTGAAATAAGTTCGATAACATTTGATACTATGTAACGCCAATTTTATTGTACACCATTTATTTACGAAATTATTTTCTTATCGTTCTAAAACCAGCTGCCATCCACAAAGACAAGAGTATGATCGATTTCTCTCGCACACGGTAATCTAAAGAAACGAACAAACCGGACGGATCAGAACAAGCATATCACGGCGCCTGTTTACCCAAGAAGCTAAATCCAGGAGATTTAGTACGTAGCTCCATCGCTCAATGTCTTTTACGCCATCTTTATTTACTACCAAGAACGGAATGACAGTGACATTGTTTCGCTCAAGTTCAACAAGGACACGAACCAAGCCGGTGATCGTGCTGGATGAATGAAGCAATTGTTTGAAACGTGCCTAATCGTGGATTTTGGAACCGTTATTTCCTGTACATCCGTGGAGCATTATTTTGGTGTATGAACAGACCTCTTCATCTGTTTGGCTAAGTGATTCGATTATACACATGTGAATTGATAGAATGCATGAGAATGTACGTAAATGAGAGATCAATAAAAAAAACTAATATTATTGTTTACACACACATTGTATTATTGTTTATATATATATATATGATATTAGCTATCGATAAAATAATTTAATCGGTCGAGCACTGTGAGGAGGAAGGAACGAATTTGTAAACAGTCACTATTACTGCTGATAATGCAAGACTCTCCTAGCGATTGAGTTCTCTGAGTGACTGGTGTGTTTATGAAAAAATAAAATACGCAAAAACTGGCCTTCCCTCTGCTGGGCGTCGATGGCCTAGGGTTTAGAATCTCCGACTGATACCAAATCGGTCGGGTTTAGGCCCCGGCTTGAAGCGATCGGGTGTCTAGCAACACTGATGTCTGTCTGTCTCTGGGTGGCTATATATATATATATATATATATATATATATATATATATAGGGGGGGTAATATTTCAGATATAACTAAGAATCATAGACGTGATGTGGTTTCCCTCTGTCATGTACCAATATTTCCACGAATCTGCTCTGACGAGATATTTTCACAGGTGCTCCGATTGCATGAATTTAAGCGTGCTACTAGGTTCGCACTCGGTCCCACTCTTTTACTGTCAAAACAGTTAAATATAACTGCCACTTCTACTCAGACAGCTTTTTCTCTCGCACCTTCTGACAGTCGAACACTCTTCCTCTTACTTGCTTCCCTGATAACTATAATCTTCAAAAATTTAATGTAATGTCAATCGACATCATCTGATGCCTTGATCCTAATCCCGTCCTTCTCTTTATCCTTTCCTCAACAACCCATACTCTGTAGCCCCTAGCGTGCTAGTGTCACTCCCGCCTTGCTTGGGATGAAATGCTTAAAAAAAAAAAATATCCACAAAAGACAATATGAATAAAGACAAAAAACATATCTTAGCCCACGCTGTTCGCTCTCTGATTAACTTTTTCAAGGCAGTTGTAAGGATTTTATTTTTTTTTAAATATTTATAAACGAAACCAAAAATAACTTAAGTTTTTCAATTATTTTTTTTTTAACTTTAGCAACGCTTATAAATATACGTCAGGTTAATTGAAATGTTTAAGTAAATGATGAACGACGGTAATTTAATGGCTAATAAACAAAAGGCATGGCACGTAGAACTAGAACACTTTACCCCAATGGACGAAATAAAGTTCAGTTCGAAATTCCAATACAACGGTTAAAACGTCGTGAATATGGCAATAAATATAAGGACAACACTCCGAATATATATATATATATATATATATATATATATATATATATATATATATATATATATATATATATTTTTCGTTACAAAATACACCACCACTAGTAACCCTTTCAAATCATCTGACATATGAAAAATCTTAATTTACAACACTGAAATCATCTATAAAAAAAACTGCAAAAAACGACTACAAATTCTGGAAGCGATTCTCATTAAAAAACAAACATAAATAAAATAACATTTAATACTGGCAGAAACATATTACATACATTTAATAACTATGGTATTAATTTATGTATTATATATTTAAAATAATAAAAGGCTTTGAATTTAATCGTTTTCTTTCCATTTCTAAACATTTATATGGACATGTGAGTTGACTTGAGGAAGAAGTCATTCTTTCAGAAATGGAGATATCTGAAGAAAAAAAAATCCGGGGCTCAGATTTATATTTGGGTAAGATTCGATAGTGGCACTCTCTAGAATTTTCCTTCTAAGAAATTTACTTTCTCTTTTGAATAATTGCAGCATTCTTTAAATCGGAGTTGAAGTTGAATTTATTTCCATGTATGACGAATGCATTTGATAAATTGTTATGTATAAAATCGTTTCTGTGTTCACAGATACTTTTTTAATTTCTGTAGGTTTCCCCAATGCATTGTATTTACGCCACTTAGCATCCTCCATAATTTACCGAAACTTTTCAGTTAGCCTAATGTATATTCATGAGCGTTCTTAAATTTAAAAATTCTGAATAGCTAACGAATTTTTGTTTTTGTTTACAAATACTTTTGCAAAATCCTTACATTTTCCTTGATAAATCAATTACAAGACGAAACACGTTCGTTAAGAATAGTTTTCCTTGTGTCTTTATTCATATATAATCAACAAATATTCCATATCAGCCAAACATTGGACACCTGAAGATAACTTGAGGGTACTTTGCCGAAATGTTTTCTCTATAATAACATCCACATCAACCAAGATGAGAATAACAGTTCGAGATATGTAAGTATATTGACAATGACTGATCCCTGAAATGAAATGCAAAATTATAAAAATTGGGACGAACACATTGATTATCATTGAATATAAAAGGTTCCAAACCAAAACTGCATGCTGTACTGCTTAGCAGTCGTGCAGGATCACCAATACAAACATTGGCATTCGCGCTGGAAGCTCCAATATGAATATTTTAGAGTCTTTGGATGTCAATCTGAGGATAGTGCAGAGGATTCGGAAAGAGTTGGATGAGTCTAATGGTGATTACGAATGTGTTTGGAGTGATCACTAGTGATGGCAATGTTATGCCTACATTAATCTTTCCTCAGACTCAACATAGAGGCCTAAATCAATTACCTTGAGGAAGCACTGCTGCCCCGTGTCAAGAGGGTGGCTGCTGGAAGACCTTATGTCTGGCAACAGGACTCTGCACCATGTCACACAAACAGGAAAACCCAGTCATGCTTGTCAGAAAATTTCAGCGACCACATCTCCCCTTACATCTGGCCACTTAACTCTCGAGAGTGTACCTACCTTGATTATTATGTGTACTGAGCGAGAACTGAAGACATTTATTATGGCAGCATTCACCGACTTAAACAAAGAGACCGTTCAGAAGAGATGCAGAAGATTCCGAACTCCTCTGGAGGCCGTTGTTGAAGCCAGTAGCGATGTTAATATATAAATTTACTCTTTCATATTTCCAGATATTTTTTGTGTAATTTTAGTAAGTATCTCTGTTAAAATGATATGTCAGTGTTATTTTGATTTTTGCGTAATTTAGACAATTTATTCATCGCACCCTGTACATGTTTTTTAGCTGTAGTTGAAGGCATACAATTGCATTTAAAATATATTTTGTTGAAGCAATAAAATTGTGTTCAAATTATTTAGATTTCAGCATTAGATAACCCATAGAGGTGTTGATATTTCACAAAGCAAAATCAACAAAACCAACCAATTTATTTTCGGTACACATATGTCCAGTTGGGATTTCTCATCTCCATATCTAGTCGTTTCATTTTTATACCCGAAACACAAACAATTCTAAATTTTAAATGGATTTTTAAACTGACATTTTTCTTAGTAAGTAACTTTGAGTTGTTTTTTGGTTGTTTTTTTTTTTTATCATTATCACCAGGTCGAACAAGCTTTGCATTCTATGACACGCTACCGCCATCCATTACTTTTGATCATTGCATGTGGAAGCTCATCTAGTCTGCATTACGTGTCTTCAATCACATGATCAATGTACATCTTATTTGACCGAACTTTTTTTTTCTTTTTTTGTTTGCTTGTTTTTTTCATGGGACGGTTCTTTTCTGCTATACCAACAGGGACCAGCAAATCTTAGTCTTTGTTGACGTATTAATTTGCTGATGAGATGTATGTTGCCATAGAGCTCTTTCTTTGTTAGCTGATGCTAACCAATTATATGCTCATTCAGCTTCTTACATAAAATTTTATAGCTGATAAATAAAAAAGCCCCTTTCAGAAACTGGTAAATAACTTAACCGATTGAAAAGAAAACAGATCAAAAATACAAAACTACCTTGGCAAATTAATATGCAACCGTTAAATAAAAAGCATCTATATAAGATGTTAACATTACCAACTAATCAAAGTAAGATGTTAATAATAATAACTAAACACCTGTACATCCATATAATATGTTAAAAACAATATTAAATCAAACAACAATACAAAACAATATTAAATCAAATGTATCTTAATAAATAGAAAAGTAATCAAACTCAAAGTTTAAACATTATAAGGTAAAACTACAAGCTATAAGAAATTCATTTAAGTTTTATCATCTAATTTTTAAAAAACATTTAAAGATCATTACTATAAGAAGAATATTATCAAACTGTTTAAACATTATAAGGTAAAAGGTAGGTTAATGCCTACAAGCTACGGTCAATTCACTTCTTTTAAAGAATTTCTAATTTTTCATTTAAGTTAGAAAACAGGAATTTTTAGCTTTTAAAATTTTGTTGAATTAGCTTCTGTTAAATTCCAAAAACAATTAGAAAGAGATGTACTATTTGTATAAGTTCTATTGGTGAAGAATAAGATATGTTGATACCGCCTACTCTTAAAAGAATCCTTAGTACTACCAATGTAATTTTTTTCAACAAACTGATTTTCTATTATAGAAATAGTATTTAGATAAACAAGAAAGGTGGTTAAATATTGGTTTCGTAATAGATATTCGATGGAATTCTTTCAATTACATTGGTTAATATTATCAACATTATTTAGCTTTGGATGTGCATTATTATCCAAATTTTTAAATTCCTCGTTTTTATTGTCATATGTACTGCCAAGTAAGTCGATTTATATCAAGAAATACTAGCAACTACATGAACAGCGTCGTCCCCTGGTCGCAGCGCCAACTGTGACGTTCTATTCTGGTCTACCATGGCACCAACTGTGACGTCCCTAAACAGCACCAATTGTGACGTCCTCGCCGCGGTGCCAGCTGTTCGCTCCTCGCTGCTCCGTTCGGGTGTCGCTGCTCCAAACGTGACGTCCGCCTGTCGCATCAGTCGTGTTGTCTCGTCCTGTGACGACCAACTGGCTTGGTATCCGTCGCGGCACCCAAATGTGACGTTCTAACCTTTTGGTGATTCGGGTGGGAATCTGGTTAGATTTGATATCAGCCTCGTCGTTCCCAACTCGCTTCCAACGCCTGGTTACCAAGGTAACTGCATTGATCTCCAGTCTGCCTACCCACGTTGTGAATTGATCTTAGGCAGACGAGATCAAACAGTGGTTGGGGCCGTAATGCAAACCGAGTTCAACGGGGTGATACCACAAAATATGCATAAAAGAAAATAAAATGAAAACTCAAAAGTTCAAAGTAAAAGGGTAACAAACTTTATGTCTAGTTGTTCGATACATAGGACTGCATCTATCTCCCGACCCGTTCTATGGATTGTGACACGTCGTTTTCCGTTAGGCAAGTTTTAACGCTTCAAGTTGTTTGCTCTCTAAGAAATTGGTGTTTCGGTGTGTCTTTGGACGAAAGTCGAAAAAAAAAACTTATTGTGGTGGTCTGGATCTAAGTCGCTCTTCAAAATAATTGTTCTTGGGTTGAAGAGGAGTCCGGAATTTGCGTGAATCTTGGTCAGCTATCTACGAGGCGGCTTCAACTGGTGACTCAACTCAAACTTTGACCGACTCACTGGAACTGATTTCTGCTCGTTGTGGCTTCCTTATATGGACGCTGACCAAAACCGGGGGTGGGTCTGTCGGCGTCGGGGTTTCCTCGATAATTCTAAATACATATCCACCTCTCTGGTTAACTGGAATTTTTGGGAACCTTTCCTCACTCCCACCTTCTCACCATACTTCAGAGGGGCGTGAACTGCCCTCCCCACTTCTTCGTAGCAGCTTCTCATACCTACACTCTGGATGGGCGGCGACAGCCTCCTTCGTGCGTCACGTGATCACCACTTGACCAATGATGTCTTAGTCGGGCGTGGACGAATCCGCGGCTTTGTTTCAGGAAAAAAAAATATCTTGCTTAACTAAAAAATTATCCCTTTACTTTTCTTCCTCTTAATCGCCGTTTTCATTTCTCTAGCCGCAAATGGAACAATATGAACAATGGCGGTCATAACTCTTTTCTACACGTGGTTTTCGTCAGGTATTTTATCGCTAATTATCCGAATGGGTGGTCTTCTTAACGGCCAACGTCGCCCCGAAAAAGACATTTCTAAATTCCCATTCATTTCCTTCGGTACATATTTCTGATAACATAATTTTATTATCGCAGGCCAAGGATGTTCCGTCGAAGGAAATCGGTCAGCGGACACTCGTGGGTGGCTTTTAATTTTTCATATCTCTCCAAAGTCCTTTTAGTTGCCTGTTTTTTTCGTCACTTATCGAAATAACATTTTCATTTGAATTTTTCTTTGGCCAGTCGGTCTGTAGTTGATAATAAGATGCCTTCCCGTACCAATAGTTTGTTTTCATATCCTTAGATAACACAGCCGTCGCCAAAACATATCTGATTCTTTCTTTCTTTCCCTTTCTTTTTACTCTGAATTTCCCTGTCATTGTAATGACACCCTTTCGCCATTTGTTACTTATCAAAATATCCCTTATCCATTGTCTCTTAGCCGTGTGTGTGTTCTGCTTATCATCCACGATTCGGTCCTTAGCCTCTCCTTTTCTTCTTTTCTTTCTTTTCTTTTTCTGTCTCGTTAAATGGTGCCACAATCCTCCCCTAACCGATTTGTCATTTACCCGTAAATGACACCTAAACCCAAATACACCATTTAACATGCATCATGCATTTGTCCCATGCAATTCTATACTACTTTCCTACATGCAATGTAATGTTCTCTTTCAACTTCTTTTGTTCTACATGCAATGTAATGTTCTTTTCATCTTCTTCTGTTCTACATGCAAATGTAATGTTCTCTTTCAAGTTCTTCTGTTCTACATGCAAGGTAATGTTCTTTTTCATCTTCTTCTGTTCTACATGCAAGGTAATGTTCTTTTTCTTCTTCTTCTGTTTTACATGCAAGTGTAATGTTCTTTTTCAAGTTCTTCTATTCTATATGTAATGTAATGTGTGCGTGTGCCTGTGGGTGCAGATGTGGTTACTATGGCTTGTTCTTCTTGGTCAATGTTTTCCTCTCCGCTGTGGGAGGTTTTTCCGCCGCACGTGGCGGTCTCACGCCAGCCTCCTCCGCTGGTCTTCCTGCAATTTCTTCGCCGATTCTGTATGAGTAAAGAACACTGCTCGGCATCTCCCTCTCGAGTTGCTGCATGCTCATTGGATTGTCGTTCGTTAATCTCCTCTTACTCTTAATCTTCCATATTAATATACCCCCGATGGCTATAACTATGAATGTACCCATCACTATCGACCAACTTATCGCGATCTGCTCATCGTCTTCCCAAGCCATACCTTCATTTCCCAACGCACTTAACTTTTCCCTCAATTGATCCATATCGATCTTTTCTATCGGCTTCATTAGTACTGGCATTTTATTCAAGGTAACATTGGAGAATCCCTTCACTATTGGCTCCCACAATTCTGTACAATTGACTAAGCCTCTGCCAATCATTTCTATGATTGAGTCTTTCTCTTCATATCTTTCTTCTTCCTGGTAATGGGGGGTAAGGAAATAGATATCCCAAATGCCGAACATCCCATGGGTAACTTTAACAGGGATAATAGTGGCCTTACTCTTAATGTCCTTGTGGACTCTCCCCCACATACCCTAGACAAGCTGATAGGTTTCTGTGTGGCTACTGCCCACACCCCGTCTGAAACACTGATAGCTTGTGGTAATGCCGTGTTTGCTAATACCTCCACTTGGCAGGTTCTCTTAATTCCTTCTCTCTTCCCTTCAAATAATTCTAATATGCACATTTTGCGGTTACCGGTTTTATAGATAGGGCTTAACGAGGTACAAGTCACTAGAGCATCATCTCTACACTTTCTAGCTTCTTCAATGTTAGCAACATGAATTTCGTTCTCCCCGAATTTAAAGCTATGTATTCTGTTTCCACCTTGTACCTTGCTATCATTCCCAAACCTTGATCTCTTCTGGGGTAGGGAATGGGTAAATTTATAATCTGGTATATCTCGAATATACTCTATCTATCTAACAACGGAACAGATATCACAACCAATAGTCGTCTATTTTCCAACAAGGTCACACATCCCAGTGCATTATAATATTTCCACAATTCTTTGGTGGGGTCCACTGGCAGCCTTAAATGGTGGGGTAACTCGGCCTGTATTCCGAGTAGCGCTTCCCTTAGGTGACCCGGGTTTACTATGCTTGGGGAGAGGTGTCCCAATGACAGCATGTCTAATTGCGCTCTCACATGTTCCAGCAAGGTCGTCAACGACTGACTAGTTTGTCGTACCTTATTCGTAATTGTCATCAGTTGGAAATATTTTTGCATGAATCCGCTCATTTCCTGTAATTCGATCATTACAGTTTCTGTATCATTAATTACCTCTTGTCTCAACCCTGCCAGGTTATCTATTAACCAATTGATTCTGGCTCTATTTTTGGCCACTTCTAACCTTGTCACATTTAATATTGTCACACTCTCCCTTGCCACTTGAGCAAGCGTCCTCTGGTTTACTTCCACTTCTCCCAGTTTCCTTCTTATGAATTTAACGTCATCTTCAGTCACTGTTCCAAACAGGACATTTAACGCTTTTCCCACAATCGGAACTACTGATCTCTTTTCCCGCGTCTGCAGTAACTCTATTCCCTTCAGGTAATTTTGCATGTCCCTCCATTGAGCCTCTATCATAGTGGCCTCTGATTCTAGGGAGTGTAATAAACTAAGATACCCTTTTTCCTTGGGATAATCTTGTCCTACCTTCAACCGGGCTGCATCCAGCTGCGTTAGCTCATTTCTTAACTTATTTAGTAGCGACTCGTATGGTTTCAAATCTATCACGAATGTGATCAACCATTTAGACCTGGTTATTATTACTTCACTCGTCTTTTTAAAAATGGTGTTTCGGCTGTGCTTCCCAGCTTCCGCCATCGTCACCATCAGTGTGGCTATCATCATCATCATCATCATCAGCCCTTTCATCTTGATCATTCCTGTAAGGTAACAAAATTCTCTTGTTGTTATTCTTCACAACCATTCAGTCTTGCTCAATTCATCACTCAATTATTCCATAATTTCTTACTAAGTTCAGCTCTTCCCTCCTCTAACTAACTCCTAGCAGACAGAATGGTCCGGACAGGTGTGCGTGGCGCTCACTCCAAAGGTCGTACTCCATGACACCACTGATGGCCAGTTAGCAATGCCAATAATCTTCTTCCGTCCTTCGTGAGGTGCAGCTCGCGACTCCATCCTCTCCATCCACATCCACCGCAGTCAGCCAGCAGGTTTTTGGATGAGCCAGTGTCGTTATCTGTCGACACCGAATGTTTCTATTCTGCACAGCCTTCTTTGTTCTACTGAGATTTGGGGTTCTTCACCCTTCTTGATCTCATCTTCCGAGGTGGTCCCTGCTCAACCTCTAACCTTCCCTCTGTGTTTAATTCCCGTCCAGGAGGTGTTTTGTCCTCTTCTTCATCCCCTGATTCTTCCTTCTGTTTAGAGTCCTCGCCCTGGACGTCTTTAATACCTCTTGACTCTATGTCTAGATCTCTCCTGTTCCTTAGCTTTTCCTTGAGCTGGGAAAGGGGTATTTGATCCTCTTCCTCCCACTCGCTAGGCCCTTCGTCCTGTTCAGGGTGCCTCTTTTTAGAGCCCTTGACTGCTTGATTGGATCTCCTCGTCTTTCTCTTCCTTTTCTTTGGACATGGGGGTACGATGGCGACCTCACAGGGTCTTCTCTGCACCGATTCAGTCGACGACTGAACACCGCTGATCCCCGCCGAGGGTTCCAACTCAGTCAGGGGATCGTTCTTCAGTCTATCTCCTCATTTTCTTCGGAATCTTCCTCCGTCTCCATTACTTCCGGCTCAACCAGAGTTACCTTCATTGTCCTTGTCTTCTTAGGCCTCGGCTCGCTCATTTCCAGGTTAGCTATTTCAGCCTTCTTTAGATCATTGGCATGGACCCTCCTTGCTCGTCCTGCCACTTGATCCCATATTACATATGATACTGGACCCGTCTGCTCTACTATCCGGTAGTACGGTTCCCATCTTTGGTCCAGCTTTCCTTCTCTCTGGTGGATTTTATAGTAGACAGGGTCTCCGACCTTCAATTCTACTACCTTTCTTTCAGCATTCACTCTCTCATTTCTTTTCTTCTGGGCCCTCTTTATTCTTCTTCTGGCCTGTACAAATATTTTATGTTGTTGTTCCAGCAACAGCTGATGATGATCTTCTCCCATATACTTTCTTCGGGGCTTCAATAGGTTATCTACAGGCAGGACCACGTCTCTGCCAAACAACATAAAGTAAGGAGAAAATCTGGAGGTTTTGTTTATCGTAAACCTCACGGCCGCCAGAGCCTGCGTCAAATACAAGTCCCAATTTCCAGTGTTTTCTCTGACCAGCTTGGCCAATACATCTCCCAAGGTTCTTTAAACCTTTCCACTTTAGCATTTCCTCGGGGTGATATGGAGATGTTTTTTTACGTGCTCTATATTCAAACCTGTCAGAACTTCTCTCATCATGCTGTTTATATTCTCCGTGCCATTATCTGTTACCAATTGCACTAGGGAAGATTTCACTTATTATCAAACCGGCCACAGTTCTAGCCTTCTTGTCTGGTACTGCAAATGCCTCAGGCCAATTTGTTAGCCAATCGACAAAACTTACTATGTAGTTGTTTCCTTGTGCAGTTTCCCCATATGGTCCTGATACATCCATACTCACTTTCTCGAAGGGGAAGTTCGGCACGTCCGTCTCCTCCAATGGTGCCATTTCCTGCCTTCTGCTCTGCGACTGGCACACTACGCAGCTCCAAACACAGTTAGTGACCTCTCCGTACAGCTTGGGCCAATAGTACTTTCTTCCTATTAGAGCACATGTCCTATCAATTCCCATATGACCCAACCTCTCATGGCACAGTTCCAATATCTCTGGTCTTAAACTTTTGGGCACATACAACTTGGGCTTGACTTCTTCATCCCTGCCTGAGAGATAATACAGCCTTTCCTCTATTATGGCATACTTGGTGGTCTCTCCTGCCTTCACCTTTTCTCTCAGGGCAGCTATTTCACTGTCTGCCTGCTCCTTCTCAATTCCTTCTGTCCAGTAGGGATCGGTTATTATCTGTGCGTCCCCTTCTTCGTCCGATTCTAACATAGGGCGATCTTTTAGCTTATTAGAGTTAATTAATCCTATTCTATAGGCTTTATCATCAACTCCCTGCTCTACTTTTACAGATCTTTCTTCCAGTTGTTTCAGTATTCTTGAGAGTAAATCTGCACACGTGTTTTCCTTCCCTGCCAAATACTCTTACAGTGGTAGCCACTTAACTTAAGTGCCCACTGTTGAATTTTTTATTATTTGTCCATTCTGCCTGCAATAGGTACTGCAGAGGTTTGTGGTCTGTTTTTATAGTAAAGACCGCACCATTCAAATAGTAGTCCAGTTTTTGGAGAGCATACATGATGGCATATGCTTCTCTTTCTATTACTGGCCATCTCTGTTGTGTCTCTGAGAGCTTATGAGAGAGGAAGTATATCGGTACTTCCTCTGGTATGCCTGGCACTGGTCCTTCTTTATCGGGACACGGCTGGGTAAGAACTGCTCCTACACACTGCTCACTGGCATCAGTGTATAGTACCATGGGCTTGCTGAGGTCTGGGTACGTCAGCAGTGGGACGGCTGTCAACTGTTCTTTTAACGTATCAAATGCCCGTTGACAGTCCTCTGTCCACTTGAACCTAGCGTATTTCTTCGTCAGGGCTACTAGTGGTATGGCAATTCTCGAGAATGCCGGGACGAAGCGTCTGTAGTAACCTATAGCTCCTATAAAGCCTCTTACTTGTCTCACCGTCTTAGGTTCTGGCATTTCCCTTATGACTTTCACCTTATCCATGTCGGGTTTAATACCGTCTCCGTTTATAACAAAGCCCAAATATCTAGTCTCCTCCTTCAGAAACTGACACTTCGACAATTTTAATTTTAAGCCGTGTTTTCTTAACCTTCCCAACACTTGTTTTAGATGGAAAAAGTGTTGTTCTACTGTTTCCGAAAATATCAAGATATCATCCAAATATGCCATGGCAAAGCTCTCGTATCCTCCTAACACTATTGACATTAGCTGTTGGAAGATTCCCGGGGCATTAGCTAAACCGAATGGCATCACCCTGAACTGAAACAGTCCTAGGTGACACGCAAATGCGGCCTTCTCCTTGTCAGCCTCATCAAGGGCTACCTACCAATACCCGGACCTCAAGTCCAACGTAGAGAAGTACTTTGCCTTCCCTAATAATGCCAATATGTCATCTATTAGTGGCAATGGCACCGCCAACGGCTTCGATATATAATTCAGTTTCCTAAAATCTACACAAAAACGGTGCCCGCCATCTTTCTTACCCACTATTACTATTGGAAAGCTCCAAGGGGAGATCGATCTTTCGATCATCCCAGCTTCCAACATCTCTTCTACTGCCTCTTCTACAAGGGGTCTTTTATGAATAGGTGTCCGGTAGGGTTTTAATTTCACAGGGGGGTGATCTCCGGTGTCGATTTTCATTTTGACTTTGTGGGTCTGGCCCAATTCCTTGTCTGACTGGGCTACCACATCTCGATTATCCCTCAGCAGACCTCCCACTCTGGTTCTAAATTGATCCGGTGCTAATATATCTTCGTCCACTATTCCTTCTGTTTGCTCTACAAGTTTTCTTCGTTCCTCTTCGAATCTCACCCGATTCAGAGTCCGTAGGGGTAGCGCTTTCCCTATCTCTTCCCCTCTCCTAACCTTTATAGTCTTTTGGGCCTGGTTCACCATCATAATGGGCACTAATTCAGCTGCCTCCACCACCGTCTCACACAGAGTTACCTCATTCTCTTCTAGGCCCTTCCCTTCTACAGGGACCAACTGCAGGGGTCCTTTTCCTATTTTCTTCCCTGACATTAACCTACCCTTTCCCGACACCGCCGTTCTAGGGGGTAGCTTTACATCTTCCTCCACCACTATTGTTATATCTTCTTCTGGTGGGCATCCCAATGGCGTTCTCTCGCCATTCACTATCAACACAGTGGGGTTGAACTCTATCTGGGCCCTCTGGCTCCGGAGCCAATCTTCTCCCAAGATTGCCTCCGTACACAGGTCAGGGGTTACGTAAAAATTTGGGTGCTTCTTAATTTCCCAATCCTCACAGGGAGCCTCACCATCCCTTTTATCTTCAGGGGGGCTCCATCTGCTTGCGTGACCTCTATGTCCGCTTCCCGTAACCTACTCTTCCGTTTCACCCGCCTGTATGCTTCCTCTCTCAGCAATGACACAGATGCTCCTGTGTCTACCAGAGCTTTCATCGCCTTACCCCCTATCTCTGCTCTACAGGATAGCTCCTTCTCTTGCGTCAGCGAAGAGAACACTTGGGCTTTCCTTTTCCTGGGTTCCCACCTTTGGGTCAACCCAGCCATAGGCGCCGGTAGCAATAAATCACCTTCATTATTCTTACGAGGGGGAGTTCTGCGCTTTCCGCACCTGGGCGGCCCCGGCTGGACCTCTCCCTGTCTCTCGCGGCTGTTCCTAAGGATACAGCTTCTCTTCAGGTGCCCTGGTCTCCTACAAAACCAGCACCTTCTTGCCGGACAGTTCGCCGCAAAGTGGCCCACCTGACCACATGTCCAACATTTTGCTCTTTTTCTCTTCAACTGGGCTAACCTCTCGTTTATTCCCGATGGGACATGTCCTCCACCCAAGCGGCTCGCCCGACCACTGGTCCAAGCTTTTATTTCCCTTCTTTTTAACTGGGCCACCCTCCCTCTTAATTCCGGGGTGGCCCGCTGGCTTTTCCCTGGTCTTGTCACTCGGGCTCGGCCTTCTTTGTTAATATCGGTGGGGTACCTTTTCTCAGCCTGCACCACTTGGCCAGGTGTCCCTTCTTTCCACACCTGGTGCATCTGTCCTGTTCGAAGTCTGGGGGCAAACCCCACTTCGTCGGACATTCCGCCGCTCTGTGGTCCTCATGCCCACAGGTCCAGCAGACCAGCCCGTATCTACCCGGCGTTGGCTTATAAAACCCATGCCTGGTTGACCATGCCTTTCTATTTGGGTCTTCTTCCCACACCTCAGGCTGATCTACTTCTAGTTTGACCCTCCGATTCCACTCGGGGGGTCTTCCGCCTTCCCCCCTTCTTCCGACCTCTTGGCTTAGTATCTGTTTCCTTCCACACCTTTTCACCTTTTCCCATACGCCCTGGCTCTCCTTGGCCAGCACTACTGCTGCCGATAGTCTCAGCGGTCCCTCTTTTAGCACATCGTGACGAACACGCTCGTCACTTAGCGCCTCCACATACAGGTCTGTTAACTGAGCCTGCATGACCGCATTGTCTCTCACCACTTCTGGGGCGGCCAATGATGACAGCTTCCCCCACTCAGGGCCCCAATTCTCCAGGGGTTTCGTCCCGCAGCTGTGTCAGCTTTAGGAGGGCCCTCATGGCCTCTATAGCCGTGCCCTCGTCGGCGAATTCCTTGGTCAATAGTCCTTTTAATCTTTCTCAAGACAAGTGGGGCTCACTCTCCAAGAGCCCCTTCATAAATTCAGACTCTTTCCCCTTCGTGGCATCGTATGCCAGATACAGGATTTCGTGGTCTGTGGGTTCATATATAACTCGTCTCTTCTCCAGGATTGCCAGCCAGTTTTTGAAATCTTTCCCAATGCTGGGACCCTCGGTCCACCCAACCTTCTTAGGTCAGCTGACAACCACTGTCTAACCCCCTCTTCATCCCCCACTGCTCTATCTGAATCATAGTCCGATATATTTAAAGAGAAAGACAATCTACGCAGCAACAATCGAGGTTTGGAAATCAAACAAAGTGTCCTACCTTACAGACGATTCTGCTCTCGTTCCTCTCGGTCCCAGGTCGTTTTGAGTCCTATTCGAAATTTCTCAGTAACAGCGGTCGATCCAGGATCCTGTCCTGCTGTCAGGGTACTAATTGTGGCAGTGGCTGTTCCAGGGTCCTATCCTATGGTCACGGCACCAGTTGTGACGTCGTCCCCTGGTCGCAGCGCCAACTGTGACGTTCTATTCTGGTCTACCATGGCACCAACTGTGACGTCCCTAAACAGCACCAATTGTGACGTCCTCGCCGCGGTGCCAGCTGTTCGCTCCTCGCTGCTCCGTTCGGGTGTCGCTGCTCCAAACGTGACGTCCGCCTGTCGCGTCAGTCGTGTTGTCTCGTCCTGTGACGACCAACTGGCTTGGTATCGGTCGCGGCACCCAAATGTGACGTTCTAACCTTTTGGTGATTCGGGTGGGAATCTGGTTAGATTTGATATCAGCCTCGTCGTTCCCAACTCGCTTCCAACGCCTGGTTACCAAGGTAACTGCATTGATCCCCAGTCTGCCTACCCACGTTGTGAATTGATCTTAGGCAGACGAGATCAAACAGTGGTTGGGGCCGTAATGCAAACCGAGTTCAACGGGGGTGATACCACACAAATATGCATAAAAGAAAATAAAATGAAAACTCAAAAGTTCAAAGTATCAAAGAAAAAAAGTAAACAAACTTTATGTCTAGTTGTTCGATACATAGGACTGCATCTATCTCCCGACCCGTTCTATGGATTGTGACACGTCGTTTTCCGTTAGGCAAGTTTTAACGCTTCAAGTTGTTTGCTCTCTAAGAAATTGGTGTTTCGGTGTGTCTTTGGACGAAAGTCGAAAAAAAAAACTTATTATTGTGGTGGTCTGGATCTAAGTCGCTCTTCAAAATAATTGTTCTTGGGTTGAAGAGGAGTCCGGAATTTGCGTGAATCTTGGTCAGCTATCTGCGAGGCGGCTTCAACTGGAGACTCAAACTTCGATCAAACTTTTCTGGAACTGAACTCTGGACTGGAACTGATTTCTGCTCGTTGTGGCTTCGCTTATATGGACGCCGACCAAAACCGGGGTGGGTCTGTCGGCGTCGGGGTTTCCTCGATAATTCTAAATACATATCCACCTCTCTGGTTAGGAATTTCCACTTTTTTTCCATTTTTGGGAACCTTTCCTCACTCCCACCTTCTCACCATACTTCAGAGGGCGTGAACTGCCCTCCCCACTTCTTCGTAGCAGCTTCTCATACCTACACTCTGGATGGGCGGCGACAGCCTCCTTCGTGCGTCACGTGATCACCACTTGACCAATGATGTCTTAGTCGGGCGTGGACGAATCCGCGGCTTTGTTTCAGGAAAAAAAATATCTTGCTTAACTAAAAAATTATCTTAACTAAAAAAACGGGACAATATCCCTTCTTTTTTACGTTTTTATCGTTTATCCTCTTAACGTCGCCGTTATCATTTCTTCTAGCCGCAAACGGGACAATATTAACAATGGCGGTCATAACTCTTGTTCTACACTGTGGTTTTCGTCAATTATTTTATCGCCAATTATCAGAATGGGTGGTCTTCTTAACACGGCCCAACGTCGCCCCTTAAAAGACATTTCTAAATTCCCATTCATTTTTCCCTTTCGGTACATATTTCCTGATAACATAATTTTTACTTTATCGCCATTGTCTCAAGGATGTTCCGTCGAAAATGAAATATATAAAATTGGTCAGCGGACACTCGTGGGTGGCTTTTAATTTTTCATATCTGTCCAATAGTCCTTTTAGTTGCCTGTTTTTCGTCACTTATCGAAATAACATTTTTTTTTATTTTTTAATTTTTCTTTGGCACCAGTCGGTCTGTAGTTGATAATAAGATGCCTTCCCCTACCAAAATAGTTTGTTTTCATATCCTTAGATAACACACGCCGTCTTGCCAAAACATATCTGATTCTTTCTTTATATAAATCATTTCCCTTAACTAAATATATACATATATATGTGTGTGTGTGTATGTTGATGCATGAATTTCCCTGTTTTATTTGCATGTGTATTTTTCTATATTGATTTTTTTTTTACACACACACGTGTGCGTATATGCATATGTGCGTGTACACGTATTCCTTTTGAACATTCGTTTGCTTTACTTGGAGGAAAATGCAACAGATGAAAGAAAAAAAAAGACACGACAATTTTCCCATCATAATATATATATATATATATATATATATACTCCGCCCATCGAGTCCCTCATCTTTTTATTGAACTTATTTTAGTCTGGCACAAGGCTATCTTTGTAGGGCACTCAATGACGCTCAATTTGACTTCGCATGCGAAGGCACTGTCTGTAAAACAATAAATCGAACGTAAAAAAAAAACTTTTATTCGTGTTACTCTCTATATACAGTGCGCCAGATAATTGAGATCTGATTATAATGTAATTGTTGATTGATTTATTATTTTTTACGGTTTATCAACACTTTCAGAAAGATTGATCGAATTTAAAGCCGAAACATTTTTTGCGAGGAAATATGGCATTAACAATATTTGAGAATAACAATGATACTATTTAACCAATAGGGAAGAAGGGAGGAGATGGATTCATATCTATCCACCTGAAATTAGCGCGTAAGTAAATGCAACAAACCTGACTGGAGTTCGAACTCGATAGTCACGACTATAATAGAAAGAAAAAACAAATATCCATGGATCGAAGAGAGATTTAAGCTTAAAATTTACTGTCACCATGAAGTGTAGATTCCTCTGTCTCCCTATCTCTCTCTCTCTCTCTCTCTCTCTCTCTCTATCTATCTATATATATATATATATATATATATATATATAATTTAAATAGACGCTCCATTTATTTATTAAAATGTATATTTATTTATCTTACTTTACCTGCCTGACCAATGGCGACTCTTATTTTCACTCATGAATCGATCTTCAAACGATGATAATTATAATTTGTTCACAATTATCTGGCGCATTGTTATTGGAGAGGGGAAATCCCTTATCTGACGTTGCTGGGAAAGATGGTTAGACTCCTGACCCAGTGATCATACAGTGAATATCAAAAATTACCTCAGCTGGAATTCAAACGCAGTCCGCCTATGCCGAGTATCATGTTGCTAACTGTTACTCCGGCCTCTAACACAAGGGAATTACACCGGTTCTCACTATATATATAGTGTCAGTAGTACCTACCGGTAGTAGCAGCGACAGTACTACACTGCCTAACTGAGTAGTACCCGTTTCCTACCTTTGTATCTGTGATGTTAAATACACTTGTTCCTTAACCCAACTTCGACTTGATTTTCTTATTTTTACTATTGTGCCACGACACAACACTAACTTATAGGCCGACTCTGCATTTATATATATATATATATATATATATATATATATATAAAGAAATATAGTCTTAAGGTGTGCTATATTTATGTGATAAAGTGCTCAATATCAGAGATAGAGCGTGTGTAAATATAAAAGTGAACATAGAAGTCAACACTTAGAGGCGACAGTCTGTTTCATGCTATATGCAATCGTCAGGCCACATATGCTGTTATTTTTCTCGGCTATTTATATATATACGGGTTAGTGGTGCATTGTGGGTATTCTATTATGGCGGTTATTTTTACCGGAAGTCGCTTTGTTAATAAATAAAGAAAAAATAAAAATAAAAAAATAAAAACGAGCAATATAATTAGAAAATTATAACAGCATATAACAGCACATAACAGCATATGTGGCCTGACGATTGCATATAGCATGAAACAGACTGTCGCCTCTAAGCGTTGACTTCTATGTTCACTTATATATATATATATATATATATATATATATATATATATATATATATATTTAAGTTAGGAAGAACTTGGTAATCCGTATGGGTAATCTCAAGGAGGATGAGCTCAATGTAAACTCAGAGCTAATATTTAAAAGAAAAACAGACCATTTTAAGGTACCATTATAATAATTTATTTCATCAGAGTGATTTAAAAGGACGCCGGATCATCAGATAGCACTTCCAAAAATGAAATGAAACGAAAAATGAAATTAAAATTGATGGGTAGTGTAAGTTTTTCTAATTTAACAGAGAGTTTAAAAGGAGTAGTTAAAGATACATATATATATATATATATATATATATATATATATGTGTGTGTGTGTGTGTGTGTAGTGAACATTGAAGGCAACACTCAAAGGCGACAGGCTGTTTCATGCTTGACGCAGTCGCCAGGCGGCCTGAGTCTAGTGTTGACTTCAGTGTTCACTTTTATATTTATATTTACATACGCTCTATCTCTGATATTGAGCACTTTATCCCATAAATATTGCACACCTTAAAACTATACTTCATATATATATATATATGTGTGTGTGTGTGTGTGTGTGTGTATGTGTGTGTGTTTGGTTGAATAATCTAGATATATTATATCAATGGGGATTTATATTTCATATGAATGATTATAGTACAATTTCACAACGTTTAAAGGAACATTCAAGTACACATTCATGATTTAGAGAAAATATTAATCGGCAATACAAATACACCCACTACGAAAATAAATTAAAACAACTTCAAATACTGGAAACACTTTTTATTAATTATGAGTATAGAAACAGAGTTCTAATATATTCATAAGAAAAAATTTTTAAAATATCTAAACAGTAATTGTGAAAAACTACAATTAAAACAATATTTTAAAACATATAATTAACAATTTTTAATAAGAATTTACATAAATAAAGTTACCTCCCTTACATAGCGGTAAATTTTTCGAATTTTCAGCGTCCATGATCACATATATTCATACCTTACATTAATTATTTGCCTTAGCAATTTATCCCTGAAGATGATCTTGAATGATATTGAAAGTACTTGAGAAAATAAAATCTTTAAGAATGTCATTGTTTGTAATAGATGTATATGTATGTATTGTATATACATATGGGTGTGTGCGTGTCTGTATGTATATATATATATATATATATATATATATATATATATATATATATATATATATATACCCAAGTATGATGGTTTGTGTCTTGTTTGAAGCAATTTCTTAATCTCTATAATTATATCATCTCAAATAGGTAAAAAGATAATTAGTTGTCTGCATATTTAATATACTTTTAACTCAGGCAGACAGACACACACACGTAAACGCACCAACTCAACATTATATTCACAAAAAAACTCTATCCGATATGTATATATATAAATATATATATGTGTGTGTGTATATATATATGTGTGTGTGTGTGTGTGTGTGTGTGTGCGTGGATGTGTTTTTGTTTCTCTATCCGAGATATATATATATATATATATATATATATATATATGTATATTAAAAGACCGTTTCCTTTAACAACATACACACACATATATATATATATATATATATTTATATTGGTAAAAGCAACGATCTTTTTAATTATATATATATATATATATATATATATATATATATATATATATATATATATATGCATGTGCGTGTGTATATATTTGGTTCGTATTCTCATGATTTATACCTCAGAGCAGAACATGGTATAGATATTTTTGTGATGAGGGGACTCTGCGTCATTGCATGCACCAATTTCTTTCAGGTCTGAAGTTCCTGACATTAAGTCGATTCTGGGGTCATCAGGTGCATACTCCTTGCAGCTAAAATCTACTGCCGTCTTCGGTTGCAGAATGTATGCACGCACGCACCCCCACGCGCGCGCACGCACGCACACACACACACACATAGACACACACGCACATAGACACACACGCACGCACACACACTAAAACAAAATACATATATTCATAGAAATATGTAGATATACGTCTGAATATATTTTCACTAGTTTCAATATATATATACATATATATATATATATATATATATATATGATTTGACGTTTTATATATCTATAATTATTTATCCTATTGAATATAGCTAAACAAATCCATTGCCTAGCGATGAAGAATTCATTTTGCATAAAACTTGTATTTTAAACCTCTCTTTTATTATTGTTTACCCAATATAAGGCTCAAAAGCCACTCAAGAAAGAGCGTTACTGAAGGATTTTGCTGTATGAATGCAGAAAGTGGATGTAAGAAGTGATGATTATCAATATATATAGAAAAGATAACAGTTGATCCCAGATTTGTAAAGATTCATATTGTAGTAATCGAGGAAGCATAGTCTCCACAACGTAGATGTTCTTGGAGAAAAAGCTGTCAAAACAACTGACTAAATAGTTAAACACTAAGAATTTTAATTATATTCTTGTATGAATTCTCTTCTTCTCCTCCCCCCCCACACACTCAGCTATGGGTAAATAGCAGAACAGACCGGTTCTATAGCTTTGGATGGCAACTGGTCTGCCTTAGAAAGAAATGACAACCTACTGCGGGAAAAAAAACTGCCTCGTCAGTCATGTATCGAAAGATACATGATCGCCTAAGCGTTTATCACGCATGGCACATAACTGACTGATCTAAACGTAGTAGTTTAAAAGATTAAAATTTAAGAGCTATGAATGTTGTATTTTGGGTGGTAACATAATCGTCATAAAAATTCGAAGCCAACACCAAGCAACCGATAGGGATCCTGCCGAAATAGTTAAGATCACCATCCCTACCCAGATCTTGACTACCGTACCTATCTACTCGAGGTAAATCGTGACATTGTGGCCTAGAGGGAAAAAGCTGAATGCCTCTTTCGTTCACGGCGATGTGAACTTTGTAAGCATTAGCGTGGGTACTTCTGTGCAAACGCTGAGCCGTATGTTACTTTTGTTCGTCAAGCATGGGTACGACGTGTTCTTCAATTACTCTATAGGTAGCTGTCATGTTAACGCCTTCGATACGTCTGAAAGAGAATGGTAAATATTAAAACGTGACGAATGCCGTGTAACAGTAGAAATTAGAAAAACAGCACCAGCTTATAACAACACCTCAACAAAGAGAAGAGAGCCGTAATCACATATACAGAAAAAGATAAACAAATATCACGACCAAAAAGACTGAATAGCATTCAATAATCTAAATCTAATAAAGTTATAAGAAAAAGAAAAACACAGGAAAAAGAGTTATACGAAACAAATAAAGTGTTATAGTGGAACACACCTATTCTATTGTTAATAGACTCTCCCACCTATAATGAGTAGGAGTAACGCTGGAGCGCTCAATGAGTTGGTCTGATTTCAGTCTGAAGTCGGACGACCGGTTGAACTCTCTGCCTTCTGGCAGGGAGGAACCCGAACGAGGCTACGCCGAAGGGCGGAGTCTCTTTCGGGGAGGTAAACCGACCCTGAACCCGTTTATACGGGTTTTAAAAGGGTATATTTTTGGCCGAGCCCACGGGCTCGGAGATCCAACGTTAAACCGGCCTTGTGCCACATGATACCCTCGTGGGGGGTGACTGAATATCGCTCAGTGAGTTGGTCAGTCAGTCGATGTCGGACGACCGTTAGTCGGATATTAAAGTATCAGCGCCCACAACTAGATTGCTGTGTCATTAACTATTATATCAAGGTCCTAACGTTTTGTACGTCGAACCTATTTTAGGACCGACTTAGTGAAATACAAGTCTCCACTGTGAAACTACTCTATAAGATAAAGGATATATATAACATAAATAAATAAATATTAAATATGTGAATAAAATAAAGAATCTACATGAAGAGAAATTACACTAAGCATTTGACGTAAACAAAAGAACGATAAGAACTATTGGTCTATATTCTTTGGAAAGATATCGTGTCAATTGATCTGAAGATTGTATTAACAAGTTAAACTGACAGTTACTATACATTGTTAATTTTTATGTCTACACTGTCTATATCTCTCTATCTACCTATCTAAATGTATATGAATTCGAACACAAATTATATAGATAGATAGATAGATAGATAGATAGATAATATTAGTGGTCAATATATATAATGGACTCTCCCGTCGGTTTCGACGTATGAGAATCTGACAGATTGATTCAGTTATGAAAGTTTGTGCGATAATCTTAAGTAGAATTTAAGACTAATATATATATATATATATATATATATATATAGGGGAAGAGGTTATAGTAGTTCCAACGAGAGAAAAGTGTGTATATTAAAAAGAAGAGATAAACCGCAAACGGTTGTAATGTGGATTTTTTTTTAAATATTATGATTTATTTTCCATAATTTTGCTACACGCGTTTCCGATATCACGACCTTCCTCAGGCAAAACGTGGAGATTTCCACATATTATTAAAAATAAATAGAGGGAACAAAACATTAAACCGTTAACATTTACAGTGGAATAGTGATATATATATATATATATATATATATATATATATATATATATATTAGGGATTCGGATAAGAGAATGTAGAAACTGTCCATAATAATTATTGCAAGATAATTGCAATATTACAAGAACATTAGAAAAACTTAGCTTATAAGGTTTTCCTTGTCTGTCACATTCAATAAAATATGTATAAAAGGAACGTTTGCTGCCCAGGTATACAGTGTATATAATTGTGTATTTAGGCAGCAATCCCTTTTTTATACAAGATTCAATATAGACGACTGACAAGATACTGTGATTAAGGTTTTTATTTAATCTTTCTTGTGTTTGTGTAATTTTTTTTTATTTTATTTCTGATCAAAGCAAAACTCGCGAATTATTATATTGGGTATACAACTACATGCCTATCGAGAGGACTCACATTACACCTCTCTGACCATAGCTCAATTACGATCCATTTAACCACACGCGGAAACCGACCAAACTTGATCCGCAACATACTTGTAGAAAATGCAAGGATAATAGCTTCATCCATATGTTAAAATTTCTACAAATAATGGGAGCAGTAAGTATAAAAAAGAAAAATCCAACATTCAATAACATTAACTATGAAAACGGCCATAATATGCTGACCGTGTTTGGAAAATAAAAAATTCCTATAACTCTAAATACACACATAAAAAATCCATATATTCAGTTAAAAATAAAAAAAAATAAAACCTTTCCTCGATGATGGTTAAAAGAATAGCCGAAAGTGGACAATTTTTACACATTTTATATCCAGAAAAGAAAACACTTATACGAATACAAGAAAAATAAAAAGTTTAACCACAGTATCTTGTCAGTCAATGAAACTATATATATATATATATATATATATATATATATATATATATATCATCATCATCATCAGCTGATGGACATTATCAAGGCAAATGTAAGAACTTTCTTTTGAAACAAGTATTTATAAACAGAGGTCAAAGGTCGTTAGTTTTTAAAACTTTTTTAAAATTTAAGAACGCTCTTAAATATACATCAAGCTAACTGAAAATCACGGTAAATTATGGAGGAAGCTAAGTGATATAATTTAATGTTTAATAAACTAAAATAAGTAAATCATGTTATTGTTGCTGTTTTTTTTACATATAGTGTAATAATTATTTATATTATTTTGGCTTCAGATTAATTTATCTATATAATAAATGCGAACGTCAGTGTATCATTGTGTCACGCCTTTTCAACTAAAGGGACAGAACTCTCTTATTAGTGACTCTCTTCATGTCACAGAAATTTTAGATTTTTCATTAGTGAGATTGTTTTCAGCGATATTTTTACGTGATTTTATCCGACAAATTTGTTTGTCCGATAATAATTTTATTACTTGAAAATAAATTTTGGATTAATCGAAATTAATTGCGAAATCCAGCGAAAGTCACCCATGAAATAAAAATAATTGTTTGTACGGAAAGTAAGGACCTACGTACATCAAATTGTCTTTAAATTAAGTGGCGGCAGAAGAATTATCGTTGGCCTTTTAAAAGGTAATCTTAAAATATTAATGCAATACTTAAATACAGCGATGAATTTTGAGTTCTTCTGTAGTTTACTGTTAACTATCATATACGGCAGCAGTATGGCTTGCAAAAAGAAATCTCCGCCAACAGAGGACCAGATTGCAATCAAATGAGTCAAGGTTGCAGCGGGGAAAAAATGTCCTTTGCAAATGAAAACCCAGATCAAACGTCAGTCAGAACTTTCAATTCTGAGAATATGCAAAGACTTAGAGACTCTCAAACTCCTGAACGAGCCGAAAGCCTAATCCAGCGTCCTTCACAGCATAAGGCGGTTTTTAAGCAATTGTATTATATATTTTAAATAATAGAAGATTTAAATTTGAAATTAACCGTTTTCTTTTCATCTTTTCATTGTTTTTATAATCATGTAATGTTTAAAAATGTGCAGCCTCAGATAACATTATTTACAGTATTCGGACTATTGTCCTCATCTTTGTCGCCATATTTATCACAACGTTTCGGCCGTTGTACGCTCCGGCCTTCTTCAGGTGGTTGGAATGTCGAACTGAACCCTTTATTTCGCTCACCGGGGTAAACTGTTCTAGTTCCACATGCCATATTTGATGTCAGTTATCAGTTATCTCCTGTTAATTTCCCTCTGAAAGTTCTCCACTGCCTTAACCGGGTATTGAACTCACACTCTTTGGGTCCTGTCACTGTTGTGATCAATATGGCGACAGAGATGAGGACAATAGTCCAAAAAATGTAAATAATGTACATAATACCTCATCTCAGAAATATAGACAGCCTCAGATAAGTTTTCCTTTTCTCTCTATTCATATTGTCTTTTACTGATATACTTCAAGTTATATCTGAATTTTACATATATATATATATATATATGTGTGTGTGTATATATATATATATATATATGGTTGGATTGATGTGAGTTTGTGACCCTGGGTTTAGCGTGAAACCCAGGGTCACAAACTCACATCAATCCAACCAAATATGTTAGCTCTATCTCTGATATTGAGCACTTTCTAAGTACCGCGCATATAATATATAAATAATTATATACATATATATATATATGTTTATATTTTTATACACACACTTTTCACATATATATATATATATATATATATATATATATATATATATATATATATATATATATATATGAGATTTGGTAGTATGATTATTTACATTATTCGGATTGTTATCCTCATCTGCATTGGCATATTCACAGCGTTTCGGGCGTTGTACGCTCCGTCCTTCTTCTTTAAGAAATTCATACACTACACAGATATCCTCAAGGACACATGGTCCAGTAGATAAAGAAGTTATGCTAGATCCAGTGACTAGACTTAAAGTGTTGTGAGTTCAATACCAGGATAGAAGAGTAGAGTTAAAGGGAAATAACTGAGACATCCTGAAGAGGCATGACACGTGGAAATAGAACAATCTACCCCAGTGGACGAAATAATAGGTTCGGTTTGAAATTCCAATCACCCGAAGAAGGCCGGTGCGTACAAAGACCGAAACGTTGTTTCAGCCGTTGTACGCTCCAGCGTATATGGCAATGCAGGTGAGGATATCAATCCAAATAATATATATATATATATGTGTGTGTGTGTGTGTGTGTGTGTGTGTGTGTGTGTGTGTGTGTGTGTTGTGTACTTGTATTTTTATTAACTTAATGCGTACACGGGTTCACACATCAGCATATTTGTACATTTGCTATCAGGAGAATATATATACAAACAGGCTTGTATATATATATATATATATATATATATATATATATATATATATGCATGTGTACAGTCAAAAGCATACATGTAGATAAAATATACGTATATATATATATATATATATATATATATATATATAATTTATATAGATCTAAAAACACGTATATATATATATATATATATATATGTGTGTGTGTGAGTGTGTATATATATATATATATATATATACGTGTTTGTAGATCTATATAAATGATTATATGCGCGCAACAGAAAGCATAGACGCATGCGCATAGCCACAAGTATTTTGCGCATGCGTGCAGGTTCAAATGTATTTTTCGTGTGATCTTCCTTTCATTCTTTCTTTTACTCTCTTTGATTACAGTCTTGTCTTGCAGTTCTTATTCGTCCTTGATTTATTTTATAATTATTTTTCTTCTTTTGCCTCATGAACCTTTATCTTACAGTCGATCAATCGATAGATCGAGCTCTGCGTATCGATTTCTACCTACCCGTTTTCACTTCAATTTTCTTTCTTTTTTTTTTACTGCTTTTCCCTTCTTGCAGCTGTTGACGCCAGTTCATACATGAGTCTTTAAAGTTAAGCAATATTTACCCTCGTCTCTTCTAACGTGATGTCTCCTTGGGTTCTGGAAAGTTAAGAAAGTCTCACCATCCCTCCTAGCAAGCTTTGTTTGTCAAAACATTTCCGAATTTTCAATTATCAATGTTTGAACTGTTTTTTTTTTTTTTTTTTTTTTTTATTCATGAGTTTTATCACAGCTTTCTCAGTTGACTACTCCATAACTATTAAAGTAGCGTGGATTCGGAAGTAAGAAGTAACTTTCTAACCGACTTGAAATCCAAAGAGCTCGTTTTTCTTCGTCTACAACTTAATTAATTCGGCCGCTTAATTTTAGAAATAAAATTAGAACCAGATCCGAATTTTCTATAATGGTGTTCTTTTATTAAATATTGTTTCATGAATATAAAGTTTTAACGAAATTGTCCAGTCCTGATTTTTTTTTTAATTTAGAGAAAACTCAATCGATTTACTGTATCTTTCAAGCATATTTTATGGTGTTCAAAGGAAGAAACTGTCTGATAGTTGAAAATCAATCGCTGATTCTAGAGCTGAAACATGTGTTCAAATTTTATACACTTTATTAGACACGGGCAAAACTTCACAGCGGTCTTCTTTGAAAACCAGGGACTGAATTTTTTTATACAAAAATTCACCTAATACAAAACTCTAGATCCACTCAAAGTGGAGGGATACAGTTAAAATAGTTAGGATTAATAAGGTGTTTGGTACGAATGAAAGAGGTGTTAGGTAATTAATATTATAAGAATAAGGAAGGTAGGTAAGGAGTTAACACTTGACTTGAATAGGTTAAACTTCTATTCTTTAGGGAAGCAACCCATGGGATTCTGTTCCACAAGTTACCAATTTGTCGGAAAAATCTGAGTAGAACTTACTCCTTAAAGTTGTAATTGTAATACGAGATCGATTCAAATCCATGGGAATAGCATGGCGAATCCATGATGCAAAGGCATTTCCTGGTGGATTGGTTTGTCGGTTGTTTTGTTTTATAGCATATCAACCTCAGTGGATCATTTAATGCCAACAAAATTTTTTAAATAGATTCATAGCGATAGTTTTGGTAAAAAAAAAAAAAAGGTGTGTATATATACATACATATTTGAACCATTTTTCAATTACTCATATTTTTTAGTACAATCCAACTTCTTTTAGGAAATTTACAATCGTGGATGGTTTTATTTTTGCAAAAAGTTTTTTTTTAAATTACTCACTTGGTAATATTTCGTTCGCACAAAATCAAAACGTACAAACTCTAACAGTATATGTTTCACTGTAAATTTTAATTATTGCTGATAATAATTCTTCCTTCAAAAATTATTGCTGGTAATAATTTTTTTATTATAAAGTATTTCTGGTATTAAAACCTATTTTTACACAAATTTGGGTGTTGAGTATTTGCCCATAGCTGGGACTCTAACAGGTGCTACTACCCCTGGTCAGGGTGGACCTAGAAACAACAGCAATTAAGAGGTGATTCCACGCTCCTCAAAACCTCCTGATCAGAGGCCTTGCTGCTGGACGTAGTTTATCGTCATACCCAGTGAAATACTGGTGAAAGTAATTAATGTAGCTCACCTGCCATGAAAATAGCGATGGAGTAGTGATTGGTTTGCCACCAGTGGGTCTGGCGAATAAATCTCCACCCCGCCCCGACAATACACAATTTTGAACGCTATTAAGACTGGGGAGTGAAACTTGTGTAAAAATAGGTTTTAATACCAGAAATATTGGTTTTGTTTGGTTTGGTTATTTTTGTTTAAAAGCATATCAACACCTATATGAGTTATTGAATGCCGAACTCTAAATATTTTCACGCAATTTTATGGCTTCAATTATATATATATATATATATATATATATATATATATATATATATATATACTAAAAATGACAATAAGTAAACTAGTAATTGCTGACGCGTTTCGTCTAATGTGGACTTTATCAAAGCAAAATACGATATGAATTTAATTGAACAAGGTAACTAATAACAAAAACAGAATGTTCCTAGTACAAAAGAGACCTCACAAAAAACAACTTAGCTAATGCAATAGTCATACATAGAAATAAATTCAACCATAATTTTGATTTTAAAAATGCTACACTCATAAAAAAAGAAAATAACTCACTCAGAAAGGAAAATTCTAGAGAGTGCTGTCGTAAAAAATTACCCAAATATTAATCTACGCCCAGGTTTTTTCCCCATTTCACCTTTCTTAACAAAATTACTGCTCTTACAAACAAATATACACAACAGATTCATAAAATCAAAAGAAAATGGTTGAATACATCAACACAGATATAATGACAATATTCTCCACACGTGACAAATACTGACGTTATTTTCAGTTAACAATATGAAAATAGCGTTTCTCTACATTCCAGTTGCTAGGAATATTCTGTTTTTTGTTTTTATTAGTTACCTTGTTCAATTAAATTCATTTCGTATTTTGCTTTGATAAAGTCCACATTGGACGAAACGCGTCAGCAATTACTATTTTTCCTATTGTCATTTTTATTCATAAATATTGTCTTCTCTACTGGTTAAATCGGAGAAATTTTCATATATATATATATATATATATGTATGTGTGTGTGTGTGTGTGTGTGTGTATATATATATATATATATATATATATATATATATATATTGTTCAACATTTTATGCTTTCAGGGTAAATCTATGTTTTATAGATATATAATTTGTAGATGTTCTATTGTAAGAGTCATGTGTTGCTATAAACCTATTTCCTTAAGGTGGGAAATTATGTTGAGGGTTTCAGTATTGTCAGATAGTTTTCACGTGTTGGTTTCCTTGTAGTATTTATATCGTACAGGGGCTGAGTGGGTATATTCAGTTAAAATATGTTTCACCGTGAGTGCAGCTTGGCATGTTGTGCATGTTGCTTGATCTTCATTCTTCAACAAGTAATAATGGGTGAGGTATGTATCTGTAGTCAAACTAAAGTTACGCCATCTTTTCTTCTTTCTCTAGACCAGCGTTTCTCAACCCTTTTTACCCTTGCGTAACCCTTAAAATAAATTACATGGCTCAAAAAACGCCTGCGCAAAAACAAAATTATATACCATATCTTCCTTTTATTTTTATCGTAGTTCACGTGGTAAATATCATAGTATATATTTTTGAATAACTAGTTTAATGAGTGAGCACTGACTAGTGAACATGGTTTAAAACTGGCACCGTACAGACCTCAAATATATTCCCAATGATTGTTATATATTTTAATAACATAATAGGTTAGATAGGATGATGTCTATATTACAATATTACAATAACCAAGAATAAATTCTGTATGTTTAGTAATATTACGTATATGAAATTAAATAAAAAGACAAAAGTGCAATAGCGTATTTCACCTGTTCTCACGGAAGCCTTAGGGACCTTTTGCGAAAACTTAGGGTTAGTTCATCCGGTGCCTCCACGTTGCCTGAATCCAACATATCTCAGCAGGCAATGTCGAGAATGGAACAGTCTCGGTAATTAATCGCATGGTAGTGTAGGTAATGGTCTTGGCTTGAGTTGCCTGGCCTTGCATTACCTTCTTTTTTTAATTTAACGTCAGTCCATCTCCTCTCCTGGTAAATGAAACAACCGAAATGAATTGTTATTCGCCAGGTTTGATGGTCGGCAGCTTCTGTAGTGTTAGGGTTAACTCTAGTTTGAAGAAAGACTGCGATTTGGGGCTCCGTTTGCCGTTAACGATGTCGGTGTAAAGGATTGGTTGGCGGCAGTTTTGAATTGGTCATTCTGCTGATATGTCCTGACCACCTGATGTGATGCTTGAGGATGGCGTCTTCAATGTACGGAATTTCTAAGCGATGGAGGATTTCGTTGTTGGTGCGTCGGTCTTGCCATCTGATGTTGCTACTCTTTTCTTGTTGGATTCAACTTTGGTATAAAACTATTACTTTAAGATAGAAGATTACGTTGACGCTTTCAGTATTTTCATATGGTTTTCTCGTGTTGGTTTCCTTTTAGTATTTATGTCTTACAGGGGCGAAGTGAGTACATTCAGCATTTATGTCTTACAGCGGCAAAGTGAGTACATTCAGCATTTATGTCTTACAGGCGCAAAGTGAGTACATTCAGAATTTATGTCTTACAGGAGCAAAGTGAGTACATTCAACATTTATGCCTTACAGGTACAAAGTGAGTACATTCAGTATTTATGTCTTACAGCGGCTAAGTGAGTACACTCAGTATTTATGTCTTACAAGAGCAAAGTGAGCACATTCAGTATTTATGTCTTACAGAGGCAAAGTGAGTACATTCAATATTTATGTCTTACAGGGGTGAAGTGAGTACATTCAGTATTTATATCTTACAGCGGCAAAGTGAGTTCATTCAGTATTTATGTCTTACAGGGGCAAAGTGAGTACATTCAGAATTTATGTCTTACAGGGGCAAAGTGAGTACATTCAACATTTATGCCTTACAGGTACGAAGTGAGTACATTCAGTATTGGTCTTACAGTGGCGAAGTGAGTACACTCGGTATTTATGTCTTACAGGGGTGAAGTGAGTACATTCAGTATTTATGTCTTACAGGAGCAAAGTGAGTACATTCAGAATTTATGTCTTACAGGGTGGAAGTGAGTATATTCATCATTTATGTCTTACAGGGGTGAAGTGTGTACATTCAGCATTTATATCTTACAGGTCGAAGTGAGTGAGTACTGTTAATTTTCTCCTCTGAAAGTTCTCCACTGCCTTAACCGGGTATTGAATTCACACTCTTTGGGTCTTGTCACTGGATCTAACCAACACCTTTATCCACTGTGCCATGTGTCTAACAGGAGATAACTGATAACTGACATCCATTAAACATGGCACGTGGAACTAGAACAGTCTACCCCAGGGTGCGAAATAAAGGGTTCAGTTCGACATTCCAACCACCTGAAGAAGTTCGGAGCGTACAACGGCCGAAACGTTGTAATAAATATGGCGACAAAGATGAGGACAATCGTCCAAATAATGTAAATAGTGTACATAGCCATTGTTTACACAATCACCGTCTAATCCCACCAGATACCAAGTGAAACTAGTACGATTTGACTATTTATTACTAAAAAAAAAAACGTTATTAATTCCATTATCTTCTGCCATCTTATTCCATTATCTTCTTATTCTTAGCAGTGGACAACTTGGAGAGGGGAATTAACAGGAGATACTAATAACTGGTATCCATTAGACATGGCACGTGGAACTAGAACAGCCTACCCCAGTGAGCGAAATAAAGGGTTCAGTTCGATATTGCAAACACCTGACCGAAACGTTGTAATAAATATGGCGACGAAGATGAGGACAATAGTCCGAATAATGTAAATAATGTAAATAAGGCCTCCTCTCGGAAATATAGACAGTTACGTTATCATATCACTAGTAGTTTTCTATTTTATCTGTGACTTACGGTCTTAGTGTCACTTTAGTCTCATACAATATTGTCGGATCTCCCTTCGCATTGTCGTTAGGTCGACATGGTGCATTCCGTTACTCACAGTTTCCCTTACTTTTCCACATTTTCTGCACAAAGCTGAATTCAAAGATCGGTTATTTCTTATGGTTTTCTCTTATATAGCAATTATAAAAAAATACCTGTTCCTTTCTTTAAGTCTTCATTCTTCAGTTTTACCCGTGTTTCTATTTTATCAATTTCTTCCATTATTCTCCTTATCAATGTCCATGAGAAATTGTTGAATACAGTACTTCTCCTTTGAAACTGCTACTCTCATTTCTAGATGTTTTCTTTTATCACCTTTCCTGATACAACTCGCTGTTTCTATTATGCCAGATATCTTTCTCTGACAGGGAATGATTCATGAACGTTCTTCAAATAATACCGTAAACTAACTCTTCACTCGTAATACAGTCTTTGTATCCCATCAAAACCCTTTCTCCTTTATCCATGCTTACGGCCACATCACGTAGAAACACTGTTTACCATACGATCATCGAAGTTAAGCAACGTCAAGCCTGGTCACTACCTAGATATATGCACCGCTTAGAAATACCAGATACTCTAAGGCTTATGGCCACATCACGTTGAAACACTCGTTTCCATACGATCAACGAAGTTAAGCATGATCAAGCCTGGTCAGTACCTAGATATATGACCGCTTAGGGATACCAGATACTCTAAGGCTCATGGATACATCACATTGAAACACTGGTTTCCATACGATCAACGAAGTTAAGCAATGTCGAGCCTGGTCAGTACCTAAATGGATGACCGCTTAGGAATACCAGATACTCTGAGGCTTATGGCAACATCACGTTGAAACACCAGTTTCCATACGATCAACGAAGTTAAGCAATGTCGAGCCTGGTCAGTACCGAGATGGGTGACCGCTTGGGAACAGCAGGTACTGTAAGATTAGATGTTTAGGTGCTATAATGGTTAATGGCTCGTAATTGTTAAGCAGAGAGCCGATTTCCAATTCACGTTGGGTTTGTTATATTCCTTTACTCACAAAAGTTATGAATCCACCTCTTCTCCCCCCAGCTTTGGGTTAATTAGTACGACATGTATCCCTAACCGTTATTATCTCAAAAAAATTCTTAAAATCTAAAAATATTTCTGATTTTAAATCACCTGCAAAAGGGTTGATAAGCCGTAGAAAACGAATCGACCAATATATTCTGTTAATAGCGTTTGGTAAGAATACGAGACAGTTTTCCTTGAAAAGAGGTAAATATAGAGAAAGAATAATATATGTATGTGAGGTGCTTAAATGAAACATACTAGGCTCACTCTCTCTCTCTCTCTCTCTCTATCTATCTATCTCTCTCTATTTGTCTATCTATCTCTACATCTCTCTCTACCTCTCTCTCTATCTCTCTATCTCTCTCTCTCTCTATCTCTACCTCACTCTCTATATATATATATCTATATATCTATCTATCACTCTATATCTCTCTCTCTCTGTATCTTTATCTCTCTCTCTATCTATCTATCTATCTCTCTCTACCTCTCTCTCTCTATCTATCTATCTCTACCTCTCTCTCTCAACCTCTCTATCTCTCTCTCTCTACCTCTCTATCTCTCTCTATCTATCTGTCTATCTCTACTTCTCTCTCTATCTCTCTATCTCTCTTTCTCTCTCTCTATCTCTCTATCTATCTATCTCTCTACCTCTCTCTACCTCTCTCACTCTCTCTCTATCTATCCATCTATCTCTACCTCTCCCTATCTCTCTCCATCCATCCATCTACCCTCTCATCTATCTCTCCTATCTTTATCCATCCATCACCCTATCCTATCCATCCCTACCTCTCTCTCTCTCTACCCCCATCTCTCTCTCCATCCATCCGTCCATCCCCACTTCTCTCCATCCATCTATCCATCTTTCTCTCTCTATCTCCCCATCCATCCATCTCTCCACCTCCCTCCCCCCACCCCCCCCATCCATCCATCCATCCATCCATCTATCCATCTATCCCCACCTCTCTCTATCTCTCTCTATATATCTATCTATCACTCTCTCTCTCTCTCTATCTCTCTATCTTTATCTATCTATCACTCTATCTATCTATCTCTCTACCTCTCTCTCTCTATCTATCTATCTATCTCTACCTCTCTCTTTATCTATCTCTTCCTCTCTATCTCTCTCTCTATCTATCTCTCTAGCTACCTCTCTATCTATCTATCTCTACCTCTCTCTCTCTCTACCTCTCTCTATCTCTATCTCTATCTATCTATCTGTCTATCTCTACCTCTCTCTCTCTCTCTCTCTCTATGTATCTATCTCTCTCTACCTCTCTATCTCTATCTATCTATCTATCTATCTATCTATCTATCTATCTATCTATCTATCTATCTATCTATCTCTACCTCTCTCTCTATATCTCTCTCTATATATCTATCTATCACTCTCTATCTCTATCTATCTATCTATCTATCTCAATAATAAAATAATTATTTATTCACTTCTAGACTCCGTCAAAGTAATATCGACAAAATACATAGTATGTAGTCTAGGTTCATCTTCGAACATTCGATCTTCTTCTTACGGGAATACAAGTGAGTCTAATTTCTGCTCTCCAATGCCTGTCGTTTATATTACTTGCCTTGTGTGCGTATATCCTAAATTAAGGTGGGTTTACTTTCTATTTAAGTTGGCGCAGCCACTGACATATTCTGAGGCTCAATTCAGCATTGGTGACTTTGAGGACAGCTTCTAAGTGAGCCATCAACGAACCTAGGTATTTAGACATTTGAGGTGAATCTCTTAGAGTGAACCTAGTACATACCGAGCTAACCACTAATGCGCTAGTACTTTCGAAATTTTTCACATTTTCAACATCAGGCTTTAATATTTTTTTTCCGTATCAGGTAACTAAAATGGAAAAAAAATTAATATTAATTTTTTTTTAAATATTTAAAACCGATGCTGAAAATGCGAAAACTTTCGAAAGTACTAGCGCCCAGGAACATCAAATAAATCCATCTTAAAATTTCAAACATAAGGATCGCGTCATTCAACCAATGGTTATTAGGTTAATGCTTTATTAAATTTGTTAGCGAAGAGATTTCGCCATTAATTACATTAACTTTTTACAGATTCATTATTTGTATAATTACCTCTTTATAATATATATATATATATATATATATATATATATATATATATATATATATATATATATATGATAGGACGGAGAGCAAAGAGACACAGACTAATAGTTTGTTGCTTTTTTATCATTTTTACCTTGATTTCTGACGAAGCATTAATAAAGTGAAACATGTCTGCGTGGCACCATGCATACCTGACGAGCTGAGAGAAATATTCATAGATATATGATTTGTTTTTTACGGTTTATCAACCATTTAATAATTATTTAAGGCCAAGAAATATTTTGGGTTTTAAGAATAATACGAAAAAAAATAATACGAAAACAGGTCATAGGCGAGCACACACACGCACGGCTGACAGATAACAGGTGTCGAAAAATATTCAGGTCAAGCATCTGACCGATTTCCGCGGATCCGCGAAAAATGGAAGTGTGTTATCAATTGGTTGTCACCCAGAGGAAAAGAAGAAACGAAGTTTAGGGACAATGAAAATATTGATAAGTAACAAAGTGGGAAAGTGTGTCATTGGAATGATAGTAAATGTCTAAGTGGGTGGGGAAGTGTATCTAAGGATATGAAGACAAACCATTAATACGAAAACACAGACAGTCTCCAGAATTAGAAAAAGCCACACAAGGTGTTGTCGCTGAAAAAAATTTTTTTTTTTTTTGAGATAATAAAGATTTTATTATCAGACCTTCGAGCGGAGGGAAATTGAAATATTTTTATTCCGTTTCAGAAACGCCAACGAGTCTGAGAAATTCCTTTCTTAGATCATATCCAATTAGCGATAAACTGCTTGACAAATGCCACGTGTTAAAAAAGCCGAAGGTGTCATCTCAGTCGCTCATGATAAGGGCGATTTAAATTAATATTTTTTGTTTTTTAAGCAAGGTATTTCTTTCCCAAAACAAAGCCACGGATTGTCCACGCCCGACTAAAGACATCATTGGCTAAATAAGATCACGTGACACACGAAGGAGGAGGAAAGATACCCGACCAGGACCTCATTGGCCGAGAGCGGTCACGTGACGCACGGGGAGAAACGGTCGACGCCCCTGTCAGAAATGTAAGTGTGAGAAGCCGATACGAAGAAGCGGGGAAGCAGGCACACGCCCCTCAGAGGCACAGTAAGGGAGTAAGAGTGAGTTACCGAAAATGGAAAAGAATGAAAAATCCCTAATCAGAAATAAGAAGGGTGGATACGTATTTAGAATTATCGAAGAACCCCTGGCGCCGACAGACCCACCCCAGTTTTGACTGCGTCAATAAAAACGAGACCCCAACCGACAGAAATCAGTTCAGCCGCGGACGGCGGGAGAGTTCAGCCGTGGACGACAAGCAGAGATGAGCGCCCAGTGTTGAAACCGCGTCAAGATAGCGGACCAAGATTCACGCACACTTCTGGACTCTTCTTCAACCAAGAACAAGTAGTTTGAAGAGCGACTTAGAATCAAGACCACAGAAATAAGTTTTTTTCGACTTTCGTCCAAAGACACACCGAAACACAAATTTCTTAGAGAGCAAACAACTTGAAGCCTTAAAGTTGCCTAGTAAAAGCGTCGTGCCACAATCCACAGAACGGGTCGGGAAGTAGACATAGTCCTATGTACCGAGCAAATAGACATAAAAAGTTTGTTACCTTTTTCTTTGATACGTTGGACCTTGTGAGTTTTTATTTTATTTTATTTTATACATAATTGTGTGTTATCACCCCCGTTGGACTCAACTTGCATTACGGCCCCAACCCCTGTTTGATCTCGTCTGTCTAAGATCAATTCACAACGTGGGTAGGCAGACTGGAGATCAGTACAGTTACCCTGGTAACCAGGCGTTGGAAGCGGGTTGGGAACGGCGAGGCTGGTATCAATCTAACCAAAGGGTTAGAACGTCACGTTTGGAGCAGTGAGGAGCGAACAGCTGACGCCGCGACAAAAGACGTCACAACTGGTGCTGTCCGTGACCAGGATATCAGAGCCTGGGGAGCACGTGACGTCACAATTGGCGCCGCGACCGGGATCGAACGACACAGTCGACGCTGCGACCGGGGGACGACGTCACACTGATTAAGATCTGTTTCCTACTTATCCTTTATCCTATCTCTCTCCTGCTCTCTCTCTCTCTCTCTCTCTCTCTCTCTCTCTCTCTCTCTCTATATATATATATATATATATATATATATATAGAGAGAGAGAGAGAGGAATATTGAGATGGGAGAGAGAAAACTAAAAGTATGTTTCATTTAAGCATCTCACATACATATATATTTTTCTCTATATTTGCCTCTTTTCTACATATATACACCTATTCTGGTTGGACATAAATCCGAAATTACTGCAGCAACACCCGTGTGATGAGGCTGTGGGTCTATATTCTACATAGAGGGGGAAGGACTTCTCTCTCTCTCTCTCTCTCTCTCTCTCTCTCTCTCTCTCTCTGTTATAAGAATTGTTTACTAAGGATATTATTTTCGACTATTTTATACTGGCTACCGCTGTCAACAGTAACTGTGGGTTTCTTCGATTTCTTGACAAACCGATATTGGCGCGTGTGGCATGATTATCTGCCCTTGAAACGACTGCTACGTTATCGACTGGTTAAATCAGCCAGCTCTAAGTCTGATACATACCCATTTTTTTGTCGGGGTTTGTCTGTTGCAAAGTCAACGAATCTCTTCGAATCTTTTGTTATTCAGTTCTGACAATCTAAAAATGAAAACAGGATTCAAATCTGTCTTTCACAAAATGTTTACTCCAACTTTTGTGTCCCTCGATTAAATCAAATCAATTCTAGTTGACTACACGGGATGGGAGAGGGCTACCTGTTAACAAATTGTTCAGTTGATTAGGTTCCTTTATTTGATACTGCTACACAGTTCTAACCATGTTTCAAAATTTTTGAAACATGGTTAGAACCCTGTAGCGAAAAAAAACATATTTTAAAACAGTTAATTTATAATATATATATATATATATATATATATATATATATATATATATATATATATATATATATGTAACGTCTATGCTTAGAATATTGCTGCGACGTATATAGTCCGGTGCCTCTGCTATTTATCTTGAGATCCTTGATAATATCCAAAGAAGAATCTGCAATATTATTGGTCCTGATCTGGCGACTCACCTCCAGTCGCTTTCTCGCCGACGTAAAGTTGCCTCTCTGTGACTTTTCTATAAATACTTTAATGGTAATTGTTCAGATGAACTCTTCGCTATGATACCTAGACTTTTTTTTTTAAATTTAAGCGCAGTAACAGACTGACGTCGAGAACTCATCAATTTACAGTTTCAAATCCAATCGAATGCTTGGAAAAAAACGTCCCGGGTCTGAAGACCATATGCGAAGAAGAATGGAACAAAATACCAACTAAAATTTGCAAATCGTTGAGAACTACAAGAACAGGTTGGTTGCTGTAGAAGCGAATAATGGCTAGTCTACTGAGTATTAAATGAAGATTATGTATTATTTTCCATTGTACGAATACTTTTTTCACCCATTAAAATGGACAACTTGGATTTATTTATATTAAATCATTTTTTCTGTTTTATTCATATTTAGTTATTATGCATCTGTGTACAGTTAATTATATGAAAAGTATGTTTATTCATTGGTTGGAAATACAATAAATTAAAAATTTAGATGTGTATGAATATTTCTTTCCACCCCCCCCACTATATATATATATAGAGAGAGAGAGAGAGAGACAGACAGACAGACAGAAAGAAAGAAAGAATGAACAAGGAAAGCCATTGTTAAGTTTCTCTAATGTCGATTAATTCGTCTGTTCCTAGTTGGAAATTCACAAACAAATTTGCTTGAATTAAGCGCAATTTGACGAGTACATTCGACCTTTGTTAGTCGTTTTCAAGCAAAGAAATCGAACCTGTATCCTACACGGAACCGTCATATAGCCTGGCGTGCTTATGCCATTTAGCTACTGAGGAAGCAACTGGTTAGTAAGGTCAAATTACTGTTTTTAAACTACAAATTCCTAATCTATGACGTTTCCGTGTAGGATACAGGTTCGATTCCTGTCGGTGCAAACATATTTTCTATGAAATTTCTCGGACATTCAGGCCGGTAAATGTTGTTAATACTGTTTATTATACACAGAGAATTTACGCTTTGAGCAGATATGAACATCGAGAGAAATCAGGGGAAATTTGGTATCTTTCATTTTCCAAACACGGTCTACATATTATGGGTGTGTTCAATAACATCAACTATGAACACGGCTTCAATATGCTGACCGTGTTTAGAAAATAAAATACTCCTATAAATCTAGATACATACATAGAAACCATACATTCAGTTAAAAATAAAAAAAATAAAAACCGTCCTCGATAATGACCGAAAGCGCTTGGAAATATAAACCATTTGTACAATTTTATTCACTATATGTATAGAAAAGAAAACACTCATACGAACACAAGAATAATTAAATAAAAAGCTTAATCGCTTATATATATATATGTGTGTGTGTGTGTGTGTGTGTATAAAGCATCGCACATAGAGTGCTGGTGGTAATAACACAAGGCTCGATGTATAAAAACAGAGCTAAAATTTATATATATATATATGGCTGGCGATTGTGTTTAGCCTGAAACAAAATATCTCCTCTCGATCTTGACTTCATTGTACACTTTTATATTTATATTTACATACGATCTATCTATCTCTCTCTCTCTCTCTCTCTCCCCTCTCTCTCGATATATATATTAAGAAATGGACAAGGTCCGACAATTGATTTATTAAAGACATTTTTATGTTTAACGTTGTTTTTTATAGATACAAGTATTTAAGTAAATGCTCTGTTTATGATAAACGTTTAAATAAATTTACATTTACCATGAATGTCAAAGAATCGTTCGGTAGAAAATATTCGAATTTGACCGAACGATTCTTCCCTATACGAACGGTCATTTACGTCACGTAAATGACGGTTCCGTAAAGGATGCAGGTTCGAATACGTCAAAGAACGAATATTTTCTATGAAAATTTCTCGGACATTCAGGCCGGTAAATGTTATTTAATACTGTTTATCATAAACAGAGCATTTACTTAAATACTTGTATCTATAAAAACAACGTTAAACATAAAATGTCTTTAATAAATATATATATATATATATAAAAAAGCATCGCACATTGAGTGCTGGCGGTAATAAAACAAGGTTCGATATATAAAACCAGCTAAAATATATATATATATATATATATATATATATATATACTAAAATAATACTAAGGAGCCAAGCAAACCTATGTTACATCTAACCGGATCTTCAGGGTAAAACTGGTTTGCCTGTCTCCTTAAGATTATTTTAATTTTTGCTCTACTTAGTGTATTGAGTTCTTTAGGTTTAGTCTTTTGGTTCCTATTTCTTTGGACTTGGAACTTAAGCACTTGACGATAGAGGGATTCGTACAGTATTATGTTTTTTGTTCTTTCTTTTTTATTTCCAATTTTTTCCTCGGACATCAATTTGTTTTATGACAAGTTGGTAATACTCGTTTTTAAAAACCTCGGTTAGCTCAACTTGTAATATAACAAATTGATGTCCGAGGAAAAAATTGGAAACAAAAAAATATATAAATAAATAATATATATATATATATATATATATATATATATATATATATATAATTATTTATAAAAAAAATTATAACATAAATATGTTATAAAATCACTACAAAAATAGCCATTTTGTTTCAACACCCTCAGTGTCTTATCAAGATGATGTTGAAGATAAAATAAAATAATTCTTCAACATCATCACTTGATAAGACACTGAGGGTGTTGAAACAAATGGCTATTTTTGTAGTGATTTTATAATATATTTATGTTATAATTTTTTTATAAATAATAATTATATCTGCTCTACTTTGTATTGAGCACTCTTTTAAGAATAGTAATTGTTAGTTATTGGAATTCATTTCATATATACCAATTATATACTTGGGTATATATATATATATATATATATATATATATATATATATATATATATATATATATATATATACATACATACATACATTCATGGCTAGCGATTGCGTTTAACCTGAAACAAAACGTCGCCTCTTGATCTTGACTTAATTGTACACTTTTATATTTATATTTACATACGATCTATCCATGATTTTGAGCACTTTAACCCATAGATATAGAATACCTTAAAACTATATTTTGTATATATAGTAGAATCGTTTTGCTAGTTGAGAAGTTGCGCAAACTATTTACTCGTCTTGCCTGCCCATTGTCATCCTTGATCGTGTCCAATCACGTTTCTATGGATTTTAATCTTGGGCAATGATCTTATCGGAAAATATTTGATTTTTATGCATAATTATTGGATAGACCATCATCTTTACTTATATTTCATTGTAGTACTTGGACACCGTCGCCGCTTTTTTCTCTAATAATCGACGCAAACTCATCATTTCCTTTCGATGTATCCGTTTTCATTTACTCGTAGCCAGAGATGCACGCAAAGCTATCGCATGCGATCTTGTGATTATATGCAGTCAGATTATGGCATAATAAAATAGCGGACGTAATAAGATCAAAGAATGCTACGTCCGTTTCTGTAATAAAAGATCAACTCTGGTTTGATAGGAAAAGAAAATCTGCTTATTTCATATTTATTAAGCCGTATAAAAGCTATTTTTCTATTTTGGAAACTCTTGAGTGTTTTTCTGTGTCTAAGGATTGTACAGTGCTCAGCATCTGGTATCATTCGATGATTGTAGCTCTTCAGAAAGTTTTCAGATAAACTTGATTGGTTTTCTATGTTGAAGCCTCTTAAGCGACTACTGATGATTCTGGTATACTGTAGGAGGCTGTAAAATAATACTTCAAAATTAGTAAAATCGCAATATTATATACCTATACAAGCAGTAGAGCCCGGCGTTGCCCGGGGATGTAACAGTAAGAGATGGATCAAGTATCGACCATCATAAAGACTGAAAAATAAAACTGACAAAGATTATTGTTTAAGGTTGACTGACACGAATGTCTTAATTAGATTTTTGTTTTGTTTTGTTTTTTTTTTACGAATTGGTCAAACTCAAACTCAAACAAAAACATTGTTTTCAATCGTTATGAGTCTACTGATTGAATAGAATTTTATTATAAACAATTGTCTTGTAAATGGAATTTTTAAAGCATTCTGAATGTAAAAATGAAGAATAAAGTGTGCAAGACAGTAAGAGACACTACCTGCCAAAAAAAAGTGAAGTTTTGTTGAAATCGGTTGAAAAATGTAGGAAATCCGATCCCATATATAAACGAACACACACACAACCTGAGTTTTATAATAAGTATAACTCGATATGAGTTGTCCCCCTTCCATTCTCGCGGCAGCGATGCCTCTTAATCGTGTTTTCAAATTGATTTCGTGCAAAAACAATTGTGTTTTTCCAATTTTTGGCGCTGTCAGAACCACCGCAATGTAATTTTACGTAGTCCTGTGAAGTTTTGGTGAAATCGGTTGAAAAATGTAGGAAATCCGATCCAATATATAAACGAACACACACACACACACACACACACACAACCTTGGTTTTATAATAAGTATGATTATATCATGGGAAACAAAAGACACCAATTATTATTATTACTACTACTACTACTAATAATAATAATAATAACAACAACAATCACATATTTCTACTTGTTTCTTAGTCAGAATTCAGTGGACCTTTCCAGGATGTACATGCGCTACGGACTCAACGTGGAAAAGACCAATGTTCTGCTTCAACCACGATCAGGACACCTACCCCCACCTGGAGTCAAAATCACCATCAACGGACTAGGCCCGTAGAATGCTGAACAATTTTCATACTTTGTCAACAGCCAAATCAAGTCCGCCCACGCATCATATAGTAAACTACTCAAAAGAGTCTTCGACAATTACGGGCTGACACAAAACACCAAGCTCATTGTCTACCGAGATGTTGTAATTTCGACTCTCTACTACGTCTGTGATACTTGAGTACCCTACCGAAGAGGCATCCGCAAAATTAAAAAAAAATCCCGTCAAATTCTGCAGAACACACAACAGGAACGGATCACGAACAACGAAGTGCTCCTCCGCGCAAAGATGTAGAGCCAAGAAACCAACATGTCTCACCACCGACTTCGATAGACCAGACACCTTAGCCGAATGCCAGACATCCGCCCACCCAAACAAATCTTCTTCCTGGGGCAAGAGGCCACGCAGAGCACCATGTCGTCGATTCAAGGATCAGCTCAAAAACACCTTGCTAAGGACAGAAATTGATCCGGTCAGTTGAGAAATACAAGTTTAAAGCGCTGGGTTATTCCCAAACGGTCGTCCAATTGGAGAAGAGCATTTCACGAAAAGACAACATCCTACGAAAACATCAGAAGACAAATGGAAGAGACGAAGAGAGCTCAAAGAAAATCAAGAGCTCTCCAACCTTGAACCCTTCTGCACTACCATGCAGTGGCTGCGGAAGTCTCTCCAGGTCGAGCATAGAACTCATTTCACTCAGAAGGAAATGTCGATGAACACCCCAATACTCGATAACGAGGTCGAGTTCGTTAGTTAGCGAGTATGTTACGCCCTGTACATACCTCATAAATAATAGACTATTCTGTATTTATTGCGAGGAAAGAAGAAAAATTTAGATTCACTCAGGAAAAGAAAGACACAGAGCTATTAAGATGGCATCAAAATTAAATATGGAAAAAGAAGATATTACATCTAGTGCGAAACAAAGGACGAAATTAAGCAAGCAAAAAAGAAAGAAAGAAAGAAAGAAAGAAAGAAAGAAAGAAAGAAAGAAAGCAATCAACGAACGGCCATAAAAGTACAAAATTCAACTAGAAAGAAAGGGGTAAGTCTACAGCAGTGCTTATCAACCTTTTTTTTACCCATGGACCCCTTTCCCCTTCTTTTTATCTTGGTGGACCCCTTCATAGCTATTGGACATAAGAACAATTTTCTATTCTTCACTAATATAAATTTTAAGGTTTTAATTATCAAAGAAATAGTATACGATTAAGCTTTATTTTTAAATGAAAACTAATTTAATACAAATAAAATATTCTACTATAATTATAATAATAATTATTATTACTATTTTTAATTAACACAACAATTGTGTTTTGCCTGTGGACCCCCGGAAATATTACATGGACCCCTAGGGTCCATGTAGACCCCGGTTGAGAACCACTGGTCTACAGCCTTTAAGAAGACGAAATTAAACTAGATAAAAGAAATCTATAGTCATAAAAAGGATGAAATTAAACTAGAACGGAAGAAAGAATTAAAGAAAGAAAAAATTAATAAATCTACGTCCATAATTTAACTAAATTAAATTAGAAAGAAAGAAAGAAGCACTGAACGAATGGCCATAAAATGTACGAAATTCAACTAGAAAGAAAGAAAGAAAGAAAGAAAGAAAGAAAGAAAGGAATAAATTTACAGCCTTTAAGAGGATGAAATTAAACAAGAAAAAAGAAAGAAACAAAGAAAAAAGAAAATATACAGCCATAAAATGGACAAAATTAGATGAAAAGGAAAGATTGAAAGAAAGAAAAAATGAAATCTATAGCCATAAAAAGAATGAAATTCAACTAGAAAGAAAGAAAGAAAGAAAGAAAGAAAGAAAGAAAGAAAGAAAGGGATAAAATCTGCCTCGTCGAGTGCGACTCCCGTCAGTTAAGGACAAGAAAATGTGACCTGAATTTACAAATTCCACGTGCTTCAATTTATGACTGCACTCCACCCATCCTCGTGTTGTCATTTCCAGAAGGACAACACAGCGTATTGCAAATTTTAAAAAAATAGTGGCAGATTGGTTCATGGAACATAGCCATATATTAAAGTGGCCTCAAAGTCACCGGATCCCAATCCTATGGTGCAACATTGGGAAACGTCTGGTTAGCATCAGTAATTTGACTTTGCTAATCAGACGCTTCCTCTGTAGCTAAATGTCAGGCTATATGACGGTTCTGTGTAGGATACTGGTTCGATTCCTGTCGGAGCACTCACATTTTCCATGAAATTTCTCGGACATTCAGGCCGGCAAATGTACTTTATACTGTTTATTATAATCAGATCGTTTACTTGAATTATTTGTATCTATAAAAATAACGTATATGCGTTGCCATGTAATCTATGTTACAATTGTTCTTCATGTAGTCTAGTTTAAATTGGTTCTTCATTTGTGGTTAGTCTGTCTTCAACGTTTAACGCGGGTAGTAGTGAGTCAACTGAGAAGTTTTAGATGTAACAATGGCAGGATATTCATATCGTGAGCAGGCAGATATGATTTTTACACGCAATCGCATGGTAATGGACGCGAGGCTGCATGGCTGTATCAGATTGCGTTTCCAAACAGGAGCCATCCAAATTTGGTTTTGTTTATCGTCGCGTTGCTGAGACTGAATCTGTGCAAAGTTTGTAACAATATTTTGGATTGTGATTTGGATTGTACATTAACATATACCTTTAATATATATATATGTGTGTGTGTGTGTGTGTGTGTGTGTGTGTGTGTGTGTGTGTGTGTGTGTGTGTGTCATCCACAGACAGACTGTTTCATCAGTGTGGTTAGACATCCGATTGCCGTAAGCCAGGATGGAAACCCAAACGATTTAGCATCAGTCGGAGATTTTGAGATTTTTTCCCCTGAGCTATCAGCTCCTGGCAGAGAGGAAGGTGAATTTTTACGTATTTTAGAATAAACAAGCCAGTGCTCAATTCTTAGTAAGGACTTTTGAATCAGCAATAGCAGTCATTGTTTACAAATTCGCGCTTTTCAGTCTACACTGCTCGGCCGAATTTTAGTTTTCAGGGGTATATATATATATATATATATATATATATATATATATATATATATATGTTGGTAAATATATAAATATATGAACTGCACATAAAGTGCTGGTGTAGTAGTGCAAATGGGGCAAGATAATCTGTATATTTATTAACATATATATATATATATATATATATATATATATATATATATATATATATATATATATATATGTTTGTGTGTGTCTGTCTGTCTGTTTGTGTTTTGTGTATGTGCACTTTAAAAATCAGGAGATCTGCTACCTTGGTTTTAACCTTACGGTATCTTCAGGCGATTATTATCAAATTACCTTTTAACGCTTTATTTAAAAAAAAAATAACGAAAGCTATATTATTTGTTAAAAAATAAATAAACAAACCCACGTCATATGTCATCAATCAAGCTAGTAAGTCTTAAGTGTTCTACCAGATTTGCTGACCATGTGTGGAATTTAAAAGGAAAAAAACAACAGGGACCCCATTGTAACCTGGATATTTTTTAAAAAGGCAAAGCCTTATAACAATCACAACAATATTTGCAAACTCTGCCAACAGGAAAATTAGCAATTATGACATTTCCAGATCTTACGAATCTTTTGACGCAGAAATCCGAATTTTTGAGTCCTTGCATACATATTAAGAAATACCTTTTAATCATACACGAGGCTGGATAAAAAAAATGTGCATTTCAATTAAAAAAACGATCCTTTTATAATTCCTTTGCTTTTCTTCTTCTCCTTCCTTCTTCAAAAATCCTTATCACTTTCTATTATACCCAACGCCGGGTCTTTTTTTATTTATTTTTTTAAAAAATAATGTAGTCTTGATTAGTTTTAAAAAAATAAAGCGTTAAGAGGTCATTTGATAAAAACCGCCTGAAGATACCGTAAGTTTGAAACCAAGGTAGCGGATTCAACTGATCTGATTTTAACGTTAAAAGTTCTGCATGTTATTTTTCACACGTGTATTGAGCACTTTTTAATGCCACTGTTTCTTGGTTTGATTCAACTCTGACCATTAACTTTTATGCATTAAGTAAATTCAAGTGGAACACTGCATGATGAGATAATCAATAAAGTAGCAAAAGCCTCTAGTGCCTTCGGAAAACTTCGTCATCGACTTTGGAAAGATCGTGGTATTAGGCTTGGAACCAAAATACAGGTGTACAAGGCTGTAGTTCTCACAACCCTTTTGTATGGCTCAGAGTCCTGGACACTATACAGAAAGCAAATTCAGCAATTAGATATTTTTCCCAAAGGCTGTCTTCAGGAGATCTGTGGGGTAAACCTAAGCGACAGAATGGCAAATGCAGACCTTTTCACCATGTGTGATATTGATGGTATTGAGTCCTTTCTCATGAAATCACAATTACGCTGGACAGGTCATGTGTTACGTATGCAAGACAACAGAATTCCAAAAATGCTCATCTATGGTCAACTTGACAATGGTCATCAAAACGTGGGTCGGCCTTTGCTTAGGTACAGGGACAAGCTGAAGAGTAACCTCTTAGCTGCGAATATAAATCACACTACCTTTGAGAACATCGTAATTGATCGTAATGAATGGAAGATTACATGCTACAATGGCATCAAAAACAAGGCAGCATCAAACATTGTCAAGCTTCGTCAAACTCGGGAAAGGAATAAAATATCTGCTGCTGTTCCAGACATATACTCCAAGAATCCACATTCTTGCTCAATCTGTGGACTTCTTTGCAAATCACTAGCAGGACTGAAATGTCACTTGCGACTCACACACAAGGTTAAATAAACAAAGTTGTCTGAACCTCATACGTCGAAACCGACGGGAGAGTCCATCATATATATATATATATATATATATATATATACTATTTACATTCTTGTCTTCCTCATCTTTATTGTCATATTAACGACGTTTCAGCCGTGGTACACACCGGCCTTCTTCCTGTGATGTTTGTCAGAATTTTGGCAGGATATTAATTTCGTGAGCAGGCAGATATGAATTTTTTTTTTATTTAGCCCACGGGGGTAGATTGTTCTAATTCCACCTGCCATGCCTTTGCTCGATATCTCAATTTCAGTTAATTTCCCTTGATATCTCAACACTCCAAGTTTTTGTTCTCTCTGCGCTGGCCCAGTAGATAAAAAATAAAATTCGCAAGTCAATTTTCGCTTTCCTTTTTGTCAGGCCCCATGTGCAAGGATAAGGCTGAGATAGCTAAGATGACTTATTGGCCGGGGTCACATCTACATACTTGAGAACACCCATAATCGCTCTGGGTGGCTTGGATTTTAAGGTATTTTGAGTCGGTCACAAATGCAAGGTTATACACTGCCTTATCACCATATCGCGCATATTTGGCTGTGATTCATGTGCCTGATATACACTTATCAGCGTGGGGGGCGCGCTATGACGGCTACATTGGGCTTGACATATTTCACCCCAACGTTTCCTTACTTTCATCCTGCTCACTCACTTAATATTATTATTATTATTATTATTTTTGATTTCTGGCGTTTACACATTTCTTTACGGGTCCCGCCCAGGGACCTAAGCTTAGAAATGGTGCCATGACACTTTCCACTGACAAAAAAAAATTACATAGATAAAGCCCTTTGTAAAGTGTGGGCTGTACTTGTCAGAACAATTTTTTGTATCTCCTTGAGGCATGGACTTCCAGGAATCCCTTCAATTAGTCTACTGCAATCTTTTCCAACCAGTCCTAGGGCTCCAATTGCAACATGGATTGTTGATGTTCCCATATGCCACATTTTCGAAATTTCTATTTCAAGGTCCTTGTATTTTGACAGCTTTTTGAATATACATTGCAGTCAGCAGGGACTGTCATATCAATAAGGAGGCACTTTTTTTGTTTGTGGTCTTTGATAACAATATCTGGGCGGTTGGCTTTGATTGTTCTGTCAGTGTGTATTGTGTAGTCCCATAGAATTGTAACAGGTCCTATCTCCGTTACCGGGTCTGGGTGGTGTTCATACCAGTTTCTTTCAGTTTTCCTTATTATTATTATTATTATTATTAAGCTAATATTATACCAGAAAGAATAAGTAGACATGAGTGGTGAAGTATAAGTATAAGTATAAATATACTGGGGACACTACAAGCGGATGCATTTTTTATCATACAGGCTAAACCGTTAGGCGCAGACCTGAATTTGCAATATAAGATGAAACGCATAAAATCCTATTGGAATTTGAGATTCAAACGAATCACCTAATCAAGTTCAAAATATTGGATACATTTAACGTAAACAACAAGATTAAAACTTCTGATATTCTAAATTTTGCAATCCACGGCTAACTGCAGAACAGAACTAAAAAAAGAAAAGAAGCAAATGGAAAAATAGATTAGCCTTGTCGGAGTGCTCAGAGATTTGATAGCACCTGTGAGGGCCTCAGTTATAGACAAATAGTGAAGCTTTAAACCAAAGCAAAACGCTATGAATGTATAAAAATACATTTTTTTGTTGTGGTGTCCTCCCTCTAAAGAGTCTATGTTGGACTCTTCCACCTACTATAAGATTAGTAGGAGAGAAGGTCTTGGAGGAACAGTTGCCCAGACTGTTCATTTCTGTCAAACTCTCTGCCTCGGCAGAGGTTAACTCGGACGAAGCTTTGCCGCAGGGCAAAGTTTCGTCGGGGGAGGTAGACAGTCCCTGAACCCATTTAGGCAAGTTCAAAGGGAATATTTTTTGCCGAGCCTTCGGTCTCGGTGTACTCACAATAAACCGGCTTTGTGTCTCATACACCCTCGTGGGGGGGGGGCTGATAAATATTAACAGTCGACCAGACTGTTCATTTCTGTCGAACTCTCTGCCTCGGCAGAGAGGAACTGGGGCGAGGCTTTGCCGCAGGGCAAAGATTCGTCCGGGGTGGTAGATAGGCCCTGAACCTGTTTATACGGGTTCGAAGGGGAATATTTTTGGCCGAGCCTACGGACACGGAAAAAACAACGGTAAACTAGGCCTTGTGCCACATACATCCCTCGTGGGTGTGGGGCTGTTAAATATAAGAGTCGCATAGATTGTTCAACTGTCGAACTCTCTGCCTTGAGCAGAGAGGCACTCGGACGAGGGTTTGCCGAAAGGCAAAGTTTCGTCCGGGGTGTTAGACAGTCCTTAAACCCGTTTATACGGGTTCTAAGTGAATCTTTTTGGCCGAGCCTACGGGCTCAGAGAACCCTCGGTAAACTCGGTCTTGTGCCACATACATCCATCCCTCGTGGTGGAGGGTGGCGTTAAATATAACAGTTGAATAGATTTGTTCAAGCTGTGCTAGTCAAACTCTCTGTCTCTGGGAAGAGAGGATCCCCAGACGAGGCTATGCCGAAGGGCGGGGTCTCGTCTCGGGAAACAGATACCCGACCCCGTTTTATACAGAGTCTTTGGGGAATTTTTGGCCTAACCTACGGGATCAGATTGACCCACATTAAACTCGGCCTTGCTCCACATCCTACCTGATGGGGAGGCTGGTAAATATAACAGTCGAATAGATTGAACGCTGGGTCAACCGACACACGTTCTCTAGTCGTGTAATACTTTCTGTTGTACTTACTGTTTAATATATATATATATATATATATATATATATATATATATATATATATATATATATATATATGCGACACCTGTTTTGTTATTTCTTTAACCATTTACTTGGTCACAACACTTTTTATCGAAAAAGTAACAGCAATACATTTTTATAGTAAAATTACCAACAATACATATTTAAAGCAAAATGACTAATAGTACCAATTTATAGTATATATTTAGTTGAAGTCATAAAATTGTGTTGAAAATATTTAGATTTCGGCATTAAATAACCCTTAGAGATTGATATGCCGCTAAACAAAATCAACCAAATAACCAACATGAAAAAACGCATCCATATAGTACCATATATACCATATAGTACCATATATATCCCTATAGTACCCTACAATTACTTAAAGAAATCAAACTGTATTAATATAACTTCAACAAAACTACAACATAAAACACACATCACCGCTTTTAGTAATTATGTCCCCACAAGCATGTATATTCACAAAAGCTCAGTATTATCTACCATGTATTCAACTGTGAAAGCAAAATAGCATATATCATATTTATTATAACTTCAGTATCCCCGGAAAAATTCAATTTCGGCATCAAATGACCCAATCTGCCGTTAAATAAATCATTCAAAAAAATCAATTATATATTTGCCATATCAGTTCTATGCCATGCGTGATGACTGACGAGGCAGATTTTTTTCCTGCGGTAGACCAGTTGCAATCCAAGGTTATAGAACCCGATCTGTCTTACTATTTACCCATAACGGGGCGGGGTTGAGAAGACGAGGACTCATACCTTTCCCAAGAGTATTAGCACGTAAGTGAATGCAATGGATTCGAGTGGAATTCGAACTCGGCTCTCTGATTCCTCAATCCGAGCTGCTACCCATTCCTCCAGCGTATAATAACCATTAACCGATTTACCTTCTCTTTTGCTTTCTCTCTTTGTGTCTTCTCAGTCTGTGAAGGTCCTTTTGTTGGCCCTACCCAGATTCATGTGGAGGAATAAGCCATTAGTCTATGTCGCTGGCACAATGTGCGTTGGTAGAGGCGGATGTGATACCCTTTGGCGATCATGTCTCTTTTCGATTCATGATAGTGAGATCGATCCTCACTTGGAGCCCCATACTTTAGGCCTTCGACCGCATCTAAGCTACCTGGGTACTTCTGTATGGTGTAATGGTTAACAAGCTTGTCTCGCTAGATCTATTACAACTAAGTAGGGAGTTCGATCCTCACTGGATGCCCCACACTTTCGGCTTTGCGTAGCATCTAAGCTACGCTTAAAAAAATAAACGGCTCGACGTTTGTAATGGTTAGTTAATCTTGTCTCGCTAGATCAATTATGACTGAATAGTGAGTTCGATCCTCATTGGGTGCCCCATAGTTTAGTTCTTGTGCCACATCTAATCTTGTCATGGTCGCCCGTTTGTACATCTCAAAAACAACGAACCCGACTGGAATTCGAACTCTGCTCTCCGATTTCTCTCTCCAAGCCAATATCCAGTCTAAAGCACATGATTTTCCCAAGCCATCACCCATTTAGGTACTGTCCAGGTTCGACGTTGCTTAATTCGGGTGATTGGAGGAGAACCAGTGTTTCGACGTGATACAGTCATAACCCCTCACGTTCATTCGCTGTCTCTCTATTTCACAATCTCGACACCTCTCTCTCTTTCTTTCTCTTTGTGTTCGTGCGCCTCTGAGTGGATCCTTCCTGCCTATCAGCCTGTCCATAGACTTCGATCTTCATTCATTGCAGATTATTTTCCCGCGTATTTTTACAGACCAAATACGCACGTCGTTTTCTTTTAGTTTCTGCCTGGCTGAATTCGGCAATGTCCGCAAAACCATTCTTTTCCCCAGGAATCCCAGTGATCCACTCGAAATAGCTTGAGTGTTGCGGTCGGCCTGGAACAAGAGGGGAAAAAAATAGAACCGTGATATATTTACAGTAGAGATGGCTTAAGCCGAGGATAATCCATAAAAACAGTGAAAACTTTATTCTTTATGTTTCTATGTATGAATTTCGGAATAAAGGTATGCATTCGAGCAAACACATATACGCATAAAAATCCATTTTCATATATATATATATATATATATATATATATATATATATATATATATATATATATATCAGATAACGATATATATTTTTATATATCAAGAACAGTATCGAGAAATTTAAGACAGAATGGAAAAAGTTTGTGACGCGTTTCATTCGTTAGGACTTCATCAGACTGGGTTTGTTGACGAAGCTGCGATTACGCATGCGCATGAACGTGACACGCTGGTTTCAATATTTTTGAATAATTTTTTTGAAATAAGTTTTGCAACCTAGCCAAATTCATCTATCTTTTTTTTTTTTTTTTTTCCATTATCTTTGTTTTTAAATATCCCACATTCTGATGACTGAAAATCTGCCAAGAATGGTGATATGCCGCAAGAAACTGGATGCAAATTTACAGTGGCTGAACTATCGATTAAAGTACTTTCTAGATATTTTCGTCTCAGTGAATTATTTCCTTTTTAAATTAAAGTATCATTTTATATATAGGGTGCGATTACTAAATTACGCAATAATTTAAATAACACTGATATCACATTTTAACAGATAAAATCCAGAGACGGATATGCAATGTAATTGGCCCTGATCTGGCATCTCGTCTGCAGTCGCTCTCTCCCAGACATGCCGTCGCCTCCCTCTGTCTTTTTTACAAATACTTTCACGGTAACTGCTTCGATGAGCTGATTTCACTAGTTCCCAGACTTCATGAATTTAAGCGTTCTTCTGTCGAAACTGTTAAATATAGCCGTCTCTTCTACTCCAATAGCTTCATGTCTCACACGTTTCGCCTGTAGAACTCCCTCCCCTTTTTCTGTTTCCCTGATAGTTATAATCTCCAACTATTCAAATGTAATGTCAATCGACGTCTCCAAATGCTTTGATCTTTCCCCTAGCCTTCTCTTCATCCTTCCTCTATCACTCCTATTCGCTCTCGCTCCAACTCTTTGTAACCCCTTGCATGCTAGTGGATTCCCGCCTTTCTTGGGGTGAAACGCTTCAAAAAAAATTTACTATAATTACACAAAAATATCTTGAAATCCTAAAGAGTAAATGTATTCAATAAAATTGCCATTGGCTTCAACCACGGCCTCCAAACGACTTCGGAAACCCCTACATCTCTTCTGGGCGGTTTCCTTGTTTAAGTTGGACAATACTGCCATAACTCTTACCTTCAGTTCATCTTTGGTGTTACAAGGAGTTTTGTTGGGCTCTCTTTCAACTTCTCCCCATGAATAATAATCAAAGGAATTGCTGTCTGGCCAAATGTCAGGGGTGATGTGGTCACAGAAGTTTTCTGACAGCCATGACTTGGTTCTTTTGTCTGAGTCGCATGATGCAGAGTCCTTTTACGACACATGGGGTCCCCCAGCAGCCATCCTTTTGCCCCAGGGAAGCATTGCCTCCTCAAGTCACTTGATGTAAGCCTTCGTGTTGAGTCTGAGTCCCCGTGGAAGATGAATGGATGCATAAGTTCGCCATCACTAGTGATCATTCAAAACACCTTCGTTATCCATCTTTTTCCGAATCCTCTGCAATGTCCCCAGATTGACACCCAAACACGCTGAAGTGTTCGTATTCGAGCTTCCGGCGCAAATGCCAAGCAGTACTGCATGCCGTTTCCAAATTTCTGGCAGAGTGAATTGCGTCATGGTGATCTTTTTCTCATAGTCGGTAGCAAGTTGACCCTACTATACTTTGCAATCGACAAAATCGAAAACAAACAATGCACATGCGCAAAATTAAAAATATAAAATAGAAACGATTTACCCATCGAAACCTATATATGTGCGTGTGTCTAAGAATTGATATATATATATATATATATATATATATATATCTGTGTGTGTACATATATATATATATATATATATATATATATATACCTGTGTTTGTTTGTGTGTGTAGGTGTCCCTGTGTGTCTGTATGCGTGGGTGTGTATTACTAAAGAATTAATGGATTAATTTTATAATCCGGCACTTTTATGATTTCAATTATTTCAAATACAATTTCTGTTACGAAGTATCCACTATAAGACTTGAAGTTATAAAAATATGTTTGCATACATATATATATGTATATAATCTGTATGTTTGTGCGAATACTAAGATACTTAGATAGTGTTGTGGATTCCGAGATGAAATTCGGTCTCCAATGAATGACAAACGCAAGAATTAAATATAAGAAATAAAATGTATTTACACAATAATACAAAGAGTAATACTGTTAGTAAATCCAGGAACGGGGTTAGTAGCAATAACATATAGATATATACAGTCTCGAAGTAGGACTTCCTTAGAGTCTTCTCTCACTCTCAATCTCTCTATTCTGACTGACTCTCGGTATTTAACGGCAGCAGTCCAAGTAACACTGGTTGAGTCCACTTATATGAAAAAGGGGTGGACCCCTTAACACCCCCCTCCTTAGATCGCTTTTTGGGGGGAGTTAGTATTTTTGTCTCTTATGGCTAATAATCAGGGGTTCGACAAATTTTCTTTTCCTGTTTGACCTTCTCACTTCTGTGTCTTCCTGCGGTCTTTGGATCGCAAACGCTTCGAAGATTGTATCCATAGAATCGTCGTTTTCTGCGATTGACGAGCTTGGCTCCTCAACCCCTCTTTTCTGTAACTGGTCGATATGTCTTCTATGTGAAAACTTCTCGCCTTTTATGGTGTACATTAGATTCCCTAATCTTTTGATTACTGTGCCCGGCTCCCAGTAAGCCATATTGTTTCTAAACATTTTAAAATAAACCCGTTCTCCAGGTTTGAATGATCTCTTTGGTACAATCGGCGTATATTGGTTTTTATTCTTGTTTGGCAATAATTTGTCAAACACCGGCCTTATTCTCCGTGCGAACATCAATTCCGCTGGGAAAAGACCGATGGCGTGTTCACGTTAGGTGTTATTCTGTACACCTGGAGGAATTTTTGTATCGCTTTTATCGTCGGTACATCCTCGGCTTTTTTTAATGCTCTTTTTAGTGTGTCGACGAATCTTTCAGCTTACGGAGCAATCTTGATATGTTTTATTTGGTATGTCCCACAAAATTCTTTAAAGTCACTGGAGGTAAACTGTGTGCCATTATCACTTACCAAGCAATCCGCGACACCAAATCTCGCGAATAGTTCGTGTAACCAATTTCTACAAGCGGTTACCTCACACTATTACTCTACCTCCAACTCAATCACAGCCACAGTCTACTCTCACTCTCTCTATTCTGACCGACTCTGGGTATTTAACGGCAGCAGTCCAAGTAACACTCTGGTCGAGTCCACTTATATGAAAAAGGGGTGGACCCCATAACAGATAGAGATAGATAGATAGATAGATAGATAGATAGATAGATCTGAATAGACATAGATAGATAGATAGATAGATAGATAGATAGATAGATAGATAGATATGGACATAGGAATGAAGACTGTATGCTAAGTGCTATTTTCACGCCGCAATGCGATCTTCAGTCGCAAATATGATAAATATGAATAAAATCTAACATATAGATAGGTAGATCGTGATGAATAAGATTGAATAAACTCGAATCGATAGATAGATAGATAGATAGATAGATAGATAGATAGATAGATTAGTGAACATATAGAACAATATTGTAAATAGGCATAATCGATTTAATCTTAATACAAAATTAATACAGAATATTGATCATACGGATACAAGTCATGGCTTTTAATTAGTTCTGCCTATATATAACACAGGACTTCACTAATTCATCACATCGTTCAAGCGTGATATTGTTCTATTCTTCCCACTGTTCCTGCCACTAATCGTATCGTTAACTTAACATTATCGGTGATCATCTTCCAACGATTCTCAGCCGAACTGAACCGCGAATTTTGAGCGGGCTACGTCTTCAGTTTCAATTTATAATTTTTAAAAGCAATATGGCCGATTTTGCCATATGGCCGTTTCGGCAGTATTTTTGCATAGGTCTAGACCCAGGATCCGGAGATTCTCTCAAAGAATGAACCAGATATAGTGCAATATTATTCTTATGCATTGCACCATTTACATTGTCATGTAACTTAAGGAACAAGCCAAAATCTGATTTATTTTTACGGCTTATCAACTCAGGTTATTTAAATCCGATGCATGTTTTTTATTGTATGAATAATTTTGCTTTACAAGTGAATATTGCATTAACAATTTTTGGCGAATAACAAATATCTTTCTCTGTTCGCGGGAGGAGCTGAATCGGCGCGAGGCGAACCATATTCTCGTTAATACGTTACTGAACTTATCAAATCTTTCACACATTTGATTTAAAATTTGCTATATTTATCGGGGAAGATCGCTTAATATCGAATATAGAGCATTTGTAGATGTGGACATATGAAATATTCAAACTTGAAAGCCAGTCTTTCTAGAGTTTCTGGATAAAAGCACTGGCTGATTGTAAACCTTAAGCCACATCCGAATTATAGGTGAAATGTCAATTATCCATGACAGAAATAACGGCGTCACCTAAACCGGAACTTAGGGTAAAGTCTCGTTAATGTCTCGCTGCACATCAGGGTGAGCTTGACCTTCGAAAAACAAGGATACAGACATAGGGTGTAAGGAGAATTGAGTGAAAGGGGGTTGTTTGGAACAACAGAACAGCGATTATATGCGATCAAGGCAGACCATTAAAGTAAATGTATGCTTTACAGAAAAGCCATTGGGAAAAACGTAGATAAATATAGTCATTTTTTGTTATTTTTTTACAGTAAGCTTTACCCTGAAAAAGGCCCAAGAGCCACTTTAGGTAGATGGTTATGTTAAAAGTTATTTTATACGGATAGGAGAGGATATAACGGTTATGGTGATCGGCGAAACCTCCTCTTGGCAGTCCGTTTCATAGAGCAGTGATTCGTGGGACGAAGCTGTTCCAGTGGATCTTACGTCTCACCAATGGAATACAGGTGGGATTTGCGTGGTTTTCTACAATATAAGCCGTGAAGGTGAGACATGGCAGAACTAAGGAATGTAGTTCGTACGAGCACTTAGAATGGAAGTAGCTGTAAGGCAGCGAGAGGCTGACCACACCCGCCTGTCAGAGCGAGATTGGAGGGTGGAAAATAATTTATAAACCACAACACCGAAGTCAGGACTTAGAACCTCCCGCCAATTTCAATTTTCGACCTGATCTGGGTCCTGTAAACGTAGACGAGAGCATAAAGAGTCAGGTACTTAATGGAAAGGTACAGGGAGCCGGCCATTTCTCCTGCATCTTTGGCGATGAATCATATGTAAGAATTCCATTTGAGGTCAGGGGTGATTTTAAAGCCCAATAATATCTTAAGGCATGGAGCCTTCTTGAGGGGACATCCTTTCATCGTAACTGGCGGTAGTTCGGGGTCCGATCGACGATGATGGAATGTAACTAGTTTGCTTTACGAGACATTAGGCAGTATGGAACTTGGACAGGGGAGAAGAATATAAAAAAACATGAAGATATCAATGAACACAAAGGAATTAAAAAGCTGAAGAATGACAATACATACTAAGAAAATGAATCTAATAATTCAGTCTATGAATGCCGATGAGATAACAAAGATTATTTGTTTTTTACGGCTTATCAACCTTTCGCAGGTTATTTAAAGCCAGAAAATAAATTTTTATATCGTAGAAATCTTTTTGTAGATAATAATAATTTACTGATGTAAGTCCTACTAATTAAACCATAGATGAGGGCGAGAGAGAATTGAACTCATAACTTTCCCGATGTTATTTGCTAAGTGACTATAACGAACCCGATTGAAATTGGAACTCGGCCCTCTGACTTCAAATTCCGAGCAGCTATCCATTACATCACCCGACTCTACAAGCTTAGAGCACCTGGTTCATTAGTTGTGTGATTCGTTTTCTATGACTTATTGTTATGGGAACTTACCCATAATAATAATAATGGACTCTTCCTGACATTATAAATACTGCGCCTCTCAAGAGGTATGAGGAGATTGTAAGACGAGGAGAGATAATTGAGAGCATATTGTAAGGACATTGGAATAGTGATACTTGTCGAGACAACATAGTTCACTCTAACCAAATCTGATAGTCATTACTAATACTTCTACTTTTGTATTATATTTCTCTTGTAATATATCTTTGTATTCCATACCTGTGTTCGTGTTATTCTTTCATTGGTTCTAATTTTGGACCATCACCGTGGTACAATTTGGACCATAACAAGTGGCGACGAGGATGAAATAATTGAGAGCATATTGTAGGGACATTGTAATAGTGATACTTGTCGAGACAACATAGTTCACTCTAACCAAATTTGACAGTCATGACTAATACTTCTACTTCTTTGTATTATATTTCTCTTGTAATATATCTTTGTATTCCATACCTGTGTTCGTGTTATTCTTTCATTGGTTCTAACCTTGGGTCATCACCGTGGTACAAGGAACTTGGACCATAACATCAATCTTTTGAAGGTTATTTTAAAGCAGAAAATATTTTTAATTTGTAAGAATTTTCTGTGTTTTTTCCTTTTTTAGACAATAATGATTTAGTGATAAAATTCTTTATAATTAACCCATAGCAGCGGATGAAGAGATGGATTTATACTTTCCCAAGTGTATTTGCGTGTAGTGATTTTCCAAGCGTAGCTCAGATGTGGCACAAGGCCGAAAGTATGGGCACCCAGTGAGGATCGAACTCACTATTCAGTCGTAATTGTTCTAGCGAGACAAGCTTGCTAAACATTACACCCCCTTGGGGTGCCCAAGGATATTTGCGTGTAAGTGAATATAACGAACCCAACGGGAATTGGAACTCAACTCTCCGACTAACAACTCCGAGCCGTCATCCATTACATCAGCCGAACATTCAAGCTTACAGCATCTGGTATTCCCAAACGGTCACCCACTTAGGTCCTGACCAGGCTTGACATTTCTTAACTTCGGTAATCGTACGGGAACCGGTGTTTCAACGTAATATGGCCGTAAAACCTAGAGCACCTGGTATCCCCATGTGGTCACCCATGTAGGTACTGAACAGGTTTGACATTTCTTAACTTCGCTGATCGTACGAGAACCGGTGTTTCAACGTAATATGGCCGTAAACCTTAGAATACCTGGTATTCCCAAGCGTTCAGCTACCTAGGTCCTGACCAGGCTTGACATTTCTTAACTTCGCTGATCGTACGGGAACCGGTATTTCAATGTAATATGGCCGTAAACCTTAGAGTACCTGGTATTCCCAAGCGGTCACCCACCTAGGTCCTGACCAGGTTTGAAATTGCTTAAATTCAGTGATCGTACGGGAACCAATGTTTCAACATAATGTGGCAATAAACCAAAACTGAATTGATTTCAAAGTGATGTGGCCGTAAGACCGGACAAAGAGGAAAGGGTTTTGATAGGATGTGAAGACTGTATTAGGAGTGAAGTATTAGTTTACGGTAGTATTTGAAGAACAATGGTGAATCATTCCTGATAGCTGACATAATAGAAACAGCGGGTTGCATTGGGAAAAGTGATTTCGAAAAGAAAACATCGAGATATCAGAACAAGAGTTTGCAAGAAGTACTGTATTCAACAATTTTTCATGGGCATTGATAAGGAGAATAATGGAGCAAATTGATAAAATAGAAACATGGGCATGGCTGAAGAATGGAGACTTGGAGAAAGGAACGGGATTTTTTATAAGTGCTGTATAAGAGAAAACCCCAAGGAGTAATTGTATCCAATATGAAAACTGTGAATTCAGTGCTGTGCAGAATGTGTAGAAAAGCAGAGAAGACTGTAAGTAAATGAATGTGGCATGTCGGCCTAAGGATAGTGTGAAGGAAGATCCGACAATATAACACATATAGTGTGACACTAAGTTTGGAACATGATTGATTTATTTGTTTAACGCAATGGTTCCCAAACGGTTATGCACGCCTCATAGGTGCTGCGAAAGAGGATAGCAGGTGAGGCGGAAGAGGACAGCAGGTGAGGCGTTAGAGAATAGCGGGTGCGGCGAAAGAGGATAGCAGATGAAGCGGGAGAGAATAGCAGGTGAGGCGGAAGAGTATAGCAGGTGAGACGGAAGAGTATAGCAGGTGCGGCGGAAGAGGATAGCAGGTGAGACGGAAGAGTATAGCAGGTGAGGCGGAAGAGGATAGGAGGTGAGGCGTTAGAGAATAGCGGGTGCGACGAAAGAGGATAGCAGGTGAAGTGGAAGAGAATAGCAGGTGAGGCGGAAGAGGATAGCAGGTGAGGCGTTAGAGAATAGCAGGTGAGGCGGAAGAGGATAGCAGGTGTGGCGGAAGAGTATAGCAGTTGAGGCGGAAGAGGATAGCAGGTGAGACGGAAGAGAATAGCAGGTGAGACGGAAAAGTATAGCAGGTGAGGCGGAAGAGTATAGCAGGTGAGGCGGAAGAGTATAGCAGGTGAGGCGTTAGAGAATAGCGGGTGCGACGAAAGAGGATAGTAGGTGAAGTGGAAGAGAATAGCAGGTGAGGCGGAAGAGGATAGCAGGTGTGGCGGAAGAGGATAGCAGGTGCGGCGAAAGAGAATAGCAGGTGAGGTGGAAGAGAATAGCAGGTGAGGCGGAAGAGGACAGCAGGTGAGGCGGAAGAGGATAGCAGGTGAGGCGGAAGAGAATAGCAGGTGTGGCGGAAGAGAATAGCAGGTGAGGCGTTAGAGAATAGCAGTTGAGGCGGAAGAGGGTAGGGTGAGGCGAAAGAGGATAGCAGGTGCGGCGAAAGAGAATAGCAGGTGAGGCGGAAGAGGATAGCAGGTGTGGCGGAAGAGAATAGCAGGTGAGGCAGAAGAGGACAGCAGGTGAGGCGGAACAGAATAGCAGGTGAGGCAGAAGAGGACAGCAGGTGAGACGGAAGAGGACAGCAGGTGAGGCGGAAGAGGATAGCAGGTGAGGCCTTAGGGAATAGCGGGTGTGGCGAAAGAGAATAGCAGTTGAGGCGGAAGAGGATAGCAGGTGAGACGGAAGAGAATAGCAGGTGAGACGGAAGAGTATAGCAGGTGAGACGGAAGAGTATAGCAGGTGAGGCGGAAGAGTATAGCAGGTGAGGCGGAAGAGTATAGCAGGTGAGGCGTTAGAGAATAGCGGGTGCGACGAAAGAGGATAGCAGGTGAAGCGGAAGAGAATAGCAGGTGTGGCGGAAGAGAATAGCAGGTGAGGCAGAAGAGGATAGCAGGTGTGGCGGAAGAGAATAGCAGGTGAGGCAGAAGAGGACAGCAGTTGAGGCGGAAGAGAATAGCAGGTGAGACGAAAGAGGATAGCAGATGAGACGAAAGAGAATAGCAGGTTAGGCGGAAGAGGATAGCAGGTGAGGCCTTAGGGAATAGCGGGGGTGGCGAAAGAGAATAGCAGTTGAGTAGGAAGAGGATAGCAGGTGAGACGGAAGAGAATAGCAGGTGAGACGGAAGAGTATAGCAGGTGAGACGGAAGAGTATAGCAGGTGAGGCGGAAGAGTATAGCAGGTGAGGCGTTAGAGAATAGCGGGTGCGACGAAAGAGGATAGCAGGTGAAGTAGAAGAGAATAGCAGGTAAGGCGGAAGAGGATAGCAGGTGAGGCGGAAGAGGACAGCAGGTGAGGCGGAAGAGAATAGCAGGTGTGGCGGAAGAGAATAGCAGGTGAGGCGTTAGAGAATAGCAGGGGAGGCGGAAGAGGATATTAGGTGAGGCGGAAGAGGATAGCAGGTGCGGCGAAAGAGAATAGCAGGTGAGGCGGAAGAGGATAGCAGGGGAGGCGGAAGAGGATAGCAGGTGAGGCGAAAGAGAATAGCAGGTGAGGCGTTAGAGAATAGCGGGTGCGACGAAAGAGGATAGCAGGTGAAGGGAAGAGAATAGCAGGTGGGCGGAAGAGAATAGCAGGTGAGGCAGAAGAGGATAGCAGGTGAGGCGGAAGAGAATAGCAGGTGAGGCAGAAGAGGACAGCAGGTGAGACGGAAGAGGACAGCAGGTGAGGCGGAAGAGGATAGCAGGTGAGGCCTTAGGGAATAGCGGGTGTGGCGAAAGAGAATAGCAGTTGAGGCGGAAGAGGATAGCAGGTGAGGCGGAAGAGGATAGCAGGTGAGACGGAAGAGTATAGCAGGTGAGGGCGGAAGAGTATAGCAGGTGAGGCGGAAGAGTATAGCAGGTGAGGCGTTAGAGAATAGCGGGTGCGACGAAAGAGGGTAGCAGGTGAAGGAAGAGAATAGCAGGTGGCGGAAGAGAATAGCAGGTGAGGCAGAAGAGGATAGCAGGTGGCGGAAGAGAATAGTAGGTGAGGCAGAGGACAGCAGGTGAGGCGGAAGAGAATAGCAGGTGAGACGAAAGAGGATAGCAGATGAGGCGGAAGAGGATAGCAGGTGAGACGGAAGAGAATAGCAGGTGAGACGGAAGAGTATAGCAGGTGAGGCGGAAGAGCATAGCAGGGTGAGGGAAGAAGATAGCAGGTGAGGCCTTAGGGAATAGCGGGTGGGCGAAAGAGAATTGCAGTTGAGGCGGAAGAGGATAGCAGGTGAGACGGAAGAGAATAGCAGGTGAGACGGAAGAGTATAGCAGGTGAGGCGGAAGAGTATAGCAGGTGAGGCGGAAGAGTATAGCAGGTGAGGCGTTAGAGAATAGCGGGTGCGACGAAAGAGGATAGCAGGTGAAGCGGAAGAGAATAGCAGGTGTGGCGGAAGAGAATAGCAGGTGAGGCAGAAGAGGATAGCAGGTGTGGCGGAAGAGAATAGCAGGTGAGGCAGAAGAGGACAGCAGGTGAGGCGGAAGAGAATAGCAGGTGAGACGAAAGAGGATAGCAGATGAGACGAAAGAGAATAGCAGGTTAGGCGGAAGAGGATAGCAGGTGAGGCCTTAGGGAATAGCGGGTGTGGCGAAAGAGAATAGCAGTTGAGGCGGAAGAGGATAGCAGGTGAGACGGAAGAGAATAGCAGGTGAGACGGAAGAGTATAGCAGGTGAGGCGGAAGAGTATAGCAGGTGAGGCGGAAGAGTATAGCAGGTGAGGCGTTAGAGAATAGCCAGGTGCGACGAAAGAGGATAGCAGGTGAAGTGGAAGAGAATAGCAGGTGAGGCGGAAGA
>CAHIKZ030005596.1:467500-500000 GCA_903632075.3 Acanthosepion pharaonis | reverse complement strand
AAAACGCATGGAATTCGCGTCGAAGATGATGATGACTGTGGCTCATTAAAACTACTCTTTATACCAATAATAGAAGAAGAAGAAGAAGAAGAAGAAGAAGAAGAAGAAGAAAAAAGAAGATAATGAAGAAGAAGATAATGAAGAAGAAGAAGAAGAAGTTAATATTCGACGGAGATAGGTCTATCTCTACCTTCAATGTATAGGAAAAACGCATGGAATTCGCGTCGAAGATGATGATGACTGTGGCTCATTAAAACTACTCTTATACCAATAATAGAAGATGATGATGGTCTACTCTACCTTCAATGTGGAAAAAACGCATGGAATTCGCGTCGAAGATGATGATGACTGTGGCTCATTAAAACCAATACCAATAATAGAAGAAGAAGAAGAAGAAGAAGAAGAAGAAGAAGAAGAAGATAATGAAGAAGAAGATAATGAAGAAGAAGAAGAAGAAGTTAATATTCGACGGAGATAGGTCTATCTCTACCTTCAATGTATAGGAAAAACGCATGGAATTCGCGTCGAAGATGATGATGACTGTGGCTCATTAAAACTACTTTATACCAATAATAGAAGAAGAAGAAGAAGAAGAAGAAGAAGAAGAAGAAATGAAGAAGAAGAAGAAGAAGAAGAAGAAGAAGTTAATATTCGACGGAGATAGGGTCTATCTCTACCTTCAATGTATAGGAAAAACGCATGGAATTCGAAAGATGATGATGACTGTGGCTCATTAAAACTACTCGAAGACCAATAAGAAGAAGAAGAAGAAGAAGAAGAAGAAGAAGAAGAAGAAGAAGAAGAAGTTAATATTCGACGGAGATAGGTCTATCTCTACCTTCAATGTATATAGGAAAAAACGCATGGAATTCGCGTCGAAGATGATGATGACTGTGGCTCATTAAAAACTACTCTTATACCAATAAAGAAGAAGAAGAAGAAGAAGAAGAAGAAGAAGAAGAAGAAGAAGAAGAAGAAGAAGAAGATAATGAAGAAGAAGAAGATAAGAAGAAGAAAGAAGAAGAAGATTCGACGGAGATAGGTCTATCTCTACCTTCAATGTATAGGAAAAAAACGCATGGAATTCGCGTCGAAGATGATGATGACTGTGGCTCATTAAAACTACCTTATACCAATAATAGAAGAAGAAGAAGAAGAAGAAGAAGAAGAAGAAGAAGAAAAAGAAGATAATGAAGAAGAAGATAATGAAGAAGAAGAAGAAGAAGTTAATATTCGACGGAGATAGGTCTATCTCTACCTTCAATGTATAGGAAAAAAACGCATGGAATTCGCGTCGAAGATGATGATGACTGTGGCTCATTAAAACTACTCTTATACCAATAATAGAAGAAGAAGAAGAAGAAGAAGAAGAAAAAAGAAGATAATGAAGAAGAAGATAATGAAGAAGAAGAAGAAGAAGTTAATATTCGACGGAGATAGGTCTATCTCTACCTTCAATGTATAGGAAAAAACGCATGGAATTCGCGTCGAAGATGATGATGACTGTGGCTCATTAAAGCTACTCTTATACCAATAATAGAAGAAGAAGAAGAAGAAGAAGAAGAAGAAGAAAAAGAAGAAGATAATGAAGAAGAAGAAGAAGTTAATATTCGACGGAGATAGGTCTATCTCTACCTTCAATGTATAGGAAAAAACGCATGGAATTCGCGTCGAAGATGATGATGACTGTGGCTCATTAAAACTACTCTTATACCAATAATAGAAGAAGAAGAAGAAGAAGAAGAAGAAGAAGAAGAAGAAGAAGAAGAAGAAAAAGAAGAAGATAATGAAGAAGAAGAAGAAGTTAATATTCGACGGAGATAGGTCTATCTCTACCTTCAATGTATAGGAAAAAACGCATGGAATTCGCGTCGAAGATGATGATGACTGTGGCTCATTAAAACTACTCTTATACCAATAATAGAAGAAGAAGAAGAAGAAGAAGAAGAAGAAGAAGAAGAAGAAAAGAAGATAATGAAGAAGAAGATAATGAAGAAGAAGAAGAAGAAGTTAATATTCGACGGAGATAGGTCTATCTCTACCTTCAATGTATAGGAAAAAACGCATGGAATTCGCGTCGAAGATGATGATGACTGTGGCTCATTAAAACTACTCTTATACCAATAATAGAAGAAGAAGAAGAAGAAGAAGAAGAAGAAGAAGAAGAAGAAGAAGAAGAAGAAGAAGAAGAAAAAGAAGATAATGAAGAAGAAGATAATGAAGAAGAAGAAGAAGAAGTTAATATTCGACGGAGATAGGTCTATCTCTACCTTCAATGTATAGGAAAAAACGCATGGAATTCGCGTCGAAGATGATGATGACTGTGGCTCATTAAAACTACTCTTATACCAATAATAGAAGAAGAAGAATAAGAAGAAGAAGAAGAAGAAGAAGAAGAAAAGAAGATAATGAAGAAGAAGATAATGAAGAAGAAGAAGAAGAAGTTAATATTCGACGGAGATAGGTCTATCTCTACCTTCAATGTATAGGAAAAAACGCATGGAATTCGCGTCGAAGATGATGATGACTGTGGCTCATTAAAACTACTCTTATACCAATAATAGAAGAAGAAGAAGAAGAAGAAGAAGAAGAAGAAGAAGAAGAAGAAGTTAATATTCGACGGAGATAGGTCTATCTCACCTTTCAATGTATAGGAAAAACGCATGGAATTCGCGTCGAAGATGATGATGACTGTGGCTCATTAAAACTACTCTTATACCAATAATAGAAGAAGAAGAAGAAGAAGAAGAAGAAGAAGAAGAAGAAGAAAAGAAGATAATGAAGAAGAAGATAATGAAGAAGAAGAAGAAGAAGTAATATTCGACGGAGATAGGTCTATCTCTACCTTCAATGTATAGGAAAAACGCATGGAATTCGCGTCGAAGATGATGATGACTGTGGCTCATTAAAACTACTCTTATACCAATAATAGAAGAAGAAGAAGAAGAAGAAGAAGAAGAAAAAGAAGATAATGAAGAAGAAGATAATGAAGAAGAAGAAGAAGAAGTTAATATTCGACGGAGATAGGTCTATCTCTACCTTCAATGTATAGGAAAAAACGCATGGAATTCGCGTCGAAGATGATGATGACTGTGGCTCATTAAAACCACTTTTATACCAATAATAGAAGAAGAAGAAGAAGAAGAAGAAGAAGAAGAAGAAGAAGAAGAAGAAGAAGAAGAAGTTAATATTCGACGGAGATAGGTCTATCTCTACCTTCAATGTATAGGAAAAAACGCATGGAATTCGCGTCGAAGATGATGATGACTGTGGCTCATTAAAACTACTCTTATACCAATAATAGAAGAAGAAGAAGAAGAAGAAGAAGAAGAAGAAGAAGAAAGAAGATAATGAAGAAGAAGATAATGAAGAAGAAGATAATGAAGAAGAAGAAGAAGAAGTTAATATTCGACGGAGATAGGTCTATCTCTACCTTCAATGTATAGGAAAAAACGCATGGAATTCGCGTCGAAGATGATGATGACTGTGGCTCATTAAAACTACTCTTATACCAATAATAGAAGAAGAAGAAGAAGAAGAAGAAGAAGAAGAAGAAGAAGAAGAAGAAGAAGAAGAAGAATTTTTAAAAGTGGTCATAATTTAAGCTCTGGAGTAGAGACCTTTAAAAAGCTGAAACGCTTTTGATATTCTGTAATATTTTGGGCGCGTTCGGCATAATTCTAATGCGTTTCTTTGCTAAGCTAAAACCGTACAGGTATGTATATTTGCGCACTGCAAATCCCATCAAATGTTGTTATAATATTGGGTTAAGCCCATATTGGCCAGGTATCCCACCTGGATACTTTCTGGTAAGTCAGAAATCAATAGTGTCCACTGAGACATGTCCAAGTTTCAGATATCTTTGTTGTGTGTAATTGACAGACCGGATTATATTCTTTTGATTTTTCCTCTTTTTTTCCTTTTACCATGATTTTTTTTCTTTTTTTTTTCTTTTTTTTTTTTTTGTCGGAATAACGAATCGATTTTTTATGCTCCTGTTCAGTGCAGTCGTTCTATTTTACATTCTCTCCTCCTCCTCCTCCTCCTCATCCTCCTCCTTCTTCTTCTTCTTCTTCTTCTTCTTCTTCTTCTTCAAAGCATCAGTCTCTTTCTCTTTCTCTCTCACTTTATAACTCTCGATTCTATCCATCTGCTTAGCCTCTCTTTTCTATCTCCCTGTCTCTTCTATTAATTAACCTAACCGTTTAAGTCTCGCTCCTTTCTTCCTCCTCCTCCTCCTCCTCCTCCTCCTATCTCTCTTCATCTCTATCATTTTCTCTCACCCTCTACCACCCTTTCTCTTCTTCTCTCTCTCTCTTTCTCTCACCCTCTCCCTCTTTTTCTCTCTCTTCTCAACTTTATTCACCCTTCCATTTATTTGTTTCACTATAGATTCTGTTTGGTATCTCAGCAGAGTCTATGTTGCTACCGGTGCCAGTGTTCAAAAGTGAAAACCAATGCAAAGCAAGGGATTCGAATGTTGATTTCCAAGACACCGATAGGCTCAAGTGTCAAAATGACGCAGCACAATACTCATGTTTCTGTCTGAATTCCTAGGATGAAGAGTTAAAATTATTTGCATTATCTACATGCAGACTATTGTCCTCATTTTTTGTTGTTATCACAGTGATAATGCCACTGTAGAACTGGATAAATAAATAATGTCTATCTTGTCATGTTTTTCCTTAGTTGCATCTCTTTTTTCTTTTCTATTTATCTAACTATATATATATATATATATATATATATATATATATATATATATTGAGGGGTGCGTTGTAAATTTGGCCAAATGATCCCGGCAGAGTTATACATTAATGACAATTGGAAAAAAACGTTCATGATAGTATAATGTTTCGAAAAAAATATCCGATAATGCATTTCACCCATGTTGGGCTTCATCACGTCGAAGTCGACACAGTGAATTGCGTGTGTATGTACGTGTGTATTTATTTAAAATAATGAGAGCATATGTTTTTTCCCAAGCTGGCATTGCTCGTGAAAGAAATAAAATGCGTGACTTCGAAATAAAAAAAAAAAGTCGTTTTTTTCTCGTCATCAAGCAATATTCGGTAACTTTGGTGAAAATGATTTACTTGTGAAAATAGAAAATAATATGTTTGCTTATTAAAGAGTTAATATGGAAGGTGTAACCAGATTTTTAGAGCTTATGTATCTATCGCTTTTACATAATCAGAAGGAAAGTCAACGCTAAATTTGAAAAGTTAAAAATGGAGGTTAGATGTTGTGGGATGTGTGGTATGACTCAAGTAAGTGTTATATTAACGGCTCGACATCTTACTTCCGGCATAAAGTATATATTTAAACACAAAGCATACATTTAAACAAATATTCTTAGAAATATGTATATCTCTGACAATGGGTTAATTTTTGTTTTGTTTTTGTTTTTTGTTTTTATTTTTTAACATATATTTTAGAACTATCTTAAAGGTACCTTTGGTATGATCAAAACATTTTTATATATTTTTTAACCAAATGCATATTTTATTCAATATGTCTTCTTAATACTAAGCAATTTAAAATTAAAAATCAAGGAATTAAATTAATGTTACATGCACCATAATATATAATAAAATAATGGATATATAATAGTAATGCATAGACTTTTGTGAAAATATATTAACTATATTTTAAGGTGAACATTTTAAAATGTCTATATATGACTGTAATCCCATTTCGCTGACTTAATAGATCATTATTTTTAAGAAACTTAATAATGTACAGCTTTTCATGTAGACACAAGGGGCATAGGTCATTTAAGGACTTACATATTCTCGTTTTTATAATATTTTCCATTTTACTGCGGGGGTTTTATTGATTTCTTTTAAATACGAAAATTATTTAGATAGGGATGTTCGGTTATGGTACATATTATTGTTAAAGGCAGAAGTATGCTGGCACCAAATTAATTTAAAAGAGTTTTTTGTGCTGTCAGTATAAACTTTTTTAATACCTAGGTTTTCAGTTGATGAAATAGTGCATTGATAAGCAATAGATTCTGTAAGGCATTTATTTTCCAATGGCCACTTTATAGGGTTTCTACGATTACATACTTCATTATCGAAATTAATGATTTCCGTTTTGGAATAACTCTTATTTTATTTAAGTTTTTTATTTAAAATTTTATTATTATGTTTTTTTTAAATATTTTTTCTATATTATCTGTACAATTATAACTTAATTTTAGCGTATATTTATTGAAAATTCTGCTTAATGGATTATTACTCGGAAAATGTTGCTCAATCAAAACAATAAACTTTTGCCCAAACTTACAGCTAATAATTTGGTTAAAAGGGAATGTCTACCAAATGATTTTTCTATTTCTATTTTTCTCAGATTGTAGATATTATCCTTTTATATATATATATATATATATATATATATATATATATATATATAGAGAGAGAGAGAGAGAGAGAGAGAGAGAGAGAGAGAGAAAGAGAGATTGTTCTGCATGTCCGAGCAGCGCTTTTGGCTTTCCCTGCTGCAGCATACACAACATTCGGACAATTTCTACATAATTTATGTGCAGAAAAGAATAAGATTGTAAGAACACATGAAAAATTTCATCTGATGGTTTGAAACTATCTGTCCCTTTTATCCACATAGATACAATTGGGTCGGTGACCTAAATTGTTCCCATGTGGTCTTGAGGTTCTTGATAAAAACTGCAGTCTTAAATGACTGCAGTGTACAAAAGTGTCTGAATAAAATCAAGGTGATATATATATATATATATATATATATATATATATATATATATATATATATATATATATCGGCATACAAGCCTGCTTCGCAGTATCACAGCTTATCAGTGTGACGAGACATCCGATTACTTCCAGCTGGTATCGAAACTTGACCGATTTGGCATCAGTCAGAGATTTTACCCCTAACTTTTCGGCTCACGACAGAGAAAGGGAATCTTTTAACGTATTATATACGTGATGTATTCAAGCGTTAAATCAGTAGCCAAGAGCGCTCAATTCATAATTGAAGAGCGATGCGTTAATAGCAGGTGGAGGCATTGTTTTGAAAATGTTTCTTTCTATAGTGCTCAATCGAGTATATATATATATATATATATATATATATATATATATATATATATATATGCCAGTAGGAGGTAGTGGGTGCGGGGATTGAAAGTGAACGAGAAGCCTTTAATGAGTAAAAGTGGGGAACTCCATAATCAAGAAAAAAACAGAATAAAACTGAACGTTGCATCTAGCTAGTTGAGACCTACTTGACAATCTAGTAGCACGCTTAAATTCATACAGTCGAGGATTAAAGCCCATTGGGACAATAACCATGAAAATATTAGGAGAAAAGACGGAGGGAAGCCACACCCTGTCGGTGAGAAAGTGACTGAAGCAAATACACCAAGTGAAGATCGATTACATTACAGATACTTCTTTGAAAATTAGTGGATTTATTTTTAATACATTTTTATGACTTGAAACGTTATTATAGTGAAGTCGAATACAAGTATCCACTATAATATGGTTGAAAGTAATGTGTGTGTAAGTGCGCACGCGCGTGTGCTTAGCCTGAATAAAAATAGAACGGCAGCTACATTTTCGTCTGTGACGCAATAAGCCCTAATCCAACGAAATTTTGAAGGTCACACTGATTATTATGCATGAAATGTAAACTATTTTATTTTTTATAGATTTACTACACAAAGGTCACAAACTATGAACGTGCCTGATATATATATATATATATATATATATATATATATGTGTGTGTGTGTGTGTGTGTGTGTACACGATTCATTTTCTTTTCTTACTGTCTAATGCTTACTTATATATATATATATATATATATATATATATATATATATATATATATATATATAAGTATATATAATTGGTATATACGGAATGAATTCCAATAACCAACAATTACTATTCTTAAAAGAGTGCTCAATACAAAGTAGAGCAGATATAATTATTTTTTATAAAAAAAATTTATAACATAAGTATGTTATAAAATCACTACAAAAATAGCCATTTTGTTTCAACACACTCTGTGTCTTATCAAGTGATGATGTTGAAAATAAAATAAATGGTTTTAAAAGTTTCAGAATCTGAAACTTTTAAAACCATTTATTTTATTTTCAACATCATCACTTGTTGGCTCTGAGAGCTCGTTGAACCTGACTTTTGCACTTCTTGTAAGCGATCTTCTTATCGGACGAGTTCTTGTCCTCAATCTATGCTTTATGAGAAGAGTGCAATTGATCTATAAGCTGCTGAACTTCTGTATTATTGTCCTCAAACCAGCCTTGATGTTTACCATGTGGCAGGCCGAGAACCTCCAAGGATGTAGAATATATTGGATCACGCAGAGCCTTCCAAAATGATCCAATATCATTGGTAATGTTCATAGAATCAGGTGCAGCATCAAGTTTATCAGAGAGCTCAATTTTCGTTTCAGTCGATTTAAGAGGCAGTACGTTAATGCGCTTGAACACTGTAGATTTTATAATCCTTCGCTTTTGCAGATGCAGTGTAGCTTTACTCTTAAGTGAGAGTGATCTGACAGCATGTTGTGTGGAATGAACGCGTTATCTTAAAATCTTTTATGTCCCGTCTTTTGGTGATGACGTAGTCGATCAGGTGCCAATCTTTCGAACGAGGATGCACCCACGTGGTCTTACGACAGCTGGTAGAAGTTATTAGTGATACAAAGGTCAAATTCCTTCCCAATTCAACACAATTTGCACATAGAGATAACAATTTAAAACCAAATTTATACAATTATTAGAAAACATATATCTCTAATTACACACCAATTTTCGTCTAGCTAAGTCACACACACGCTGCACTCTAAACAGATTTTAAAACAAACACAAATATACCAGAGTAATGATCATTATCGAGGCGACTCTCGCTTGAAACAAATCCCTACAACTACGTCCGTGCGTTTCCCTTATATAAGCTGTAAGAGAAGTCGGACGCACCAGCCGGCAGAGAACAGACGGCGGAGAGAGAGACACTTCTAGCGCACACGCTAAACACAGAGGCTAGCCGGAGCACAGCTGACTGCCCGTGCGTTCATTAGGCTGTGTAAACGACCTCCTGTAAAACACAGAAATATAATGAATTCTACTATGGATGCAACAAGCCCAAACCGATAGTCAACAAGCAGTCAGCCAGATTTAAGCATATTACTTTTTCACGCTCTTATTTCACACCTTGTACATCATACACTCGAACGCTACACTATACGACATACCAGAGACATTTTCATATCTTTCATAAATGAAAATAAATCTTTGGTTATTTCTCCAAACTAGTGTCTAATTCGTTTCTTTACTCCAACCAACTTCCACCCGCGGATCAATTCCTCCTATTGAGTAAATGCTTATAAACTTAAATAATAAATATCTTCTTATTCCCAAAACAACCAAAAACTTGTAGGCCCAAAAGAACTAATATTTACTTCTACTTGAAACAAACATATTCTGGTAGATTCAGATATAAAAAACCAGGATTTACCTATTCTTGAATATTTATCTCAGACTCTGTTATTGTGATGCCACTTTTGATTTTCCCATTGAAACAAAAATATTATTTCAACTTCCAGACTCACTAATTAAATTCACTAACACCTGTTAACTAGATGTATGTAATAAACATTTTTATCCACTAGACTACAAGGTAATCCCGGAGTGAAATTCTGATCCCTTAATCTTTCATATCTTTTATTTCCTAATCAAAGGTATCCATGTCGTGTTCAACTCTACGCTACGTCTACTGAGAAGGTTATTTAAGCACAGCATGAGCGCTAAGCGTTTTGATTTTCCAGAGTACTGTGTAAGCAGTATTTTTTTTTTATTTTATATTATTCATTTCACGGTTACTTTCAAATGTAGATACAATCGTTGTCAAGGATTCTCCTGCATTTTAATTTCGGCATTCTCGCGTTTGATGGAACCAATTTTAAGTCAACCAAGGGGACGTTATATGAACGGTCAAACTGAAATTTTGTGTGTGTCTTTAATTTTTTTTATTAACTTCGCGCGCATATAGATTCCAAATAAACAAAATAATACTAACGTTAGACATATAGTATACTAGCAGCATGGCGCGGCGTTGCCCGTGCTTGATTCAAAAATCGTACGACTCATACAGCAATCGCTATCACTTGACTTAAAATATTTTTGCCCTTCCTTGCCTTTAAAGGAGTGCCCTTTGCCGTGCTGATGTTGCTACATGCCTTACTTCTTGCCTATCTCACAATGCGAATTTTTTCTAAGCTCTATACTAAACATTAAATCTATTACGAAAAAAGAACTAAACAAAATGAACACAAAACGATCAGCTTTAAAAAAGGACTCGTAACTGGAAAAACTGAATGAAAAAAGAATGTTAACGACAAATACGTTTTCACACCCAACCCAGTTCTACGGAATCAGAATCAACGCTGAGTTTAAGCAAGCGAATGAGCCAATTGGAGTAAAGTGCCATGCAGATTTAAATTTATCCCACTTGGGACGAATGCAGCTATCGATTTATTTTTTTTTTTGCATGCTAGCATGCTAATTAACATTCGTTTCAGTCAGCTGTTGGCTCTCACGCTGGCCAATAGAATCTTCCTGCCTATTCGTGGCAGCCAGCTATAGGCTCTCACTCTGGCCAGTAGAAAATGGCCGCAAACTACATGAAAACTCCCGTAGAAGCATGAAAAAATCGATTATTTCTACTATCGATGTGAGTTGGGAAATGAAAAGTCGGTCTTGGCCTTCCCGCTAACTTGGAGCATGTGCAAGTAAATTTTGGTGCAAATCCGTCGAAAATTGTGGCCGTGCATTCGTTACACAGACACACACATCCTGCCTTTTATAGATAGAGATAAAGGACACACACACGCACACATCCTGACTTTTTATATATAGAGATAACACCAAAATTTTATACAGGAGACAGTCAAAAGAAAGCTTAAAATTCTGGAGGCTGTTGTAATAAAAGAAAAATTAAATAAGGTATCTGCATATTTCTTCATATGGGACCGTATATCGAAGTGTGTTTCAAAAAATTAAAAATACGCATAAAAATGTCAGTTTGACCGACTATATGACGTTACATTGAGCTACTTCAAATTACTTGCATCAAACGAGAGGACGCCGGGATTAAAAACCAGTTGCTTAACTACACACATAACATATTGGAAAATTTGAAACTGGTGACTAAATGTGTTCAATATTACGGATATGGTGTATGTAAATATAAAAGTGGACACTGAGGTCAACACCTAGCGGCGACAATCTGTTTCATGCTTAAACGCAGATTGCGTTTAATCATGAACTGACTGTCGAAGTTAAGTGTTAACCTCAGAGTCCAGTTTTATATTTATATATACATATATATGAGTGTTTGTGTGTCTGTGTGTGGGTCTGTGTTTATGGGTAAAAGTGTTCAATATCAGAGATAGCTTGTATCTAAAGTAATACGTGAGTCATCTTCTAGGCGGGAAGCGTAATTTTAGTTGTTAGTATATTTTTTTTTTGTTTCCACAGTATCGTAAACAAAAGCAATATGTAATAACAATTAGAATTGTTCCAGACCATTGAAAATGATTAAAGAATCTGCTGAAATCGCACGTGACAGTAATCAGTATATATATATATATATATATATATATATATATATATATATATATAAATATACAATAGGAAAACTGTAATTATTGCTGACGCGTTTCGTCCAATGTGGACTTTCTCAAAGCAAAAAACGAAATGAATTTAATTAAAGAAAGTAACTAATAATAACAAAAAACAGAATGTCCTTAGCAACTGGAGGAATGTAGAGAACGCTATTTTCATATTGTTAACTGAAAATAACTTCAGTTATTGTCACGTGTGGAGAATATTGTCATTATAGCTGTGTTGGCTGATTCAACCATTTTCTTTTGATTTTACGATATTGTTGTGTACGTTTGTGTTGTAGAGTACGAATGTTTTTCTTCCTCCGTATGTAGAGTAGTTTCACAGTGGAGGCTTGTATTTCACTAAGTCGGTCCTAAAATAGGTTCGATGTACAAAACGTTAGGAACTTGATATAAGAGGTAATGACGTAGCAATCTAGTTATGGTGGCTGATACTTTAATATGCGACTAACGGTCGTCCGACATCGACTGACTGACCAACTCACTGAGCGATATTCAGCATTCCCCCCACGAGGGCATCATGTGGCACAAGGCCAGTTTAACGTGGGATCTCCGAGCCCGAGGGCTCGGCCAAAAATATGCCCTTTTTAAAACCCGTATAAACGGGTTCAGGGCCGGTTTACCTCCTCGAAAGTGACTCCGCCCTTCGGCGTAGCCTCCTTCGGGTTCCTCCCCGCCCGAAGGAAGAGAGTTCAACCGGTCGTCCGACTTCAGACTGAACTCAGACCAACTCACTGGCGATATTCAGTCACCCCCGCCCCACTTGGGCATCATGTGACACAAGGTCTGTTATTTATTGTGGGTTCTCCGAGCCCGTGGGCTCGGCCCCAAAATATGCCCATTGAACCTGTATAAATGGGCTCAGGGCTGGTTTACCAACCCGAAAGTGACTCCGCCCCTCGGCGTAGCCTCGTTCGGGTTCCTCCCCGACCAAAGGCAGAGAGTTCAACCGGTCAGCTGGTCGCCCGACTTCAGACTGAACTCAGACCAACTCACTGAGCCCCTTAGCGACTGCTACTACACCTACTTATTATAGGTGGGAGAGTCTATTAACTATAGAATAGGTGTGTTCCAGTATAACAGTTTGTTTGGGAGAGCAATAATTTTGTTAAGAAGATGAAATAACGTGGTATCGTGTTATCTCGTGTGAGCAACAATCTGAACAGGTCCAACGCGCTCAAACTGTCGATCACGATGACTTGTGATTCGTGCTATATATATATATATATATATGTGTGTGTGTGTGTGTGTCCATATCTTTCTCAGTCTGGTCATCAATATTTGAATCTTCTTAAATTAAACTGACATTGTCGATATAATCTCCGTCATTTTCTGTTATGATCTATAGACATATTGAATATTATGGTCTGGCTGATGTTCCAGATATTTATGTTTTTTTAAGCGCATTTTTAATCAATTCACTCCAAGCAAAACGACAATGCCACTAACACAGAAATAGTTACTGTGTGTGAAAGAGAATGACAAGATTTTAGAAGGAATCGGAAATCCAGTCCCAAACAGGAAACAAGGGATAAAACTCTACCCTATTTCAATCAATATTTATGATAGATAGATAGATAGATAGATAGATAGATAGATAGATCAGAAATAATTCAATATTTAAAAACAGTGAGAAGTGATAGATAGACTGTGATAGATAGATAGATAGATAGATAGATCACAAGTAATTCAATATTTAAAAACAGTGAGAAGTGATAGATAGAAAGATAGATAGAGAGACTGTGATATATATGAACAGATAGATAGATAGATAGATAGATAGATAGATAGATAGATAGATAGATGATAAAACTCTACCCCTTTTCAGTCAATATTTATGATAGATAGATAGATAGATAGATAGATAGATAGATAGATAGATAGATCAATATATTCAATATTTAAAAACAGTGAGAAGTGATAGATAGAAAGACAGTCAGACAAAAACGTTCAGAAATAATTTTCAAATTTGCTTTTCGTACTCAACAATTATTTTTAAACTTTAGCTCATTTTATTACTTTTGAATATTTTGGCAATTTCTTGACAGTTAACTTCATAGAGAAATGTCCTCAAATAAAATTTTGTTTCCTCCGACTTAAAACTCAGCTTCCCGTTTCTTAAAATAAAATTCTCAAATACAAATATTCTATTGACAAGAAATAACAAAGGGAAAAATAAACCATGATTATTGATTTACAAACACTAATTTGACTAAATGTAGTCATTACAAACGTCAAACATTACATACATACATTTTTATATATTTCGTGTATATGCACTCTTTGGACGTTTTTCAATATACTTTCGCCTTTCTTGGAAATAGAGAAATTTCGGTATTTTTCAATGTTCTAATAATTCTGAAGATTTCTATTTTGCAGGTGTGTTTTAAACAAACTCTAATGAAAAACATTCTAGTCAGAAATGTGGAATAATAGTTTTGGAAACAACAAATTTCGAAGCATCAAAACTTGTGTCGATAAAATTTGGTGGAGACATTGTCAATGGCTTAAAATCCTATGAATTCGCCCGGTAAATCAAATATCTGCTTTACATTGTGGCAAATTCAAAATGTACATCATTACTTTACTGACACTTAACAGTGTAAAGTACATAATTACATTTCCGACTTCACTAATCGTTTATTAATATAAGTACATAATTACATTTCTCTCTTTATTACATGCTAATCAGTGTAAAGTACGTAATTACATTTCTGTTATTACATACATAATGTGTAGAGTAGTTAATTACATTTCTGACATTATTACACCCATAAATAAAGTACATAGAGTAGATAATCACATTTATGTCTATTACACACTTTGATGAGTACATTACATAGTTACATTTACGACATTATTACACACAAAAATGTGTAGAGTACATAATTACATTTCTGTCTTAATGACATACATGTAAAGAGTACATTATTGCATTTCTGTCATTATTACACACTTACATGTATAGACTATATAATTGCATTTCTGTCTTTATAACACACTTACATGTATAGAGTACATAATTATATTTCTGTCTTTATTAAACACTTAAATGTATAGAGTACATTATTGCATTTCTGTCTTTACACTCTTACATATATAGAGTACATAATTATATTTCTGTCTTTATTAAACACTCTTTTATTGCATTTCTGTCTTACATATATATAGAGTACATAATTATATTTCTGTCTTTATTAAACACTTACATGTATAGAGTAAATAATTGTATTTTACCTAAATGTGTAAAGTACAAAATTGCATTTCTGTTTTTATTACTTTTTTACAATATAAATACGTTGCTGACTTCGTGATTCTTATTAATTTAAAGTACATATGTAAGTAACTAATTGCTTATATTTATTACGTTAATTAATAACCTTAGATAAGAATGATACAAGATCATATACTTTAGCAATATTATTTAATCTATATCATTATTATTATTATTATTCTAAGAATATTCGATTTAACATGCCTTATTTTCTTATTGAATGCTTGCCTATACTTATTTATACACCACTTCTTCATTTGTCGTCAGTCTTGGTTGCAGCAAAACAAAACCTATAAACTCTACAATGTTACAAATGGTAAAGTGTTTGAACGTATGAAAAAGTTATCAAAACAAGAAACGCTACAGACTTTTAACGCTATTTATCAGGAGACACTGGTTTTTAAAACACGTTACATAAGCTGAGTTTCTCTAATTACGAATGTATTGGCTATGTATATATATTTTTTTTCTCGTTGTTTAACTTGCGTCTTTCACGTTCTCTTTCTTTTTGTGATCACGATATTGCGAAAGAGAAAACAACACAAGTGTCTCAGGGAACTTTAAATAGATTTCAATTTCCATCTTGCATACCTGATTGGTTGCTTGTTTGATTCTTCTTTTAGCTATGCGTGTTGGCAGTAGGGGTGGGGATGTCATTGCCGATGTCAGTGTTGTTTCGAAAAGTTGGCGTTAGAGGGGAGTAATGAGAACTTTCTAAATCCGTTTCGATGTTCAGAAATAGTCGAATCGCCGTGGTCGTTAGAGGCGATGGCGAAACTGGAGATCGTGCAACCTTTCTAAAATGGCGTCGGTTTTGGATATCTCATCAGAGATCAAGTAATATATACATACACTGACGGGGAATAATATTACAACATTCTGAACGACATTCAAAGGGTACAGTATACAGTGTAAGGGGTAATACGTATTCGGATACAATGTACCTACTTGTTTTAATTAATCGTTCCCCCAAGAGCCACTCAAGGTAGAGATTGACTGATTGATATTTTTACAGTTTATCAACCCTTTGCGGGTTATTTAAAGCCAGAATATATTTAAGAATTTCTCGGAAATTACTGAGACAAGTCCTACTAATTTCTCGGATTTACTGAGACAAGTCATACTAATTAACCCATAACTAGGGGGAGATGTGATGAATTCATACCTTTCCCAATGTTATTTGCGCGTAAATGAATATAACGAACCCGACTGACAATTTCCAATTCGGAGCCGTTATCCATTACAGCACCCTCCCATCCAAGCTTACAGCATTTGGTATTCTCAAGCGGTCACCCATCTAGGCAATGACCAGGATAGACGTTGCTTAACTTTTGGTGATTGTACCACGACCGGTGTTTCAACGGGATGTGGCTGTAATTATTTGCTTATAATAACCCCTCAAGATAGAGAGTTTCTGAATGTGGTTGTTTTATGGGTGTAAGAGGCGGGGGTAAGTCGAGCTGATTATGAGGATATGTAGGATATATAACAGTTGAGGTTTAGAGTATAGAGGCCAGCAAAGCATCCTCTCGGGAGTCTGTTCCATAAAGCAGCGGTTCATGGGAGGAAACTGTTCAGATGGATCTTCCTTTTTACCAATATTTTTTACAATGATGTTTTCCCTGTACAAGGCACAAGAGCCAATCGATAAGGGGCTTACAGAGTAAGAGGTATAGTTTACTAGAATATTTGCGAAGCACCCATTCGGCAGTCGGTTTCACAAAGCAGCTGCTCAATTAGAACTTACATCTTACACGTGAAGATCTGAATTAGTGAAACTATAGACTCTAGCTCGTCAGGACATTTGCCATTGAAATAGCGATACGCTTATGACCTCAAGATAGTCATAGTGATAGCACCTTATGACGGAGGATGACGCATGCTGCAGTATGATTTAATTCTGTGAAGAAGTCTAGTTCAAGCAGTTGCCATGCGATACGGACGCAAAGCTGTGTCTTTTATTCAGTCTGAGAGTGACCGTATTAGGGAGCATCGGGAGATAAGACGACCATTTCAGGGAATTGCTGCGCATGTTGGACGCGCTTTTGACGTTGGCAACATCAACGCGCAGACAAAGTTTGAAATGGCCAAGATAGATACATTCTAACAGCAACAAGCCACAGATCATATCATGAGAAATATGCCACGATTGTCAAGACAGCCCGTTTGGAATCAATTCCTCGCAATAGGTGTACAGACACACGTGCCTCTATTCAGAATCAAGTTATGTCATCGTCGTACATGAAGTTACAATTATCGCGAGGTGAATCGTTTATATACTTTGATTATTTCAAAGTATTCTTCTTATCTTTGTAGTCATAGATATAATTATAGATATGGAAGATGGGGAAGTTTTAAGGAAAACGGAAATAAAAAAAAGTCACTTCTACTTAGTATCAGAAAAAGATAATTGAAATTTCTAGAACACATAATAAGGAAAGGAGGCTTGGAGAATTTGACACTTACAAGATATACTGAAGGCAAGAGAGGAGAACAGCGGTTAATGGATGGAATAACAGAGAATGAGAGGGATAGCAAAAGGGAAAATATTTCTAAGAGATACAAAGTACAGGAAGTTGTGGAGAGCCATTGTCGCCCACGTCGTGAACGGACACGGCACATAGAAGTAGATCAAGAAGGAGAATGCGCTTATGGAAATAGTTGACAAAACAGGGATTAGCAGAAATAGCAAAACGATAGACACTGCTAAAAGATACAAGAGACGTGATGTTGTGGAGAGCCACGATCACCCACATCCTGAAGAGGCACGACACATAGAAGAAGATTATGAAGTGTGTAAATGGTTGGCAGAAGAGAGAATGAGAGGGATAGTAAAAGGGAAAATATTTCTAAGAAATACAAAGTACAGGAAGTTGTGGAGAGCCATTGTCCCTCTCGCTGTGAACGGACATGGCACATAGAAGCAGATCAAGAAGGAGAATGCGCTTGTGGAAATAGTTGGCAAAACAGGGAATAGCAGAAAAGATAGACACTGCTAAGAGATACAAGAGACGTGAAGTTGTGGAGAGCCACGATCATCCACGTCCTGAAGGGGCACGACACATAGAAGAAGATTATGAATTCTGTAAATGGTTGGCAGAATAGGAATAGGAATAGGGGAGATAGGAAAAGGAAAATCTTTACTAAGAGTTACAAAAGAAAGGAAATTGTGGAGAGTCTTGATCGCACCCACGTCCCGAAGGATACGGCATATAGAAGATTATTGATCTGGATATATGATCATTTATTTCAATCCAGTTATATTAAATTAAATATAATCTAGAGTAAATTGAAACAAATCCAGTGTTCCAACTTTATTTTCTCGCTCGTGGATATACGATTTTCCCGCCATTTTCCATCCATTAGATTCAAAACCAGTTAAGCAAACTGGCAACTAATCACGGTTAAAATTACTGTACATACGTGGACACCCTCTTATAGAGTTATTCAATTAGCACTAAGACGCCAGTGATTAATATTTTTCACAGCGAATACGCATCAAGTTTTGCTTGAAACTTGGTTATTTGTTTAAATGCCTAAGAAGGTTTCGCGCCTGATTCAATTATCAGATCTTCGATAAAACTTTGATGCCAAGGCTTCAAACCTGGCAGATAATTCTTAGAAAGTGATCCACATTCTGGGAATCCTTCAATAAGTAGAGAACACAAAAATATTGAACAGGTGCGAACTACAGTCTAAACAAATTCGCTATGGTACATACATATTTTGAATTTAAGCGCAGTATTAAACTGGCGTCGAGATCTCATCAATTTACAGTTGAGCTGGCTAGATGTAGCCGTAAGTTCTATGCTAACAGTTTCTTCTCTTACACTTCTTGCTTGTGGAACTCCATGTTTTCCAGCCATCTTTAATCTGCAAAAATTTAAATGCAATGCCACTACTGTCCTCCTGATTACTCTTTCCTTTTCCCGCTCGTTATTAATGTTTCTGTTCCTAATTCTTCCTCACCTTGTAACCACTTCTGTATTAGTGTTTTTACTTCCTTGCATGAGGTGTTACCGATTTTTCAAAAAATATTGACTGGGTGAGAATTAGATGATTGTTAGTAAAAACAACTAGCCAAAATGCAAATTTGCGATGTCAAAATCAAGCAAGTGCAATCATTTAAATATCTGGGAAGTGTTTAACCGAAGACGGAAAATTCGACACTAAAATCCGAAAGCGCGAAAGATGACTTCCAGAAGCTAAGCAAAGTATTAAGAAACGGGAAAATTTCATAAGAAACAAAGAAACGAGCACTGAACTGTTAAGAAATATAATTCCTCGTATATGGCAACAAATTCTGGACAATTTCTTCACAAATGAAGTACAGACATGTGGTTCTACAGAAGGATGTTGATGATATGAGCAATGATTATGAGGAAGCGTTAAGAAAAATGAAAACAAAATGTCAGCTAGACTTAGTTTCAGACGATAAACACTGCTACAAGGGATAGGAAGTTGTGGAAAGCCATGGTCGGCCATGTGCTGAAGGTACACGGCACATAGAAGAAGAAAATGAAGAACAGAAATGTGGCCCTACAGAAGGATGCTGAGAATGGCATGGACTGAAAATGTGAGCAATGTCGAAGTTTTAGGGAAAAGAAAAAGAAAAAGGACGCTTATATTTAACCTCAGGAACTGACAGGTGAAATTTCTAGGGCACTTACTGAGGAAAGAGGACTGGGAAAATTTGATCCTCGCAGGACTTATTTAAAGCCAGCGGGAGAGCGGGAAACAACGCGTAACCTACCCAGCGAGCTTGAGTAAATGGATGTCGGAATAAGGCTTAGGAGAGATAGCAAAATGACAGAATTTATTAAGAGCTACAGGGATAGGGAATCATGAGAATAGGCAAGAACAACAAGAGGATTTCACGCGCCCGGAAAAAAAATCTATCAATTTCTAATACATGTCCATCCTTCCCTTTAAGGAGAGAGAACAATAAAAGAACAGGGTTTAAGAAAGTAAACGATGACGATTGACATTGTATTTAAATTTTTAAAGATTTTTTAAAAGTTGACTGGGAAGCGAAAGCCGAAAAAGACTTCCACAAGTTCGATCGAAGAAACTAACAGCACAGAACGTACGGCTACATCTAGCCATTTCAACTGTAAAATGATGAGACTTAACAGCCAATCTAGTACTGCGCTTAAATTCATTAAGTCTAGGTAACATAGAGGAAAGTAATATTTATTTTGTAGAGATAAAAAATGTGGCACAAGACCAAAGGGGGGTGGGGAATAATGGTCTTCTGTCTTATAATTAAACCTAGCTAACCACAATTACTGACCCAAACATACCACAGTATTCCTTACATCAAAGCAACTCATTCTTAGAACAGTCACTGTAATACCTTAAGTCTCTACAAACTCATAACAGGTCCCCATATGTACAATTGTTGTCTCTGGCGGGGAGGGAATTAAAAAACATAAAGCAAAGTTCATCAGATAATTACGATGAAAGTATTTATAGAAAGGTCTCAGAGAATCTACGTTAACGCAGTGGGAATGTGTGAAATCAATATACCAAGACACCGTCATTAGCGCTGCAGATTCTTATTTGGATTTTATCAAGAATCTATAAATATATAGCAGGATATTCAAAGCAAGGGCGAATGGTAGACTTATAAACATGTAAGATAGATTCTGGCTAGAAAAATTGTCGAACACAACACAAGGAACCAACTATCCTAGCAGCAGACCTAGCAATTTATCCTCAATTTGGATATTGGTACCCGGCTTAATGATTAAGGTTTCTAATCCTCATCTGTCTTCCTTGTCCTCATTATCTGCATTTTCTCTTACCTCCTCATACCTTCATGTCACAGACACTACTCAGACTAACCTGAGTAGTCCTGGGTATGACGATAAACTGCAACCGGTAGCAAGGCCTCTGATTTGGAAATTGAAGGTTTCGAGGAGCGTTGAATCACCTCGTAATTGCTGTTGTTCTCAGGCCCGCCCTGACCCGGGGTGGTAGCTTCTGTTAGTGTCCCAGCTATGAGCAAATAATTCAAAAACTAGTGTCAAAACAATGAAAGTATAAAAATAGTTTGTTTTTTTTACAGTAAAAATATTACCATATATTATGGGAAAAAATATTAGCAGCAATACATTTTTGAAAAGAAAATGTAAAAACATTTTTTGCCAACAATAAATTTTGGAAAAATATTAACAGCAATAATTTTTTAAATAATGGAAAACATATATTACTAGCAATACATTTTTGAAAAAGAATGAAAAAAATATTACCAGCAATACATTTTTTAAAAAATATATTGCTAGCAATACATTCATGAAAAGTATTGTAAAAAAAAAAGAAATATTACCAGCAATACATTTTTGAAAAATAAAAATTTACCAGCAATACATTTTTGAAAAAAAAATATATTGCCAGCAATACATTCGACTCTCAACAAAAAGCCTCTTTACAAAATATGTCAATGAAACCTGATCTACAAACTGATTTCTTACAAATAATACATATTCTATTCATACGAACCTATCCTAAAGATCTTGTTGGCATTAAATATCCCATTGATGTTGATATGCCGTAAAATAAAATAAAGTAAATCTAACTTGAGTGGCTCTTGTGTCTTCTATCGGTAAACTTTAGTAAAATAAATAAATAAAAACCGTAATTCCTCATGTGTCTGAGAAAGTTAAACAGCCTTTTTGATTTTAAGTATGAATATCTTTCTAGTTCAGTGGGAACTTGAAAGACATTCATATTTCAATTTTTTAAGCACCTCCTCATTGCTCACATGTTTAGTCCATGGTATTCTCATACAGCGTCCGTCTGCAGAAACACATCTCTGTTACTTTGAATATCATCTTCAACTTTAAGGACATACGGAAGGGGAGATATGACATCACAGTTCGACACACCTTCCTTTGTTTCTTACGAAACATTTTCATATCATTATACCAAGTCATGAAACTTTTTAGCAAGTCATGGAACGTTATACCAATTCCATGGAACGCCATCAATCTCAGGCACGAAGTAAGTTGCAAATTAGTATTCTTTTATCGTTGATTTGAAATTTTTATACCCGTTTCTTAATCACGACTAGGAAAAAGAATTTCCAATAGTAATCAGTTTTTTAAACCCTTAATTAACCTGCATATTGGTGTCACGACTTTCAGTAATCATGTACAAGGAATCTGAAACATACGAAAAAAGGAAAGACGCCATGAGCTTTTATTGAAATATTCTAAATTCATTATCAAAATTTTTGTCCGTGAAAGAAAACAAACTGCTGACACACAGGCATAAACTTTATAAAGAAAGAACAGTAAGATATAAAATCCGGTGTTCTTATAGATATTTTTATTTTTACAAAATAGTACTCAATGTAAATTTACAGAGACTGACATAAGGAAATCTAGACATCCCTTGTTCAATTTAAGTAGAATATTCTGTAACCATGGAAATGTGATTTTAGCTGTGTCTTTAAAACCCGGTAATTTTTAAAAGTTACTCCAAAATTCGCTTGAAGATGAAATGGAACTAATGCTTTTAATTTAATTGAAAAATTAAATTCGGGGTTTTTAGCTTCTATTTTTGAAACATGGTTGGAACTGTGTAGCGAAAAACCATATTTTAAATCAATTAATTTATAATATATATATATATATATATATATATATATATATATATATATATTTAAATCTTCCTTTTTTCTTTTCTCCCATCTCCTCCCATTTCACTATATCACTTCCGTTAAGTTAACCGTCTAAATAGGTCAAGGTCTGGTCACTCCTCCTCTCCCAATACAAACTATGCTTGAGAGAGATATGAAATTAAACCCTCCCTATACTCTACCATGTCTCTTTAACTACCCCTTTTACACTCTCTGTTAAATTACAAAAACTTACACTACCCATCAATTTTAATTTCATTTTTCGTTTCATTTCGTTTTGGAAGAACTATCTGATGATCCGGCGTCCTTTAAAAGGGCTTTGGTGCAATAAATTATTATAATGGTAGCTTAAAGTGGTCTGTTTTTCTTTTAAATATTAGCTCTGGATTTACATTGATCTCTCAGGATTTCATCCTCCTTGGGATTACCCATACGGATTACTAGTTCTTCATAACTATATATATATATATATATATATATATATATATATATATATATATATATATATATATATATATATATATATATATAATTGGTATATGATTGGTTTATACTGAATAAATTCCAATAACCAACAATTACTATTCTTAAAAGACTGCTCAATACAGAGTAGAGAGATATAATTATTTATTTAAAAATTATAACATAAATATGTTATAAAATCACGACTTTTAGTGATTTTATAACATATTTATGTTATAATTTTTAAATAAATAATTATTATATATATATATATATATATATATATATATTCCGCCTTCATTAATATTACATATCGTTTTATGTTCTATTTTCTTGCAATATATTATCCTCGATCCAAATTATGAAAAGATAAATAAGTGTAACCTTTTTATTGCCGTATATATATATATATATATATATATATATATATATATATATATATATATTGTCATCCACAGACAGACTGTTTCGCTGTATCACAGCTCATCAGTATGGCTAGACATCCGATTGCCTCAAGCCGGAATAGAAACTCGACTGATTTGACATCAGTCGGTGATTTTACTCTTGAGCTATCAGCGCCCGGTTGAGAGAAAGGCTAATTTTTTCGTACCTATTCTTCGAATAAACTCGCCAATGACCGAAAGGGCTCAATTCATTGAAGAACTTTGCAGCATTAGCAGTAGTAGTCATTGTTTACAAATTCGCGCTTTCTCCCTCAAGAGTGCTCGACCGGAATTAAATTTTCTAGGTATATATATAAATCCCGAAAAGGGATATATTTGATCGAAGTAGCAAGTGGTTTTGGCTACTGTAACCAAGTAGTACACGGTAACAGTAATTGACTGGTACTCGTCGTAGTCACAGGTAATAGGTGTAGACCAATAGGAAAACCAATGGCGTAGTCCAAATAGGCGTCGTCATAGACTTAAACGCGTACCTACACGTCCGTCTGTATTTATGACGGACACCAGCCAATCATATTCCAGTGAAAGGGAACTTAGGTGTATGCAAATTCCATTATATCATAAACCATCCTTATTCCCTTCGTCTGCGGGTCTTAGACGTGAAATTTAAAACTGGTGGAGTGTAGTTCGTTTGAATCCTTTCCATGGTAATATTGATAGAGCAGCGAGTGGCTTACGACGTTTCGTCTGTGAGGAAAGAGGTTGTAGGGTGGAAAATAATTCTTCACCCACAAGGACGCGTATACGCCTGTAGACTCATCGAGAATGGAAGCTGAAGACTGGGCAGCACCTGCCCATATATGGCAGCAGTGCTTCCTTTTCGCCTTGGCTCTTGTAAAGGTAGAGGATGTCGCGGGAGGTCAGGTACTTACCTGAGCGTTACAAGGAACCGACCTCTTTAGCGATAGAGCGTATGTACGCGTTCAACTTGAGGTCTGCGTTAAGTTTTCATCCAAGTAGGCGCTGAGGCAACATCCATTCACAGCGATTGGTTATAGCTCTGGGTCCGATCGACGATGATGGAGTGTCACTAATTTGGTTTTTTAGGTATTGAATATGACCAGCCAGTTGGAATATATAGAAATGAATAGACTGACATCAATGAATAAGAACAGAATGAAATAACTATTGATAATATACTTAATCTCCATTACCGAAGGAAAGAGAAAGAAGCGCTAATTAAATATTTTTAAAGTTTAATTCCCTGTTATATACACATAAAGAAAAAGACAATTTGGCTGACATAAAAATGTTGGTAAGTTTTTTCTTCTTTTGTCTCTAAATTTTGTTGATCATCTCAGAGTAGAGGGTTTTCCAGGGTGAGTAGGAAGGGTATGTCAGTTATGTGCCATACGTGATACACGCTTAGGCGATCATGTATCTTTCGATACATGACTGACGAGGCAGATTTTTTTTCCCGCGATAGGTTGCCATTTCTTTCTGCGTGTTATAGTGGAACACACCTATTCTATAGTTAATAGACTCTCCCACCTATAATAAGTAGGAGTAGTAAAAGTAACGAGTGAGTCGCGGAGTTGGTCAGTCAGTCGCTCAAGTCTTGAACGACAGATCGGTTGAACTCTCTGCCTTCGGGCGGGGAGGAACCCGAAGGAGGCTACGCCGAAGGGCGGATTCTCTTTCGGGGAGGTAAACCGACCCTGAACCCGTTTATACGGGTTCAATGGGCATATTTTTGGCCGAGCCCACGTTAAAAAGGCCTTGTCTCACATGACGCCCTCGTGGTGGGGGGTGACTGAATATCGTCGCGGAGTTGGTCAGTCAGTCGATGTCAGACGACCGTTAGTCGGATATTAAAGTATCAGCCACCCCAACTAGATTACTGCGTCATTACCTATTATATCAAGTTCCTAACGTCTTGTACGTCGAACCTATTTTAGGACCGACTTAGTACAAATACAATCCTCCACTGTAAAACCACTACACTGCGGTAGACCAGTTGCCATCCAAGGCTACAGAACCCGGTCTGTCCTGCTTTTTACCCATAGGGAGAAGAGGAGGATTCATACCTTTTTCCAGGATATTAGCACGTAAGTGAATGTAATGGATTCGACTGGAATTCGAACTCAGCTCTCCGATTCCGAGCCGTTATCCATTGCTCCACATTCCAATTTTTAGCTTCCCTGTGCCTTTTCTATAAATACTTTCATGGCAATTGTTCCGATAAACTCTTCTCTATGGTACTATTTTATTTAGCTTCTTGTATATAGTTTTTGTTCGTTTTTGTAAATATTCATTGTGGTATAGATTTTTAAATTGTTATTTTATTCCTCTCCCACCACAGACAATGAATTGTGCACACGGGGACTAGTTAGACCTTTCATAGAGACAATGAGGTATTATGGTGAATGTACAGTGTAACCCGGATATAAGAGACCCGGATATAAAAGAAACCCGGATATAAGAGAAACCCTGATATAAGAGAGATTTTCTCTGGTCCCAAATTAGAGCCCATACTTACCTAAACAAAATAGACGAAACCCGGATATAAGAGAAACCCGGATATAAGAGTCTTCTTCTCCGGTCCCGACAACTCTCTTATATCCGGGTTACACTGTACTAACATTTCATCAAAATCTGAAATGGTGCCCCATAGAAAAATTGATTGAGTAGATACGGGCTTAACCATCTATATATCGAGGGGCTTACCCACATATATCGGGGGACTTCGACGTGGTGTAATGGTTAGCAAGCTTGTCTCGCTAGATCACTTACTCACTGAATAATGAGTTCGATTCTCACTTCACATACTTTCGGCCTTAGTAAATTACAATATATATTACTTTAAACGATTTTTTAGTGGATATCCATATTTGAGTAGACGCTTCGTTTATTTATTAAACAGTTTCTGTATTTATTTTTCGTCTACCGGCCTAAATATTTAAGAAGTAAGTACAGTGTAACCCGGATATAAGAGAAACCCGGATATAAGAGAGATTTTCTCTGGTTCCAAATTAGAGCCTGTGTTAATGTATATAAAATAGACCAAACCCGGATATAAGAGAAACCCGGATATAAGAGACTTCTTCTCCGGTCCCGACAACTCTCTTATATCCGGGTTACACTGTAGTAAGAAAGGTAAAAATGCGTTGTTTTGGTGTTAGGAATATTGAGGTATGTTTGGCTAGCTAAGTTTAATATTAAGACAGATGAAGACCGTCCTTTTCCCCATTACCCTTTTTGGCCTTGTACCCCATTTTGTATTTTTTACAAATAGATATCACTCTTCTCTATGATACCTAGACATTATGAACTTATGCGTCGTGCTAGATTGGCGGCAATATTCTACCATTTTAAAATCGAAATAGCTAGACGTAACCATAAGTTCCCTGCTAACAATTTATTTTCTCGCACTTCTCGGTTGTGAAACTTTTTTCGTCTTCTTGTTTTCCAATCAAATTTGATATTCAAAAATTTAAATGCAATGCCAAGCGTTAGCTTCTGTCTTAATTTCTGTTCTTTATTGTTCCTTCTCCGTAATAATGTGTTTTCATATAATCTTTCACACCTAGTAATCCTGGGTGTGTTAGTGACTTTCTTGCCTTGCGTGGGCAGAAAAGATTAAAAAATAAAGGAAAATTTCAAACGGAACCAAATTCTGTTCGTGTGCTTGCGTATACGTCAAACGGCACAGGAACGTGTAAGTCACACACGTACAACGCAAACATACGGCCATAGAATTACATACACATAGGCAAAGCCACGAGCTGACAATGTTTCTTTTATCATATAGATTATTCCAAAATAAAGAATGTATAGCTGCAAGTAATATAAATTTCGTGTTTGGATCAAACCGTTAAGATTTGGGTTTTAAAGAATCAGTGAAGAAGAATTTCTGGAACCAGGTCAGAGAACAATGGAAAATATCAATGATTAAATTCTCAAGACATGGGATCTAAAATCCTTACCCAGAGAACTTAAAGAGAAACCCAATAAATCAATTAAAACAACTTCATCTGATGCAAAAGCGATTTATTCATAAATAGGCTATATTTATATTGATTGATTGATTTATATTTACGGATTACCAAACCTTTGTAGTTCACGGTCACATCACGAACACCGGTTCTCATACAATCAGCAAAGTTGAGCAACGTCAAGCATGGTTAGTACTTTAATGGGTGACCGCTTGGAAATAGCATGTACTGCTTCGATATACAGGTGATGTAATGGATAATCGCTTGGTATTGTTAATCGGAAAGCCGAGTTCTAATTCCCGTTGGGTTCGTTATATTCACTTACGCACAAATACTCTTGGGAAAGGGAGGAATTCACTTCTTCTCCCTCCAGATATGGGTTAATTAGTAAGAGTTGTATAACTAAACCCTTGTTATCTCACCAATAAATCTTACAATCTAAAAATATTTTTCTGGCTTTATAAAACCTGAAATGGGTTGGTAAGCTGTAGAAAACGATTCCATCCACCCTTTGTGGGTCATTTAAAGCTGAAACATATTTTGTGTCGTAAGAATAATTCTATATACATTGGCCACAGCAGAGGTGAACAAAAACTTGGAGAATTGAGTTACTAAGGGAAATAACTGAAACTGAAACTTAGATATCCGGAAGAGGCATGGCACGTGGAACTAGAACAGACTACCCCCCCTGAAGAAGTCCGGATCTTACAACGGCCGAAACGTCGTGGATATGACAACAGTCCGAACAATGTCAATAGCGTAAATAGTTAAAATATCTCATCTCAGATATGCAGACAGACACTGAAGAATAATTCTATTTTTATGAGTGAATATTGCAGAAATTTAAAATGATTTTTCTAGATACAAGTCCTACTATTTGACCTATAACTGGGGGGGGGAATGGCTCCATAACTCTTTCAAGGGTATTTGCATTTAAATGAATATAACGAATCCGACTGCAATTCGAACTCGGCTCTCCAATTTCTCATTACACCACCCGTACATCCTTATTTGAATTGAATGGGAAATGGGGATATGACACCGATGATGATTCTAACTGCCAAAGAGGACAATCACAAACTATGAAACATCTATTTTACCCAAATTTTGAATATCCATGCACGCTTAACGACATTGAAACCATACCATCCTAAACTACATCCGCGTCCTGGGTAAGACGATAAACTACGTCCAACAGCAAGGCCTCTGATCAAGAGGTTTTGAGGAGCGTGGAACCACCTCTTAATTGCTCGTGTTCCCAGATTCGCCCTGACCCGGGGTGGTAGCACCTGTTAGGTTCCCAGCTATGGGCAAATAGTAGACAACCAAACTTGTATAAAAAAAAAATAGGTTTTAATACCAGAAATACTTTGTAAAAATAAAAAATATTACCAGCAAAAATTTTTGAAGGAGAAATTATAATCAGCAATACTTTAAAAGAAAAAGTACCAGCAATACAAACAGCTATACATTCTTTGAAAAAAAAATATTTTCCAGCTATAGATTTCTTCAAAGAAAAATATTCCCAGGAATAGATTTTTGAAGAAAAACAAATTTACCAGCAATAAAAGTTTTTGTCGGCATTAAATAACTCATTGAGGTTGATATGTCGTAAAACAAACCAAACCAAACCAAATTGAAACCGTAACACCCCAGACAAGGCACTGTGTGCAAAACTGAATGGGTGTCGTGTAGCGAATCGAGAAGAAGACTTTCAGAATGCGTATGGGAACAAACTAATGGTCAGAACTCTGATGACCAGAACTGAGTCAGCTTAGTTTGAACTCTAGGTGGTTAACTCTGACAGTGATTAATTGCCTTTGTTTAAGTTTGTTTAAGTTTTGATATTAAAATAAATAGTACAACATAGGTTCACAGGAGTTGGGTCCTTAACGTGAATTGAAACCATTACACTAACAAATTTCTTTTACGTTTATTGCAGTCCCCGCCTTCAATTTTTCAGACATCAACGATACATCAGACTGCACCAAAGACAGCAAATTTTATTTTTATATCTCACTTTATTTTACGAAGAACAGTAATTTTAGCATCGCTTCTAGGAGGGTTAGAAAGATCAAGGGGACGCATATCAACGGGTGCTGGCTTATCTTACTAAAAAGTCCGAGTGCTGCGAGACATGTTGACTTCTAATTCTTACAAGCGTTTGAGAAACATCGCAATTTCTGGTGTCTTATATCAAAAGGTAAATAAAAGGCAACCCCTCCCTGTTAGAAATCCACGCCCATGGGGTTTTAAACCAGACTCACTTAGTTTGAGTAATCAAATTTCTGGTTAATAGTTTGCCATTCTGAGCCAGACTAAACATTTTATAAAATCTGTCTTTATAACGAACATGATAGTCTTCACAGAATCAATAAATATTTTAAAATTAGTTGTATGACAAAGTTTACAGCACATTGACACCGAATACACACTTCATTATTCGGACTGTTGTCCTAATCTTTTTTGTCATATTCACAACGTTTCGGCCGTTATACGCTCCGGCTTCCTTCAGGTGATTGGAATTTCGATTCGAACTCTCTATTTCGCCCGCCGGGGTAGATTGTTCTAGTTCTACCTGCCATGCCTCTTGCGGATATCTCAGTTTCAGTTATTCACTTAACTCTCAAAGTTTGTTTTTCTTTTTGTTTACCTCTGCTGTCATCATATAACTCATAACTCATAGATTACTGCGACCAACGCTTCTGTCCGCTGTGCCAGATGTCAAATGCACATTATAAAATATGCTGGAAATATAATAAGAACGCAAATAAGATCTTATTATATAGGAATAAAGTGTCGATGAGGAAACACAAGCGATCCCATTATTGAATTAAGTAGATCACGTGACCTTAGAGGAAAAGCGTAAATAGATAGAAAGTAGCGTGGCGTCTGAACGATCACCATTTCTCCTCTAATCTCTATTACTATCCGGATCACTCTCCCTATTCTATCCTCTATTACTATTCGGATCCTTATGTCTACTCTATCCTCTATTACTATACGGTCCGCTAATCTCTACTCTATTCACTATACTATTTCTCTATTCGGATCACTATACGGATTACTATTCAAGCGAATATTATCGAGCAAGTACTATTAGTTCAAGTGCTATTCGAAGGCGTCTGACACCAGTATTGTTCAGCAGGGTTACTATAGATGTATCTGCGATTACAAAGTCTCTACTACAAGGAGCATTACGAAAGTGACAACGAGTATTCATTGACATCACATAAGTGGCAACAAGTGTTCACTGACATCACAAAAGGTCTTTTCGTGCAAAATTTTGTAAGCTTAGTCTGTTATAGTATGGGCTCACCAGTTGTGGATAGAGCTCACTAAATTTACTAATTATTGTTGTTAATTATCTCCGCAACTTCTTCTGCGGAGTCTCGAGTCACAGATTCACCACACTAGGTGTTTCTAGGGGTTCCGTGGCGTGTAGGTTTTACGGAGTGGAGTTGTTAACTACACGCCCAACCAGTTTGAAATGCAAAAATAGGTATTTCCTTTTCCGAGACTGGTTGCTGTAATGAACTGTATGCGCCGACAAAATTAGACGAGACTTGAATCTTTCGTCTTTAACTTTACATTTTATTCAATTCCTAACTGCGTCAGTTCTCACCGGCCAGTGTGTTCGTTCCAATACATAAATCTCACATCTTGTCTGAGGTGTGTGTAAGACTGCCAAAACTGGATTCCCAAATCGGCGATAGTAAGTGATCCCAGGTCAGCTCCCTGGTGCTCCTAACTTCTTTCATAATCTGCAATGTCTGTTCTGGCATCATACTACATTGCCAATTAAAGCTAGAAATGTACCCTGCTATTGTTGCGTTTCGTGACGATTCCCTCTAGATTCAATTCTTCAGGTCCCAACGCTGCATCACAGACTGAATGAACAATTTTCTTTAAATGTAATTTATTCGCTTTATTTCATGAGAGTGATTGATAGGAGCTATCTTAGAAGGCTAGGAAGATAGAGGGGCCGGAAGTCGACCTGTTAGCCAACTACCTATCATCACGGAGGGGCCTGTCTCACTAAGAAATTACGGAAGACCGAAACGCCTTGACCATTCTATTCTTGCTGCCATCTGACTGTCTTCGCACATTTTTAGTCTTATAACAAAATTTAAACAAAGGCAACCCACCACCTTCAGAATTCCACACCCATGAGTTTCAGAGCATCAACCATTCATTTAGGGTCGTCAGAGTTCTGACCAGTAGTTTAGTATTTAGAGCCGGTCTACGAATTCTGTTACACTATTAACACCTAGCTGGGGAGATAATAGCTGAATTTGTGATATTTATGAGAAAGCAAAAGCAACGGATGAAATTTGAACTCGATTTTGCCAATACCACTTTCACCCCGATAACCGCTGAGCTACACGCATATTCACTAATTATTATTGATCAACATAAAGTCTATTTGTATGCGTTTATATGATACATACATATTAGCGTATATGCGTTTGGAGTCTTAATGCGCGTGTAGTTTTGCTGTAAGTCTATCTGACTTTCTACAAATATGTTTGCATTTCAAAGGGATTTAAACAGAGATTGTCACCGTGAGTTGAGTGGGTGGTTGGGAACTCCACTTATTCCTTCCATTTTTAACACTGTCCCCGGCTTAAGGCTTTCATTTTCAAATCGCTTGTCATGTCCATCGTCTCTGAGAGAAACCTCCCTATTATCCCGGTCTTTTGCAACTCATCATCCGTCATTGTAAACCTCTTTTCCCATGGCAACTGCCAAGTACCTCTTTCTTCGTTTATCCATCTACCAGCCACTTTTATCTTCGCGATTCTTCTCTATTATTCTTCTTTCATCTCCCCCTCCCTCTCTCACTCTTTCTTTCTCTCCTCACTTTGTTCTTTCTATTCTCTCTTCTTTGTTTCCGCCATTTTTGCTCCTCCATTTTATTCTTTCTTTTGATTTATATTATTCTCCTTTCTTTTTGTTTCTCTACGTTTTCTTTTTCTTCTCTTATTCCTCGCTCATTTTTATATTTCTCTTCTTTCTTCTT
>CAHIKZ030005596.1:207500-462500 GCA_903632075.3 Acanthosepion pharaonis | reverse complement strand
CTATAGACTATATGAAACCTCTTGTCACATACAGTCTTTGCTTGATCGGCTAAAGAGTTTCTGTGAGCATATGGAAGAACAACTTATTAAGCTCGTGGACATATTTTTGAGTTCTGGAATATATATATATATTGTAAAGTCTTTTGCATCCTTTTAGCGTTGGGAACAACCTCAAATTAGAATATGCTTCCAAAGCCATAATCAAATTCTTCGCGAAAGCGTCGATCTCTGAAAAGAAGTTAATTGGACATGAAAATAGCGCACAGTTTCAACGCCAAATTATCCCAATTCAAAGTTTAGATCTGTTTCGCTGTGTTTACATAAATAGGGTTTCATTGATGTGAATCTATTTTACAATTTATAAAATTGATCAATGGAGAAAAAAAACTTTTTTTTTTCTATTTAACAGAAAAGAGAATAAAAAATGAATAATTTCATTTATCTTTCCAAACATATAACCTCTAAGAATATTCACAAATTGAAAAGCTTTCGGAAAATAAACTTTATTAATTTCACAGTGTAAGCTTGACGTAGGGTTATGGACGCAGAACGTGAAATCGGTGTATCGAGTTCAAATTTCGGCAAAGTCTGTTGTGTTCCGCTTCTTACAAATAATTTTGGGAAAAGCTATGAATTCATCTCTTCTCCCCACGGTTGTAGATTAAATAGCAAACCAGAATGAGCTCTCTTTTTTGGGTTGTCTAGCAGTTTAAGAGAGAAACAACACTGAATTCAAAACCGGTTGGTAACCCACCCACCTTGTAAAAACAATACCAAGGTATGGCACAGAATAACTCCACGGAGATTTATTGAGACACAACCTCTAATTAACTGGCCGTTGATACATCGAGTTCTTCGCCCTTTGATATGTCTTATTTGTCATCCTACAAAGTTACTAAAGAAATTGGAGTAGTTGTGACGATCTAGTCGCTGATTATAGTATACATACCCATACACACATTATATATAATATATACGATTTAGCTTAGTTAAACAACTAACAATATTTTTTTAAATAGTACATGTCGGTAACTTCCAGACAAAATACAACTGTAAACTATTTACATTATTCGGACTATTGTCCTCATCTTTGTCGCTATATTTATTACAACGTTTCGGCCGTTGTACGTTCCGGCCTTCTTTAGGTGGTTGAAATGTCGAACTGAACCCTTTATTTCGCTGACTGGGGTAGACTGTTCTAGTTCCACGTGCCATGATTAATGGGTGTTAGTTATCAGTTATCTCCTGTTAAATTCCCTATCCAAGTTCCCCACTGCCTTAGCCGGGTATTGAACTCACACTCTTTGGGTCCTGTCACTGGATCTAACTGACGCCTTTATCCACTGTGCCATGTGTCCTCGAAACGTTGCAATAAATATGGCGACAAAGATGAGGACAATAATCCGAATAATGAGAATAGTGTACATAATACCTCATCTCAGAAATATAGACAGATACAATTCTAAACATTATTATTATTATTATTGCGGTAATAAAATAAGCACACCCCACCTCTTCCCTTGCTTGTAATCATCTACTATATTAAAATAAACGCTTTCAGCGTTAAAATAAAGTTTCATAATCTTCTACTTAGAGCTGTTGCTATATTACAATTATTATTATTATTATTATTATAATATTCAAAGTAACTTCTTACCTTGACTTTCTATATTTAATAGTGGGAGAGGAATATCTCTATTCAGCATTTAATTTTAGATCAGAGTCAAAATGTTTCATGGCTAATGATCAAAAACTTGAATTAAAAAATAAAAATTTATATTTTTTTCCTCACCCTGGTTCCTATTGGTGGTGGGGATGCATAAATACGAATGTAATTTTTTTTAATTGCTAAAGTTTTTTTGTTTGTTTGTTTTTTGTTTTTTATTTATTTTTTTTGTTTGTTTTTTTGAGTGATTGAAGTTCATGTCGGCGCTGCAATTCTTTATGTGATAATTGCATATACAACTAACTGGAAACAAAACTTATACTAAAAAAAAGTTTTAAATAATTTGTGAATAAAGCCAAACTACAGAATTTCTATTATCCATCATTCTGATTAATTTTCCGACACGGATTTTTTCTTTAATCTATTAATTCCTACCTTCCAAAAAAAATGAGACAATTTTGGCATTAATGGGTTATTGGTAGAACCTTATAATTAATACTGGATTTTTATTGGACACTATAATAACAGAACCTTTTTTTATTTAATTAATTAATGCTGTATTGTATGGAAGATAAATTGACTTGCAAGTAAACAACTTTCATACGTCGGAAAGAATCAGCGCATATGCTAGACTTCTAAGTTAGCCTAGCATAGAAATATGGTAACCGTTAATGAATAAAGAAAAAGAATTTACAGTAAGTCCTCAGGGCAATAGAAAAAGAGAACTCCTGACGAACGCAGTCAAGCGTCACATGCAGCAGCAGTCTTAGGCTTAGACGGAGTGAAGACCGTGGTGAATGATAATTGAATAGTTATTGTTGAATAAACAGTTTTCATTCTGAATAAGCTCATATTAGTTCATTCTTCCTTTTTAATTCAATTTTATGTTTCCACTTTTATTTGTTCCACTAAACAAGAGTATATTGATTTTACTTCCTGAACCATAGCCACCAAGTAAACAGTATATACTTTACTAATGCTTATGTCCATGTGAAACAATGAAATAATGGAATTTTGGATTTAATGTCCAATGAAAATTAAAAGAAATTTAATCTGCTTGAGCATGTATTGTCTGTTGGGTTCTTGCTTAATTTTTGGTACATTTCGATTTGTGGGAAAACAGCTGCATTTGTTTTTCCTCCAGAACCAATCAAAAGGTTTCCCTCTAAATTCTGAGAAGTGAATTTGGAGCCTACCTGTAGGTAATAAAAGCCGGGCCAGGAGTTAATTTAAGGAGTTACCGAACATCTGCTGCCGTAACCCAGGTCACTCCAGTCCAGAAAGAAAAACAATATAGAAGAAATTTGACAACCACCAGACAAGAATTGAAAAGAAAATCAAAATCTCGAAACTCAACAATAAACGCCTTGCTGCTTCTTGCTTTCCTTCTTGTTCGAAATACTCTTTTGTAGTTCCAGTCTTTAAGAACACAGGAGAGCCGTCTAACTACCGGCCTATTAGTCTTCTATCTCTTTTTGGTAAAGTCCTAGAAGTTCTAATCAATTCTGAATTGGTTGGGCCTCTCAAATTACAAGATCTTTTTTGAAATAAGCAATATGGTTTTTGTCAAATGATGATGAAGTTCATTGCTGAAAATGTCTATCAAGATTTAAATAGGAATGGTGAAACTCGAAGTGTTCCTTTAGCATGCTGGTCTTCTGCACAAGTTCAAAGGATATGCCATTTCTGGGTTAATTTTTGAATTGATTCAATCTTTCTCATCAAAGCGCGAAATGAAGATTGTCTGGAACGGACAATCTTCTAGATCTTTTTTGCAGTAATGCAGTGTCTCCATACTTCAGTCCTTGGGCCTACGTTGGTCCCAATTTTCATAAATGACCTTCCTGATGCCATCAGTTCTCAACTCGGTATCGATGCTGATGACACAGCTATTTACTCCTGTCTTAATAGTAATTAATCGTTAATTAATTATCGTTTCGATAACATATAATTGGTATCTGACCTCAAAAATTACAATCTCTTGTTAACTGGAGCAAGGAATAGCTTGTTAATTTTAACGCTTCCAAAACGAAACTAATGTCTTTTAATCGTTTCAGGGAACCCTTTTGGCCTTCCATCATCATGGCTAATGCTAACCTCCAGGAGAGTAACTCAATGCGCATTCGTTTTCCGCTGACATGGAGTGGAACGACTATATTGAATAAATTACAAAGTCTGTTGCTAAAAATATTGGTTCACTGACTCGTGCTAGACAATTTTTCTCGACAGGATTTATCATAACATCTTAACATCTTAAGTCTACCATTTGTCCATGCATTGAATATTGCTGCCACATCCGGTCTGAGGTTCTGCTACATATCTATAAATTCTTGATAAAATACAAAGAAGTACCTGCAAATTTATTGGTCCTGGGTTGACATCTCGACTTCAATCAATTCCCCCCCCTCACCGGCGTAACGTAGCTTCCCTGTGCCTTTTCTATAAATATTTTCACGGTAACTGTTCAGATGAACTTTCTTCTATGGTTCCTAGATTTTATGAACTTAAGTACAGGACTAGGTTGGCCACAGGATCTTTTTTTACAGTTGGAATGGCTGCTAGATGTAACCGTAAGGAAAAGTTTGTTTTTTTTTTCTCACACACATCTCATTTGTGGAACTCTCTTCTGGCTTCTTGTTTTCAAGTCAACTTTGATCGTCAAAAATTTAAATCCAGTGTCAATCGTTATCTTCTATTTTCTTAATTCTTATTCTTTTATTGTTCACTCTCCTTAATAATGGTTTTCTCTTGTATTCTTTCAAACTCAGTAATACCTTATCTTCTAGTGACTTTATTGCCTTGGCTGAGGTGATATATATATATATAAGACAGAGGAGGTGTTGAAACAAAATGGCTATTTTTGTAGTGATTTTATAACATATTTATGCTATAATTTTCAAATAAATAATTATATATATATATATATATATAACACCTATATATATATATATATATATATATATATATATATATATATATATATATATATATATATATATATATATATATATATATATATATATATATCCCCCTACAATATATATATTATTCACTGTTACATTAGAGCATGTACATGCCCACGACAAAACTATACATCTTGTTTCAACGTTAAAAATTAACGTTTCTTCAGGTGGGAAACCATAAGGGTACTAAACTAAACAGTGCATAAAAAATGAATATTTATTGCTGTAATTGAGCCCTGTTTTATATATATATATATATATATATATATATATATGAAGACACGGTGGAGTAATGGATAGCGACTTTTATTTAGGGTTCCAGTTCAGTTCATTACATTCAATTACGTGCTAATACTCTTGGGAAATGTATGAATCCATATTTTCTCCCTCCCAGCTATGGATAAGAAGCGGGATAGACTGGGTCTTACAGACTTGGGTAGCGTAAGGCCTAGGAGAAGGACAAATCTAAATTCAAAACATGCAGAAGGTCGTTTGGGGACCTTGTAATATACTGTGCACCAGTTCTCTGAGTCGTTTGTTCTGCACAGGCCTTGACCACTATAATCAAATGATATATGCGGGTAGTATCGCTGTTGGTTCTAAGTACTGTGCTTCTTGCCCTTCATGCGTAGAAAACGACTGCAGAATCTGGTATATTTATATATATATATATATATATATATATATATATGTGTGTGTGTGTGTGTGTGTGTGTGTGTGTGTGTGTGTGAAGAGAGAGATGTGGTGAAATTTCCGACTCAGAAAAGAAAACTTTTGATGCTTGGACATGTTTTAAAAGATGGTCGGAACGATAAATTTACAATAGATTTTCACGTGTGTATATATATATATATATATATATATATATATATATATATGTGTGTGTGTGTGTGTGTGTGTGTGTGTGTGTGTGTGTGCACTAAGAACTACAATAGCCCTTCGATGATTGATGAAACCAACACAGAAGAGGCATATCCTGTCAGAAAGAATTCAATGAAAATTTTGAGAAATATAGTTTGAGTTTGAAAAATTGACAACTGCGGGTGAGGGTATTTCTACTGAAAATTTCTACTGAAATTCGATTTAACCACCCCCACGCTCTCTCTCTCTCTCTCTCTCTCTCTCTCTCTTCTTTCTTTCTCTCTCCATCTCTCTCCCTCTCCCTCTCACTCTCTCTCTCACTCACTCTCTCTCAAAGAAAACGAAAATGGCGAAAGACAAAAATCAAACAAAATATAATGTAAAAGAAAGAAAAAACAAATTGCTGCATAAAAAGAATGACCACATTTGTTAACACTTCCGCCAACACTGCATATAATTGTCACTTTTAACATTGCATCTTCTCCAGGCACACTCTTCCGAGATGGGCAACAAAGCTTGGCCGCAGAATTTCAATACTGAAAAGCGTGACGAACTGAACGATTTGTCCCAATCAGAATCGAACAGTTGGCTTTCAGCGCGGTCGTCATAAGACCGGCACTTATTAGGGTCTTGGACAGCTGATGCCTGTGTCAATGTCACAAGCAATACCAGCTTAGTGGTTCTTAATGGTGGTAGTGAATATGGTTAAGAAAAAAGCAAACAAAGAAACAAATAAAGAATCCGAAATTAATAATTGAGAAGTAAAATGAAAAGAAATTTGAAAAGCGGAAGATTGAACAAATGAACCAAAGAAAGAAAGAAAGAAAGAAAGGATAAGAAATCCTCAATGAAAGAAAATAGTAAAAGAATGAAAGGAAGAAATTTCTAAAAAGTAAATTGTAAAATCAAGGACAAACAAAAAAAAGAAAGAAAGGAAATAAAAAAAGTTGTTAAGCATGAAAAGGACAACAAAAGAAAAGAAGAAAAATGAATGTAAGTAATGGTAGAAAGATATTCTTAAAAAGAAAACAGTAAAATGAAGAAAGAAAGACGCAAGAAAGAAACAGATCAGGAAACTGAAAATTATTTTTAAAAAAGTAAGAAATCTTTAAAAGAAGTTGTAAACTAAAAGAAAGAAAGAAAGAAAGAAAGAAAGAAAGAAAGAAAGAAAGAAAGAAAAATTTTGTGGTTTCATTCGAATTGTAGTAGCCATTAATTGTTAGACATGACATTACCTTTCAATGATTTATCTGCCAGGTGCACGACGACTGGCGTCACTGAGTAAACTGTTTGTGTTGGTAATTGGCATCTGAGAGACTGGGGAGTGAGACAGGCATTGATAAATATAGGTGATCAGAGAGAGAATGTGATGGAGAAACAAACAGATATACAGAGGAGATTCATATCGATTAGCGGGCCAAGAACCTAGATTGAAAGAAAGAAAGAAAGAAAGAAAGAAAGAAAGAAAGAAAATGAGGAAAAAAGAGACAAAGGTTAAAAAGACAAAGATAGAAAAACGTAGTCTCCAACAAGAATGAAACAAACAGACGAAAATGGAGAAAAAGAGGAACGACAAAGTTGTTTAAGAATGAGAAAATAGATAAACGAATAAAGAAAGAATGAGAAAATAGATAAACGAATAAAGAAAGAATGAGAAAATAGATAAACGAATAAAAAAGAATGAGAAAATAGATAAACGAATAATGAGAAAATAGATAAAGGATTGATGAAAGAATGAGAGAATAGTCAAATGAATAGAGAAAGAATGAGAGAATAGTTAAACGAATAAAGAAAGAAAGAGATAATAGATAAATGAATGAAGAACGAATGGTAGAATAGATAAACGAATAAAGAAAAATGGTAGAATAGATAAACGACAAAAGAAAGAGAAAAAAGGATAAAAAGACAAAGAGAGAAAAATAAAATAATAAAAAAACAGAAAGAAAGAAAGAAATCAACAGAAGAAACGAAAGAAAACAATACAAAAATGGTAACAAGCAAATAAAGAAAGAAAGCAAGAAAAAACGAAAAAAGGAAAATAGAAAAACAACAAAAAGTAACAAAAAGAAAGAAGGAATTAAGTAATTAATAAACGAAAATAGTAGACGAAAGAAAGAAAGAAAGAAAAACAATATTAAGAAATTAATTAATGAAAAAAATAAGAATAAAAAGAAAGAAAAACAAGAAAATAAAACAATAGCAAAAAGAAAGAAACTAATAGAAAGAAGAAAGAACACAATAGAAAATGACAAGAAAGAAGCAATCAAATAATTAATGAAAGAAAATAATGAACAAAGGAAGAAAGAAAACAACAGGAAGAAGGAATAAATCAAGGAAAGAATAAAATAGAAAACAAGAATGAAAAACGACAAAACGAAAACAATACTAAAAAGAATGAAAACGCCAAAAAGGAAGAAGAAAAATGCCAGAAAAGGAAAGAAGGAAATAAAGAAATCAATAAAAGAACGCAAGAGAAAAAAATGAAAGAAAAGAACAGAAACAAAGAAGGAATAACGTAATTAATGAAAGAAAACAATGGACAAAAGAAAATAATAATAAAAGAATGAAAACAACAGTGAGAAGAAAAAAGATAGAAAGATCGAAAAAATAGAAATAAAACAGAAAGAAAAGAAAGAACATGACAGAAAGAAAGAAGAAACGAACGAACGAAAAACAATCGAATATTGCAAACAACAAAAAACCAAGGCAAAAAGAATTAAAATAACAGAAAAAAGAAAGAGAAACAAAACACAAAAACAAAGTCCAAATACTGAATTCATAATGAAGTAAAGCATAAAGATGCAAATTGATCAAAAGAAAAAGAAATTTACCAGAAACTTACAAGAAACAAAAAACTTTTTTTTTCTTCTTTAAATAGAAATGTTCAAAAAGAGCGAAAAGAAATTGTTTTGGTTGAGTGTCACACATGGAAAAGGTATAAAACTACGCAAATCAATAACAGGAAAGAAAAGGAAACGAGGGACAGTCGAACTCACAAATTTACTCTTCAAATTTTCGGATTTCAATTACCGATTAAAAAAAAATTCCGATTACAAATACCGATGAAACCTTCAAGCAACATTTATAATGATTATGAAAGAAATCTGACGAATTAAGAATATACCATGAAAAGTAAATATAAAAAAAGAAAGAAAACAATAGTAAAACTGAGGAAAACAACAGAAAGAAAGAAAGAAAGAATGAATGAATGATTATATATTGATATGAAAAAGAAATAAAGGAAAGAATGTATGATAAGAATCCTATGAGAAAAAATGGAAGGAAGAAAGACGAAAAGAAACAAAGTTTAATAAGGGATCTAGAAGAAAAACTAAAGAAAGATTGTACAGAAAATCAAATTTAGGGTACGAAAGAAACCGTTGTTATAAATTTATGTGAATCGCCGATTGATTTCTGAGTTGAATTTATAATAATTATGAAAAGAAATTTGATGAATTCAAAATATTATACGAAAAGTAAATAGAAAAAAAAAACCAATCATAACAATGATGAAAACAACAGAAAGAAAACAATATAAAAAATTTGTTTCTATTTTTTTAGGTTTTATTTTATAGATTTTGTTTTAGAGTAGCTAGCACCCCTTCAGTACCCTACCAGATGGCCTGGCTCATAGCCTTAAATCTACGATTAAGGACTTCAACAGTTGATTAATAAGTTGATTAATAAGTTGATAAATAAGTTGATACCAAGCTGATTAATATTCAGACTGATCTTACTTCGTTTCGCTATACAGCATTTGACCCTCCTGTATTCCTTGTAAGTTGTCTTGTTAATTGTTTTGTAACTTATTGTTCTGTGTTTTATGTATGTATTCGTTAGGACCGGATACTGGTGCTGAATAAATATATTAAGCACTCATTCTTCTCTGTGCATCATTCACCTCGACAATACAACAGATTTTTACTCTAAAGATTTTTTTCATCTAAAGTCTATATAAATCTACTCTCAATATTTTCTCAAGTAATATCTTAATATCTGGTAATTAATACATGGATAGCAGGCCACAACCAGCATCTTTAAATATCATGTAATTCTCCAGATTATTCCTAAGATGTTTCTTTTTTGTAATAGTTCCACTAGGCAATCAATGCCAGTTTTCTTTATCCATGACTCCGTACTGCCAGTCAGAGTACCAAGTACACCAATGAAAACTGGTAAAATTATGACCTTCTTCACCTTCCAAAACCTTCAATGAATACTTTGTTTTTCCTTTTGTTCTGTCATTGTATCAAAAAGACATGGTGGCGTAAGGATTAACGTTTCTTTGCCTATTTTATCTTCCACTCATATGTCCGTTTTCTGTGCTCTGTATTATTTGTTTGTATTAAACAAATTCCATGAAATCTTCCATGTTTCTGATTCAAGGAATTTTTCAGGTTTCTCCTGGTTCACTTGACTATGTTGTTGTTATTTCCTAGGGATTCTGTTCTATACACCTTTCCTTCCGTGGCCTTCCAAGAGACCAAGGTCAGAAATGGCTTCACGACATCTTCCACTGAAACATTTTTTTGTACAAGAAAAAAAAACTAAGATTTACATAGATTAAACTTTTCGAAATTCGTGAGCTGTACTTGTGAATAATTTTTGGCATTTCTTTAAGGCATGGGCTATCATGAATCCCTGCAATGAATCCATCGGAACCTTTTCCAATCGATCCGAGGGCTCCAACTACAACTCGAATTATTGATGTCGTCATGTACCACATTTTTGAGGTTATTATTATTATTATTATTATTATTATTATTAAATATGTTTGACCTGCATTTGCTTTGTAATCACCTGCCGGGTTATTACAAAATACAATGATCTAGGCTAAACGATGCAGGTGTTTTTTTTTATTGTTTCCACTTAATTAAACAAAAGACAGCTATTAACAAAAAAAAAGAATTATATAGACAAAGCTCTTCCCAGGATATATGTTGTGCTTGTTAAAGATATTTTTCGTAATTTCCTGGAAAGATGGTGCACCAAGAAATTTCTTAATTTGTTGTTGAGTTCCTTTTAGAGTTTAAGTGCCCCATTTTTCTATTATTATTATCTATATTTTTATTATTTTAATTATTATTTCATTTGATATCTGATGTATACACATTCCATCCAGAGACATTTTCCACTGTTTCATTTTTGTAAAAAAAAAAAAAAATAACATCACACACATTTTTATATAGATAAATCTCTTCATAATGTGTGCGCTGTACTTGGGCTACCAGGAAATCCTTGTTTTTTTGTTTTTTTTTTTGGTGGTGGGAGTGATTGCATAGCAATCATGTTTGAACATTGGAGATAGTGAGAAATAAAAATTTCCCAGACACTAAATGGAATTAACACTTATTTGAGTTTAGTTTGGACAGGGTCACCATATTATGGTACCTGATGACGATCGAAATTGTTGACCACAATTTTACATATATTTACTGATCTTCGCTTAGAACCGTACGATGTCAATTATTATTAACAAAAACATCTTTTTAACCTGCATTTATTTTGTAATCACCTGCCGTATTATAACCAGCGAATACTGTTGTGGAATCCGGGATGAAATCCGGTATCAAATGAATGACAAACGCAGGAATGAAATATAGCAAATAAATATATTGACGTAATAATACAATTGGTAATGCGGTTAGTAGATCCAGAAATGCGGTTAGTAGCAATAATAATATATATATATAGTCTGGAAAATTCAGTATCGAAGTATGTTGTGGTACGATCCACCTAATTGACATAGTTGAGTACCGACCATATAAATATGGGTTGGTACCGGGAAGATGAAGGGAGTAACAAGAGATCCAATCCAGAGACTCTGCCCGACTGCGATTAAGTCAACCCATTCTACAGGAACAGTCTTCCCAAGAATATACCAAACCTAACTGTAAATATTGTGTACCTTTTCCTTGTTTCAATACATTTTGTTTACGTACATTTTGTGTTGTATTATTATTATTCCATGTTTATCCAAGCTTCAACAAAGTATGACTTCCTTCTGATTCTACGTGCTCGCAACTGTGACTCCTACAAAGCGGTTACTTCACACTCTCACTCTCTCACTCTGTATCACCCTCGGGTATTCACCGGCAGCAGTACAAGTACACACTAGGCGAGTCCATTTGTATAAAAAGGGGTGGACCCCTTAACAAATACCATCTACACCAAACGAGTAAAAGAGAAAGTAAAACAACTTGGCCAAATGAAATTACAAAAACACTTGAAGAACAAGGCCCTGCATGGCAAATACCTAAAAAGAACGAAAGAAGCAGATGTGGACTAACAGAAACCACATCAATGGCTGAGGACCATCGAGTTGAGAGCTGAGACAGAAGATCTAATTATTGCAGCTCAGGACCAAAGCCTCGCAACCAGATCCTATCACTGTCACATAATCAAGGATGGTACTAACCCTAAATGCAGGATCTGCGGAAAATATCATGAAAGTATCGACCGTATAATCTCAGGATGTCAGGAACTAGTAGAAAATGAATATACCCATAGTCATAGCACGGTAGCGGCATATGTGCACTGGAAGATATGCAAGAAGCACAAAATCGAAACCACTGAGAGATAGTGTGAGCACCAACCACAGTTACCCAACAAAACGATGTAACTATCCTCTGGGACATGCTAATTCAAACTGACAGGAAATAAAAGCCATTAGATCTGGTATTATCATAAAATACAAGAAATTCAGGAAGTAGATGCTTATTGACTTTGCAGTACCCAATGCGGGAAACACCTTCATGAAAATTATCGAGAAATTATCCAAATACAGAGATCGAGATTAACATGGTGTGGGGAGTGAAAACTGAAACTGTATCAATAGTAATCGGAACACTCGGCCTTGTGAAAAAAGGAATGGACAATTTTACTAAGTGTTCCAGGTAATATCAACATACAAGTTTCACAAAAGATCGCCATACAAGGAATATCTCATATACTAAGAAAAGTGATATCAGTTAAATAACAATTCTCCTCTAGGGCCTAAGGACTATAAGTTCGACCCAGCTCTACAGGAAGCAAAGAAGGAAACATAACATACACAAATAATAATAATAATTAATTAATTAATTAATTAAACCTCAAACAAATTGTGACAAATACAAGTGTTCACACTCAAATTGGATTTCGGATCGTTCTACTCCGAAAAACAGTCATAGAAAGGAAACGCTTTGTTCGTCGTGCAACATTAGTCAAGTCAATTCTATTACAAATTTAAAGAGAAATCATCATTTCTTCAGAGGGTGCAAATTATACTGATTCCAATTTGATATACGTCGCACAATTTACCAAACTTCACTTGATTTCCGTGGGTTGCACAACGGAAAAACTAAATAAATGATTTAATAGCCACCGGTATGTCAGACACAACAATGTGACATCAACGGGACTTACGAAACATTGTATTACAAAAAACTGTAATTTCTACAGCCATTTTAAGTTGCACATTCTGAAAAAGAATCCACCAATCTTTCGGCCATTAAAATACATAAAGATAGTTACATATGACGTCACACATTATTAAATGAACAAAGTCCGACAATTATTTTGAGACATTTTTATGTTTATACGTTCTTTTTATAGATAGAAATATTTAAATAAATGCTCTGTTTATAATAAACAGTATTAACAACATTTACCGGCCTGAATGTCCGAGAAAAAAAAAGGCATACAATTATAAACATAAATTCTCCTCTCTAGGAAAATTTCTCGGACATTCAGGCCGGTAAATGTTGTTTAATACTGTTTATTATAAACAGAGCATTTACTTAAATATTTGTATCTATAAAAAGAACGTATAAACGTAAAAAATATCTTAAAATAGTTACATATACAAACTACTAACTTTCTTCACTGAAGAAATGAACAAAATGATGGGAGAATTCCACAGGATTTCTACTAATACTCTTAGTAACTAATAATACTCTTAGTAGCTAATCAACTTACGGAAAATTTAAAGAGGAGTACGCCCCTATCATGTTACTAACATTTCAATTGCATTTCATTCACGCTGGTTGTGTTTCATACGTTTTGTCGCGTTAATTTAACAGTACAGACATTTTCTCAAGCCAAGCGACGTTTGTACAAAGAGTTATGTTTTATAGAATTTTTATGGTTATACGTGTATGCCTTTTTTTAAATATAACTTGAAGAAGAGACGTAATGTCAATATATTTTTTAATATTGTCAAACACTATATCTTTTCTTTTTTTCTCTTAAATCGCGCTCTTTTATTATTATTATTATTATCATTTGTGTATGTTATGTTTCCTTCTTTGTATCCTGTCGAGCCGGGTCCAAAACTATGGTCCTTAGGCCCTAGAGGAGTATTGTTTTCTTAGTGTATGGGATGTTCCTAGTAGGGTTATTTTCTGGGCAACTTGTATGTTTATGTTACCTGGAAAACAGTAAAATTGTCCATTCTTTTTTTTCTTTTTTTTTTTTTTGAGGCCTAGATCCCCGATTAATATTGGTACAGTCTGAGTCTTCACTCCCCACATCCTGTTAATTTCAATCTCCAGATCCTTGTATTTAGATAATTTCTCGATAATTTTTATAGAGTTGTTTCTCTCAGATGGCACTGCAAAGTCAATACGCGTCCACTTCTTGAATTTTATGATAATATCAGGTCTAATGGCTTTTATTTCCCTGTCAGTTATTATTATTATTATTATTATTATTATTGCGTTTTGCCTTTGCTTTGTGTAGTAAAAGTTGTCCTGAAGTCTCAACTAGAGACTTCAAGATACATTTTTTGTATCAGAAAATGTAAACAGATGCGGTGTCTCGTAATAAGATATAAAAATATGTAATTTTGGTTACTGCATAGAGAAATCTACTCAAGCAAAATGGACAACCCATGATTCGAGTTACATATTGAGGACATTAAAATCTATAGAGACAAACATTTATGTTCTATGTATGTACAACCCAGATGATTTTGTATTGATAGCTGACTCAGAAAACTGGAAGAACTCTAAAATAAGAAAGCAAAGAAAAGTGAAAAGAAAGGAATAACTATTAATTGTGAGGGAACATAATGCATGGTTACCAATACAAGAGACGGCCCAAAATGTAAGTTTCATATTAGAGACGTCGAAGTCAGTCCACATTAGGCGATAGGGAGAGTGGAACATTCTATTACAAAACTAATTAACCTATAGTGGGGAGAGAAGTGGATTCGTACCTTTCACAAGGGCATTTGCCCGTAAGTGAATATAACGAACCCACTGAAATTGGAACTCGGTTCCAACCATTACACCATGAGAGCCGGGTTCGAATTCCAGTCAAGTTCGTTATAATCACTTACGTGCAAATACCTTTGTGAAAGCTATGAATCCATCTCTTCTCCCACCAGATATGGGTAAATAGCAAGACAACCTGGGTTCTATAGCCTTGGGTGGCAACCGGTCTAGGAACTCGAACTTCAAAACATCAAAATAGGGGTTAAATCTCCTCACCAATTGAACCAGCGTGGTGAGTACGGCTAAACCCATGAAGACATGGTCAGTCAGGAAAGGGTTCCTCCAAAGTGTGAGAAGACCTTTGATCTGTTTTAATGAGCTTTCTTCCTTTAAGGATTCTTCCAAAGTGTGAGAAAACCTGGGATCTGTTTTAATGAGCTTTCTTTCTTTAAGGGTTCCTCCAAAGAGTGAGAAGACCTTGGATCTGTTTTAATGAGCATTCTTTCTTTAAGAGTTCCTCCAAAGAGTGAGAAGACCTTGGATCTGTTTTAATGAGCTTTCTTCCTTTAAGGGTTCCTCCAAAGTGTGAGAAGACCTTGGATCTGTTTTAATGAGCTTTCTTCGTTCCAGGGTTCCTCCAAAGGGTGAGAAGACCTTGGATCTGTTTTAATGAGCTTTCTTTCTTTAAGGCTTGGGTGTCAATCAATCTAGGAATTCGAAATTCAAAACATCAAAATAGGGGTTAAATCTCCTCACCAATTGGCCCAGCGTGGTGAGTACGGCAAAACCATGAAGACATGGTCAGTCAAGAATGGGTGCCTCCAAAGTGTGAGAAGGTCTTGGATCTGTTTTAATGAGCTTTCTTCCTTTAAGGGTTCCTCTAAACAGTGAGAAGACCTTGGATCTGTTTTAATGAGCTTTCTTTCTTTAAGGGTTCCTCTAAACAGTGAGATGACCTTGGAGCTGTTTTAATGAGCTTTCTTCCTTTAAGGGTTCCTCTTAAGAGTGAGAACATCTTGGATCTGTTTTAATGAGCTTTCTTCCTTTAAGGGTTCCTCTAAAGAGTGAGAACATCTTGGATCTGTTTTAATGAGCTTTCTTTCTTTAAGGGTTCCTCTAAAGAGTGAGAAGACCTTGGATCTGTTTTAATGAGCTTTCTTCCTTTAAGGGTTCCTCTAAAGAGTGAGAACATCTTGGATCTGTTTTAATGAGCTTTCTTTCTTTAAGGGTTCCTCTAAAGAGTGAGAAGACCTTGGATCTGTTTTAATGAGCTTTCTTTCTTTAAGGGTTCCTCTAAAGAGTGAGAAGACCTTGGATCTGTTTTAATGAGCTTTCTTTCTTTAAGGGTTCCTCTAAAGAGTGAGAACATCTTGGATCTGTTTTACTGAGCTTTCTTCCCTTTTACTTTTTTCTACATTTTCTTAATGATAACTGCTACTTTTCCTGCATTTCTTTTCTGTTTTATTTCTTTTTACCGAATAAATGAGGCGCTCGATTCCCTGTGCCTTTTCTATAAATATTTCCATGCAAATTTTTTGATGTGCTTTCCTCTTTAGTCCCTCGACTTCATGAATGTAAGCGCAGTACTAGATTGGCAATTAGGTCTTATTTTACTAATATCTTCTTCACTAGCCCTTCTCGTCTCTAGAACTCTCTTCTTGCTTTCCTGTCAACTACAATCCCCCAAACTGTAAATGCAATGTCAATTGCTATCTTTTGTCTCCTTGAGTCTTGTTCTATTCATTATTCTTACTTCTCAGGAAGATTTTCTCAGTTCCCCCCCCTCTGAAATCCCCTGCGTCTTAGTAACTTTATTGCCTTTTTTAAAAAAATGCATATACACCCTCACGCAAACATGTGTTTATATATGTGTGTAAGAATGTAAGTCACATAAACAAACACCCCAAAATAGATGAATACTGTTTGAGAACAAGTAATGTTATTAAATTTTCATAATTATTAAAATCACGCAATTCCAAAACATTGAAGTAATTGAAAAGTAATTTAAATTAATTACAAGTCAATAAACTTATTATTTATAATAATCTGGACTTCCGGCCCAAAACTAAAGGTACCTCTAATCCAGCCTAGAAAACAGTAATGATAATTTTGAAAAAATAACATCGAACTCCGAAATCCACTCCATGAAACTTCAAAACCTCACTTTAAATCTCTTTATAAGTCCAATTCCGGCCAAATACTGATTTGTGCCGAAATTCTGATTTAGAACGAAAGACCGATATGGGCGGAAATACCAATTCAGGCCGAAAACAGTTCTTCAAACTTCGTGGAACTTCAATTGAGGTGAGTTCTTTAAATCACAAACTCTGCGGAACTTCAAAATCTCGTCAAGAAACTTCTCAGTTTAAATGATTCCTTGACATTTTGAAGAAATAAAATTGATTTCCGCAATTCCCAAAGCGTTGGAGATATTTTAAATTTAATTTAAAATAAAATTTCTGTTACTTTAATCATGCTTAAACGCATACTCTCCTTTTCTGATACTGAGCATTTTAACAGATAAATATAGCATACCTTGAAACTATATATATATATATATATATATATATATGTATGTATGTATGTGTGGGGGGGATTAAATACAACAAATATTTTAATATATGTTTTGTTTATAGGTTTTTTATATACACTTGTGTGTGCGTGTCTGTGTGTGTAAGAGTGGATGTTTCAGTCAAAGTTCACCGGCGACGGTCTGTATCATGCTTAAACGCACACGGTACATTTCTGATACTGAGCACTTTAACAGATAATTATAGCATACCGTGAAGCTAATTTTTTTCTTATATATATATATATATATATATATATATATGGGGGGATAAATACGATAAATATTTTAATATATGTTCTGTTTATACACTTTTTTATGGATACACTTATTTGAGTAAATGATCTGTTTTTCAATTAAACAGTATGAATTACATTTACCGGCATTTACTATTCGAGAAATTTTGTAAAAAAGTTATGTCATCCAACAGGAAACAAACCTGTATAGTATACGGAACCGTCATTTAGCCTAACGTGCTATGACTGTTCGGCCACAGAAAATATCCAGTTTAGCGAAGCACGACTTACTGCTTTTAAGCATCTTCCTTCGGCGACTTTTTCTCGATCTATCATATCTGACTTGAAATAGTAGCCAAACGTAAACAATTACAACATATTATATAAAATGAATTAAAGCCAACAAGTATTTTGATATATTTTCTGTTTATATAGATTCTGTTCATTCTGATTAGATCCGACAAATATTTTAATATATTTTCTATGAAATTTCTCGAATAATCAGGCCGGTAAATGTAATACTGTTTAATTAAAAAAAACACAACAGAGCATTTACTCAAATAAATGTATCAGAAAAATATATAAACAGAATATATATATATATATATATATATATATATATATATATATATATATATATATATATATATATATATATGCACACACACACACACACACACACACACACACATATATATATATATATATATATATATATATATATTATAAATTAATTGATTTAAAATATGGTTTTTTTCACTACACAGTTCCAACCATGTTTCAAAAATAGAAGCTAAAACCCCCAAATTTAATTTTGCAATTAAATTAAAAGTTTTAGTTCCATTTCATCTTCAAGCGATTTTTTTTATTTATTAATGCTCTGTAAATTTACATTGAGCACTATTTTGTAAAATAAAAATATCTATAAGAACACCGGATTTTATATCTTACTGTTCTTTCTTTTTTTTATTTATATATATATATATATATATATATATATATATATATATATACATATATATATATATATATATATATTAGCAGGTGTAATCATAGCGATGAAAACGGATATATTAAAACAACAAAAAAAGGAGGTAAATGAAACATGTGCATTACTGTAAAGTGGTAATATCTAAATACAAAACCCAATTATTTGAAAAAAATATGTACCATCCAATTTTCGGAAGGCCAATTGAGACAATTTTCGTAGGTGGCTTAACATGTTTTATTGAACGATAACTAAGCATTTATTAAACGTCAATGTGCCCAGTCGAATAACTGAGATATGTTCCCGCTGCTGAGGAAGCGTCACTCAGATTTTTACCTAGAGCTGTTAGAGTCTATTTATATTAAGTCCCACCAGCTCAGTTGTTAGGCTTAAATTTAAGTAACTTTCAATTGGTATGTATTAAATATACAATATCCAGTCATCGGTGCGCATTTTATTTTCTGTGTTTTCCTCGTCGATTGGTTCCTCAGATTGGGTCTTGAGAAAAGGTCTTTGTCCCACAACAGTTTAGTAAAGGATGGTGATAATATTGATGAGTAAATTTTCTAAAGAAATCTCATTGATGTGCTGATAAACCGGTTAAACTTTTTTTTTTTTTTTTTTTTTTTTTTTTTACCACTTTACGGTAATGTGAATTTTTTTTTTTCCTTTTTTGCTTTTCCTTTCCTCTGGTTGCTTTAACATATCTATTTTTTATCGCTATGATATATATATATATATATATATATATATATATATATATATATATATATATATATATATATTATATTATATTATATTATATTATATATATATATATATTATATTATATATATATATATATATATACTTTTACAATTGGAATTTGTACCTTTAGTTAATGACCATTTTCACCTACGAATTTTAATTTTAAAATTCGCAGCATTTTACAAACTGTTTATGGTATCAGTTTGTTGTGGGATACTGTTTAGTTGAAGAAAGAAAGAGAGAGAGGGCGTTATAGGGGACTTAGTGGGAGATATGGAGAGAAGAAGGCAGCGTTACTTGAATTATATTATGGATGTAGGAGAGCCTGTGTGAGGAAGGAGTGAGGGGGAGACCGATGAGATGACCTACATCCTAATGGTCACACAGCCAAAGTTTAATTCAACGGGAATTCACGGAAATGAACGAAAACGTGAAAAAACAATCAAGAGGTAACTTTATTAAAATGAAAGAGAGGTAATTCGGAATTATTGGTATTAAGCTCGTTCATTTATCAGAGCTCAAAGTTTGGGGAGTGTTTCCAGAGATTTGGAGGGAATTTGTATATATATATATATATATATATATATATATATATATATATATATATATATATATATATATATAAAGTACCCTTTGCGTTAATCCACGTTAAGAATATCTACACGCATAGCTGTCTCTACTAACATACACATAGATATCTACATTCAAGCACATGCATATATACATACATACATACATATGCTAACTGATATGTATCTACACATACCCTATGTTAGCATGAAATATTTTCGAATGGTAATAAGAGGGGTTTAGTTAAGTTAGAAAAAACCGGGAATTAACTTGACCATAATTACATGGAATTACAAGACAAAAGTGAGAACGAATAAAAATTATTGTTCAGTACGAATGTGTAATCACTAATTATTTCCCTAGATATATATTCCGAGGTCACTTCTTCAACCCGTAATCTAACATGTATCTGTAAGTGAGCCTTTAAATACTACCTATTAAATTCTTATATAAGTAAATAGAAGTAAAATTTGATTACTCAATATTGGATATACTGAATCTCTATCTATAAAAGGCAGGATGTGTGTGTGTGTGTGTGTGTGTGTGTGTGTGTGTGTGTGTGTGTGTGTGTGTGTGTGTGTGTGACGAATGCACGGCCGCAATTTTCGACGGATTTGCACCAAAATTTACATGCACATGCTCCAAGTTAATCAAGGCCAAGACCGACTTTGCATTTCCCAACTCCCACCGATAGTGGAAATAATCGATTTTTTCATGCTTCTACGGCACTTTTCATGTAGTCTGCAGCCATTTTCTACTGGCCAGAGTGAGAGCCTATAGCTGGCTGCCACGAATAGGCAGAAAGATTCTATTGGCCAGCGTAAGAGCCAACAGCTGACTGACACAAATGTTAACTAGCATGCTAGCATACAAAAACAAATCGATAGCTGCATACGTCACAAGTGGGAAAAATTTAAATCTGCATGGTACTTTATTCCAATTGGCTCATTCAACACTTAAACTCGACGTTGATTCTGATTCCGCAGAACTGGGTTGGGTGTGAAAAAGTATTTGTTGTTAACATTCTTTTTTCATTCGGTTTTTCCAGTTACGAGTCCTTTTTTAAAGCTGATCGTTTTGTGTTCATTTTGTTTAGTTCTTTTTTCGTAACAGATTTAATGTTTAGTATAGAGCTTAGAAAAAATCCCAGTGTGAGATAGGCAAGAAGTAAGGCATGTAGCAACATCAGCACGGAAAAGGGCACTCCTTTAAAGGAGAGGAAGGACAAAAATATTTTAAGTCAAGTGATAGCGATTGCTGTATGAGTCGTACGATTTTTTAATCAAGCACGGGCAACGCCGGGCCATACTGCTAGTTGTCGATAAGAATTATATATAGGATATAAGGCACATACACACACAGACACACACAGACACACATATATATATATTATGCAGTGTTACATTAGAACATGCATATATCCACTACAAAATGTTCTAATGTAATACTGCATAAGATAAATAAATATTTACGTCTTTACTTTGTGTATTGAGCACTGTTTTTAAATTAATGTTTTGAAGGCTGTAATCTTACTATTCCTTCTCCTACACTTTAATATATATGTGTGTGTGTGTGTGTGTGTGCGTGTGTCTCAATACGCATACCTACACCTACACACATATACATACATACACACAAACATGCATACATACCCCAGCACGCACATATATCCGCATATGCATCCAAATTTAAGAACTTATTTAATCTTCTGAAACATGTTGTTACATGATATTTAATTAGTCCAGAGATTATTTAATCGTTTATTATCATGTCTTAACCCATCTGGTAGAGATTTGACGCCTACATGTCCTGAATATCAAGGAAAACTCAATAGATAAACTCAAAGATGAGAAAAGGAAATTGAAACAATTTTAGGATAACCGAAGTTAAGAAAAGGGGAAACTTTCGTGGGGAAATTGTTGATAGTCATCAAGAATTATTGGTGACTTAGGGATGGAGATATGTATATGGACGGAAGCAGACGAGAAATTGGTAAGAGTATAAAAGGAAGAGGGGCGAAGTTAGATGTGCAGGGTGACAGTTGATCAGTTCATTTTCTCGTTAAGGGTTAATAGTTCAATTAAGTCTGGAGTGGAGCAGAGATTCACTGGTGAATGTCTTCCTATGGCAGTTCATGCTGGTTCGATGTGAGTCTAGATAAGCTCAAATACGGTCATTAACTAAAGGTATCATAATTCCAATTGTAAAGAACATTTGCTCTGTTTAATGAAAATAAACAGTGGCGCTCTTTTGTGAGTCAGTCTAAACATTTAATATTTAATATTCTTGATTATTTATCCCGTTTTCGTTAATTTCCGTGAATTCCCGTTGAATCACACTTTGGTCGTGTGACCATTAGGATGTAGGTCAGCTCATCGGTTTCCACTTCCCTCCGCCTACCTAGGATCTCCTACCTCCAGATTAAAATTACTGTAACGGTGCCTTCTTCTGCCATATCTCCCACCATGCCACTTTATCGTCCTCACTCTCTTTTACCCGAACTAACCAGTATCCCAGTACAAACTGATACCGTAAACAGTTTGAAAAATCCTGCAAATTTTAAAATTAAAATGATCATTAACTAAAGGTATCTTAATTCCAATTGTAAAGAAAATTTTGGCCTGTTTAATGAAAATAAACATTGAGCGCTCTTTTGTGAGTCAGTTTTAACATATTTCAAATTCTATATTTTGTTAATAGGACTATACCAACGGATTACTTCACACACACACACACACACACACACACACACACACACACACATATATATATATATATATATATATATATATATATATATATATATATATATATACTGAAACTAAATCTTAAGAAAATGAATTATGAATACTGCATAAATGTTTTAAAAAGTTTACATTAAATAGCTTAAAATATCGAGGTTTCTACTAATAGTTTTAATACTTATTCCTTAAAAACTCTCGATATACTTATCTCCCCTGAATCGTTAGTCAAGCTAATCACAGTATTCACTCAGGGTTCTTCACTTCACAAATAAAAAAAAATTAACTTTCATATGAACACAGAAATTCTCTCTTTGAAAATGATTAACACTACAATATTTGTTTTGAAATAAACAACACCCTGATGATGACATTATGCTATGTCGAAAGTACTCGGAATAAAATAATATGTATCAACACGGTGATTTTCTCTCTTCCTTTAATAATGATACCAAAAAGATTATCCGTGAATATGAAAGGATTCAATTGAAAATATGTGATTCAGTGAATCATGTCTCAATGTATAATGTTAGCTGTTTTCTTATAAGGAAACATACGACATTCACTGAACGAGCAGCCAGTGCCATGGCCGGTTGAAAATTATAAAATCTTTCTCTTCAACCAATTTTTCCACGAAAATAGGTTTCTCAAATCAAGTTACACTATTTACATTGTTCGGCCTATTGCCCTGATCTTTGTTGTCATATTCACGATGTCTTGGCTGTTGTAGGCTCCAGATTTGTTCAGGTATTATCACCAAGGTCACATGGCCCAGTGGATAAAAATTTTGGTTGAAGTCATCCAGTCATTTGACACAAACAGTTGTGAGTTCAATACCTGGCCAAGCATTTTGCACATAATTTTATGATATATATTTTGTAGATCGTAAAATGTATTGTTGGTAATTTTACAATAAAAAAATACTGTTGATTTTTCCTTCAGTGTTCACTATTTGCTTTGGTTGGTTACTTGGTTGGCATTGTTTAGTGGCATATCAACCTCTAATGCCGAAATCTAAGTATTAGGTTGGTGCAAAAATAATGACGTAATAATGTCGTTTTTGACGTTATACGTCAAAAAACGACATTATTACGTCATTATTTTTGCACCAACCTAATATTTTGAACATAGTTGTATGGCTTCAACTACAGATAAAATGTATTGTTGGTAAATTCTACTATATGTATCGTTGGTAACTTTTTTTAATATAAAAATGTATTGCTGTTATTTTTACTATAAAAATGTATTTTTATACTTTTATCATGTTTGGGAGTTTACTATTTACCCATAGCTGGGACCCTAACACCACCCCGGATCAGAGTGGATCTGGGAACAACAGTAAATAAGAGGTGATTCCAAAAACGAGGCAGGGAATAAATGTATTTGATAATAAGTTATAACAGAGAATAGTGCCGTCACGGTTGACATGGAAGGATTTGGGAAAGGGTTTTATCTTGCAGTAAACTAACAAAACCTGACCTGATGATAATATCGATTATTAGACTTCCAAAAGAAATCTCACTGATATGTCGATACAAAGGATGCGATTCCATTTTCATTAGTTATATTGATTTCAAGACCTTTAGAATTTTACCTGAATGCAATATATGTACCTATATATATATATATAGAGAGAGAGAGAGACAGAGAGAGAGACAGAGAGAGAGAGGAGGGGGAGAAGAAGAAGAAGATAAAGAAGAAGAAGAAGGGACAGAGAGAAGCCAGGGTTGCGCGCGCATGCGTCTGTGTGCGCGCGCATGTATAATCAAGAGCGAGATATGACGTATTATTTAGGGCTTTGTTCCATATTCGATTTAACAATGTTTACCTCTGCATTATCTGCTTTCAACTCGCCGCAGGATAAATTAATTCCATAAAGCCATTGTTACCGAGTTTATTTATATTGCTAGAAGGACAACGGTAACAATAAGTTACGAAAATGAACCTGTGATCGATCATTGAATAGGTTCACAAAGTTCTCTTTAGGGCGTTTAAACAAATTGGATAGCTTCATGGAAAAATCTGCTGTCCTGATCTCATGTGTTTAACAGTTCAATGGGCAACTGAATTGAATATTGTTGCTCAAAGTATCTTTCAAAAATCCAAGTCTCACTCGTCAGCGGTGTTTAAGATAAAGATGTATTTAGATAAAAATGAGTTTAAGATGAAAATGTATTTAGCTTTCAGCATTTTGTTTAGTTTTTTTTCCCCCTTTTTCTTACTGCCATAGCTTTTTTCTTCTTCTTCGCTTTTTCTTTTTCTTTTCTCCTTTTTTCTCTTTCTTTTTTCCTTTTTCGTTTTTGTTTTTTCTTTGTCTTTTTTCGTTTTTTTTTTCTTTTTTTGTTTTTCTTCTTTGTCTTTTTTCGTTTTCTTTTCTTTTTTCGTTTTCGTTTTTTTTTCTTTTTTGTTTTTCTTCTCATTCTTTTTCTTCTCTTTCTTTTTCTTTTTTCTTTTTCTTCTTTTTCTTTTGTTTCATTTTCATTTTCTTTTTTCTTTTTCTTTTTCTTTTTTGTTTTTCTTCTTTTTCTTTTTCGTTTACTTTTTCTGTTTCTTTTCTTCTTTTTTGTATTTGCTTTTTATTCTTTTTCTTTTTTGTTTTCTTTTTTTTTATTTTATCTTTTACTTTTTTCCCTTTTTTTTTTTTTTCTTCATTTTTTTTATTCCCCCGCCTCACTTTGCTTCAAAACATTTTCATTCTTTTCTTTGTCTTCTGCTTCTTTTTCAAATTCTTTATGAATTTTTTTTTTCTTTCTGGTTCTTTTTCGATTTCAATTGTTATTTATCCCATACTAAATTCTTTTTTACTTAGAAGCTGGTTGGGTGATCGGTGATTAAACCTAATCTGCCACCAGGCTTTTCTGTTAAAGAGGAGGGTGGACTACAAATAAGAATTGTCAAAGAGTGGATGAACCCTCTTATAGGGTCAACGACCATCTACAGTATTGGGACAGACTGAGCTCTGTAGTCATGTATGCAACCGGTGAGGTGATGACACGAAATCACTTGGCGTAGGGGTTTCTAGACTGATGTCAATGCCCAGGGCTCATGGGTCTCCCCAATGGAATCAATGTCATGGCGATACTTGGAGAACATCGGCTGTGGTCTGACCTGGACAGTGATGGACTCCAATAGGTCTACTTGCCTAAGACATGCTACACATAAATGAATGCCTCTCCGGCTTTCAACCCAGGTCATGGGACTGATGATAACTTCTTGACAATAACTTTAGAATATTCAACATGAAAACATCCTTTGCTCTTATTCATCTTTTCTATACTTATCTTTCCTTTTTTTTTCTTTAAATTCATTATTTAATGAAGCGTTACCTCCTCTTATTTTTCTTCTTCTTTGTTGTCATCATTGTTTTTTCTCTTCTTCGTTTTTGTACGTTAAAAATGTTTCATATATTTGTAGTTCCTTTTTTTTTTCTTTAACATTCTTTTTGTATTCTTTATCTTTTGGGGTTTTTTTTCATTTTCGTTCTTTTTTTCTTTTTCGTTTTTTCTTTTTCTTTTTCGTTCTTTTTTCGCTTTTCTTCTTTTTCGTTCTTTATTCTGCCTTTTCTTTAGCTTTTTCTTCTTCTTTTTCTTTATCGCTCTTTTTTGTTCTCTTTCTGGGTTTTTTTACTTTTTCTTTTTCGCTCTTTTTATATTCTTTTTCTTTTTTATTCTTTCTTTTTCTTTTTTTCTTTTTTCTTTATCCTTCTTTTTTTGCTCTTTTTCGGGCTTTTCACTTCTTTTTATTCTTTTTATATTCTTTTTCTTTTTGATTCTTTTTTCTTCTTTCTTTTTTTCGTTCTTTTTCTTTACCGTTCTTTTTTTTGCTCTTTTTCGTTTGTTTTTTTTTACTTTTTTGTTCTTTTTGTATTATTTTTCTTTTCGAATATTTCTTTCTCTTCGTTTTCGTTTTCTTTCTTTTTCTTATTCTTTTTTTTTTTTGCGTTTTTTCTTTCTTTTGTTTCTTTTTTTTTCATTCTGATTTGCGTAGAATATTTGTTATGCAGCCATAACCAGTATAAAATCATCTATCGATATACATATATTTAGCTTTCTACAAGGTAGAATAGTTTTGACGTCATGTCGAAACAAACTGCAATCATTTATTTTAGTAGCGAAAAGGCGTTATACAATAATGTGCGGAGAACAAACACTTAAAATAGATTAATGTAAATACTAACCAAATTTACAAGTGCTGCCAAAAAACATAAATAAACAGTTGATTTTAAATGTTTTAGTATTTCTATTATTTCCACTTAGTATGTTTAAGTTACAATATGTGGTACAAATCACTACGGAAGATATTACATACAAATCTATATATCAATCTAATGGATATGCAAATGGTTTAATGGTTAACGAGTTAAAACAAAAAAAAATCAGTAGAACTTTAAAAATACATCTATGAGCAAGACACAATTGCTTAAGTTTGTTCAACAGGCATAGTTTTAAAATAGTTGAACCAAGTTAAGCAATTTAAAGGCCATGCTAACTAATATTTAACCTTCTGACCCAGTGACCTTTGTCTTCTATATGCCGTATCCCTTCATAGCTCTCCATAAGTTCCTCTCCTTTGTAGCTCATAATAATTTTTTTTTTTTTGTAATCTCTCCTAAAAGATGCCATCAAGCTCTCCAGGTAGGTTTTGCGTTCTTATCCCTTGTCTCTCTTGCCTTCAAATCTGCCCTGTGATTATAATGTTTTACTAACCGTAATTTAGATGTGACACAAGGCCGAAAGTAGAGAGCACCCAGTGAAGATCGAACTCACAACTCAGTCGTAATTTATCAAGTGAGACAAGCTTACTAAACATTACAACACTTCGAAGTGTTCAAAATGATTTTTAAGCGTATCTTAGATGTGGCATAAGGCCGAAAGTGTGGAGCACCCAGTTAGGATCGAAATAAGAAGCTTGCCAGCTATTACGAGTAAGTTCTAAAATACATTCACGGGTACACATGCAGTTGACTCACATGATATCGCTATAACATAATCTGTATAATATCAACAATGATATCATATGATATCTGTATAATATGAATAATGTTGATTATGATGATGATTGTAAGCACTTCCGGTCCCATTGAGGAATGCTGGGAGCAAACAGACCGAGCGTGAATTTGAATAAAGTAGTTGTGTTTAGCAAGTGTCGTGTTGTTTTTGGGTTGCTTCATCTTTTCAACAGCCAGTTTCATATAATTTATCTTTCGCAGAGGAACATGGTGTCTGAGAAAGATTCGTTCTAAGAGAAGAAAATTAATTTCTAGTAGAAGAACAGGACCTTATTTGAAAAAGAAATGTTCAAATTAACTCCACCGGAACCGTTTAACCTTACAAATCCGGGAAATTACCAGAAATGGTCGCAGAGACTTCAACGTTTTCGAGAATCATAGTAAGTCTGGAAAGAAAATATCAGGTCATCCCATAATTTCTGTCCGAATTTTAACTTTTTGTTAAAATGAACGAAATTTAAAGAGTATTTTATAATGTCTAATGGAGCTGAACATTATTTTTATGTTTAGATGCATTTAAACTGATAAAATTTTATAAAATTAAATTTTGTTTGATTAAAACTCTGCTAACATGGAAGTACCCAAGAATCATTTGAGGCATATAAAGCTTTATGAGTTCAAGAAAAGAAAACTCAGCAGTCGAAGAGACTCGAAACATTCACTCAGTTTATGGAGAGGAATGTGTGAATGAAAGAACTTGCAGAAGATGGTTTGCAAAATTCAGAGGTGGATATTTCACCCTCGAAGATGAAGATCGAACCGGACGTCCAGTTGAGTTTGATGTAAAGCTTCTTGAAGCAGCCCTTGAAGAAAATTCTGCTTTATCAGTTGAGGAATTGGCATTGGTTCTCAGTTCAAACCATACAACTGTTCATCGTCTTCTTCAACAACTTGGAAAAGTTCCTAAACTTGGAAAATGGGTGCTTCATGAATTGTCTGAAAACAACCTCAAATCCCGAGTTGACATCTGCTCTTCTCTCCATTCTCGCAAACTTGTTTCACCCTTTTTTGGATAGATTTGTGACTGACGACGAAAAATGGATCTTTTATCGAAATGTTAAGCGTCGTAGACAGTGGCTTGGTAAAGGGGAAGGACCCCAGCCCCAGCCGAGAAGGGAACTTCATGGGCAAAAGGTTCTTCTTTCAATCTGGTGGGATCGCCAAGGAATAATCCACTTTGAATTCTTACCACCTAATGCAACAATTAATGCTCAAATATACTGTCAGCAATTAGAGCGTTTGAATCAAGCTTTGAGGAAAAAAAGACCTGCTCTAGTTAATCGAAAAGGGGTGATGTTTCATCAGAACAATGCACGACCCCACACAGCAAGAATCACGTCACAAAAGATCGAAGAACTTGGTTGGGAGAAAATTCGTCATCCACCTTATTCTCCCGATCTTGCTCCTTCAGACTACCATTTGTTTCGTAGCTTACAGAATCATTTGGAAGAAACAGCTTTTGTAACACAGGAAGAGGTTAAAACTGACATTTGTGAGTGCTTCGAATCAAAGTCAAAAGAATTTTACAGTAATGGAATTAGTAAGCTTGTTAATAAATGGAAGGAAGTTATAGATAATCAGGGAAAATACATTGTTGATTAAATCTGTAATTAAATGTAACATTTGGTCACTTGTTTTCTTTATTCAAAATTCGGATAGAACTTATGTATGGGATGATCTGATATAACAAAACCTAAGTCACTACATCAATATATTGCACGGAAAGCGGAACCGGAAATATATTCCGAATATTTTCTTTCTCACGACGAGAAGAAGCATATGTTATACGACTCAGTTTTGAAAAATCCAATGCCTTCTTCATGCCTAAAAGAAACGTAATGCATGAAAGGTCAAAATTTTATCTTATTTCAATTACCAGTAGAACCTGCGGAAACCTTTATTCACACATTGCATGAATTAGAAGAAGCACGCGCGTTTCCAAAGAAACCAAATTAAAGACCATCTTGTGATAATACTACAAAATAAGGACCTATTCGAAAGATTACAGCTAATTCCTGATTTGAAACTCGAGAAACCTACGGAGATAGTCAAGAAAAGTGTGCAAATAAAATCTCATATGGAAGAAATACACGAGAAAAATTTAGACGAACAAAAACCCTGAGAAATCCACGAAACACAACAAAAAGAAAAAAAATTGGAAAATAACAGCTACAACAACTGCAGGAGATGTAACAAAAAACATGATTTTACAAACATTCCAGCAAGAAATGCAGGAAGATGAATCATTTCTTTGTAGCCTACTAATACGATCCAGACAATAAACGATGAAAAGAAATCGTTATTTTTTGCTTATCTCTCTGCATAGTAGTAGTCGTAATACAGTTCTACGCATCCTGAACAGCAACCGGGCTTGCTAGGCATAGCCTCCTATGTTCGCCAATTGTTCTCTATTTATTTTTGTCTGTCTAATTTGCATACAATACTACAGAAATATCTCCTAGGAGAGCTAGCAGAAACAATTTTAAATGACCCGTGGTACAAAACTTTTAAAAACTGTAAAAACTCCATATCTCTCTGCATAGTAGTAGTCGTAATACAGTTCTCCGCATCCTGAACAGCAACCGGGCTTGCTAGGCATAGCCTCCAATGTTCGCCAGTTGTTCTCTATTTATATTTGTCTATCTAATTTGCATACGATACTACAGAAATATTTCATAGGAGGGCTAACAAAAACAGTTTTAAATGACACGTGGTACAAAACTTTTAAAAACTGTAAAACAGTGTTGTAGTTTAAAATCGACTCAGGTGCCGACATAAACATTATCTCAACAGAAACGTACAAAAATCTGAGAGAAAAAAAAAACTTTTTAAAACCAATAAATAGAACCTTCACAAGTCCTGGGGGAATAGTCCAGTTAAATGGCAAAATTTAATACCGCTACAGAAGAAGGTAAGAACAGATACTTTGGAGGTATGTATTTTCCGTCCGCTTCGGGTTTTTCCAGTACTTTCTCTTGTATCATTTTTTGGGTTGAAAATCCTTGTAATAACCATTAATTGATTTCTTTCTCAAAAGTCAATTTTTAAAACACGGAAATTTCCTATTTCCGAAGAAACAGGAAAACATATTTTATTTTCTGGATTTGAAAAAAGACTTTTAAGAAAGAAACTCAATAGTAATCATCACAAGGTTTTTCAAACAAATAATAATACAAACGAAAGTACTGGAAAAAAATTCGAAGCGGACGGATAATCAGTTATGTGCCATACATAATACACGCTTAGACGATCATGTATCTTTCGATACATGACTGACGAGGTAGATTTTCTTCCCGCAGTAAGTTGCCATTTCTTTCTGCGGTAGACCAGTTGCCATGAAAGACTATAGAACCCGGTCTGTCCTGCTATTTACCCATAGCTGGTGGGGAGAAGAATATTCATACAAGAATATAATTAAAATTCTTAAAGTGGTTAACTATTTAGTCATTTATGTGCCATGTGTGATACATGCTTAGACGATCATATATCTTTCGATACATGACTGACAAGGCAGATTTCCCCGCAGTAGGTTCCCATTTCTTTCTGCGGTAGACCAGTTGCCATCCAAGGCTATAGAACCCCTGCTATTTATCCATAGCTGGGGGGGAAAAGAAGAGGATTCACACATTTCGCAAGGGTATTAGCATGTAAGTGAATGTAATGGATTCGACTGGAATTTGAACTCGGCTCTCCGATTGCTCAATTTGTTTTTTTTGGGGGGGGTCACAAAGTGTGTCAGTTATCGCCATTTGACTGTAACCAAAACAAACTTTGATTTGTAATTATTTATTTTGTAATTGGAAAAATAGAAATAAACTAATAAAGAAAATTAATTAATTTAGGAGGGGGTGCTTTAGAATAACTTCAATAATGTTGATGATGATGATGATGATTGTAAGCACTTCTGGTCCCACTAGGGAATGCTGCAAACAAATAGTGGGAGTTTGAATAAAGAAGTTTTTGAGAATTTAGCACGTATCGTGTCGTCCCTTTGTTGCTTCAGCCTTTCAGAAGCCAGTTTCATATAATTTATCTTTCCACACCAAGCCCAATGGAACAACATCAGTTCGTCACTCAGAAATTTCTAAAGCAATGAAATCATTTTCAGATTATTATTTAATCATTTTACCCCATGAAAGGCAGTAAAGCCACTAAGACACAAGGGGGTCACTGAGCGCGAAAGAATAAGATAACAGAGACACATTATTAAGGAGCGAGAACAATGCAAGAGTCATCAAGTAGACAACGATTGACATTGCATTTAAATTTTTCAAGGTCAAAGTTGGTTGGAAAGCATGGAGCCGGAAGAGAGTACCACAAGCGAGAAGTGCGAGCAAAGAAAATTTTAGCATAGAACTTGCGATTACATCGAGCCATTTCAACTGTAAATTGATGAAACCTTGTGGCCAAACTAGTAATGCGCTTAAATTTATAAATTCTAGCTACCATAGGACAAAGTTCATCCGAACAGTTGCCGTGAAAGTATTAACAGAATAGGAAAGCTATGTTATGGCGGTGGGAAAGTTACTGAAGCTGAGACGCCAGGTCAGAACCAATAACATTGGTTATTCCTCTTTGGATTTTATCAAGGATCTCTAGATATATAGTAGGAGCACCTAACAATATGTTGCAGCAATATTCTAACTATGAACGAATGGTAGACTTATAGATATGTAAGATAGCTACTGGTGGAGATAAAAAATAAAATTATCTAGCACGATAGTGAACCAACTTTCTTAACGGCAGACCTAGCAATTGATTCAACGTAATCTTTCCACTTCCTGTCAGTAGAAAATGTTAGCCCGAGAAGGCGCAATGAATCACTCTCCTGGAGATTAGGATGAGCCATGCTGATGGAAAGCAGGAAGGTGTCTGAAGATTTCAAACTGTTTAAAGAGTCAGTCATCTTAATGTCTAAATTCTGAGCCACTGGGAATGTGACGAAAAAAAATAAAACATTACTTCTCCTATTACTCTGGCATTTCACACTTTTAAAATAAATTAACGTGATACTAACTGATCTGAGGCTGAAAATCTAGAATAAATGTTGAATCCCACTTAGTGTATAGGGCAACAGTCTCACAATGTTAGGTGTTGCATCTGGCTTATAGCGGACGGAGTTGCTAGTCCGACGCCCAACCGCTTTTGAATACAGACTTGGCCTCTTCTTAAAGTTAGCCAACCAAGGCTAAAGAGCTCAATCTGCTCTACTATTAACTCATAGGTGATGGAAGAGGTGTATTCATGCCCGTCCAAGACTATCAATGCGAAAGTGAATGGATGTATTGAATTTGAATTCTGACCGCAAATAACACTCACTACGCTGGTAATTGCTATCCTACAGCCCAGGAATTAATTGTGAATAACTATGTATAGATGCATTTGGCTAACGCGTATGCAATCATCTCGACTTATAGTAAATACATATATATATATATATATATATATATATATATATATATGAGATGGTGATTTCATATATATATATATATATATATATGTGTGTGTGTGTGTGTGTGTTTTTATAAACAAAACAATCAGCTAAAACCTGAAGGAGGAGTTTAATTTATCGCCAGTAATAACTGTCACAAAATACATAGGAGAAACCTCAAGGAATCTAAATAAAACATTATATGAACACAAAAGGGACATTTTACACAATAATACATCAAATGCGTTGGTTGCCCACCATAACGAGATTGACCACAGTTTTGGCATAAAAATGCTACTCTAATCAAAGGAGGAAATAACTCACTAAGACATAAATGTCAACAGAGTGCATTGATCACGAGGTTATCTACAGTAAATTTATATCTTATCATATCTCTTATAACAATTTACTATTTCTGACAGATCTTCTAGTATCACAGTGTGGAACAAAATTGATAGAAAGAAAAAGAAAAAGTCTCGAAATCAATTCGGTTAGATATAAAAAAAAATCTAAAATTCCCAGCACCCCTCTGTCGTGTACATGTCCTATCAGCATAAAAAATTTAGCCCGATGAAGTCCTGTAGGACGAAACGCATCACAAGTAAACGTTTCCACTTTGTCAAACGTGTATATATATATATATATATATGTATATATATATAGTGGACACTGAAGTCAACACCATGCTTAAATGCAGCAGTCGTTGTGTTTTTCTTGACTATTTATATGTATTGGTGAGTGACGCCTAATGGGTAGGCCTCTTGTATTATCCTAACGGTTATTTGGATGTGTGATAAAGGTTATGTTTCGAATTTTTTTATCGGTTATTGGGTGAAAAGGATTGTAGTTCCGGTGCAGTTTTGCGGCTATTTTATTTTATTACTTATTATTGTTTATTTTATTGTTGACTTGTGTTTATGTGTTCGTGCTTAGTTTATTTACCTTATTTATTTACTTATTTATTGGTTTAGATTAATTTAATTTACTTATTTATTTATTTTTTGTTTATACTTGTTCGTTTTTAGTTTTCTATTTTTAAGTAACGTAGTAAAAGTTTGTTTTCATTTCGTATTTGCATTTTAAGATGAGTTCTGATCGTTTATTTAATAGTTTGTTTTGGTCTGGGAAGGTAATTATATCTATTTTCTCCTCCAAACAGAGTTTAAAATTTCTGGATTTATTGTTGTGGCTGGTGTTGTTTTCCTTACTTCACATGATATTTTTGTGTGATTGAGTTTTTGTTTTTAATCTCCCACGCATATTTTGAAAGCATTGTACTGTTCACGTATTTACTATTTGTAAAGGATATTTTGTTTGAATAGTTTCTTTTTTCTAGTTTCTTTCAGTTACTCCTATATATTTTTCTTCGTTATCTCCAGATTTTACAGTGGCTTAATATAGTACATTTATGTTTACATACGCTCTATCTCTGACATTGCGTACTTTTACCCATAAATATAGCATAACCTAAAACTATATTTTTATCATATATATATATATATATATATATATATAATTCCTCAGAGTTAACCTGTAGAAAAAGACAATATTTATAAATGTGAAAAACTATAGGAAAACTATAATAGTTGCCGACGCGTTTCGTCTGAGGTGGACTTTTTCAAGGCAAAAAAGAAAGTAACTAATAATAAACAAATTGTCCTTAACTAGAAGAATTTAGAGAACGCTATTTTCATACTGTTAACTGAAATTACGTCAATTATTGTCACGTGTGTTTTTATTGTTGTGTTTACACACACACACACACACACACACACACACACACACACACACACACACACACATATATATATATATATATATATATATATATATATATATATATATATATATAATATAAAATTTAGTTTTTGTTGACCACGGCTGTAGCCAGGTTCTGAACCTATGAGTCTTTGGGTCAGGTCACTGGATCCAACCAATGCTTGACCAAAAGAATTGTGAGTTCAATACCTGGCTACGGCAGTGGTGAACAAACTTGAAGAGTTGGATCAGTTGATAACTAAGACATCCGGAAAAGGCATGGCACTAGAACAATCTACTCCACTGAACGAAATAAAATGTTCAGTTCGTAATTTCAATCACTTGAAGAAGATCAAACTTACAACGACCGAAACGATGTGAACATGAAGACAAGTGTCCGAACAATGTAAATATTGTTTGAAGATTACCTTAATTCTTCGTTTATACATATTCCGCTGCACACACACACACACACACATATATATATATATATGTGTGTGTGTGTGTGTGTGTGTGTGTACTGCTGCAGATCTACATTTTCAGGATGTAAATGTCTTACGTTTGCTCTTTGTTCTGTCTCGTAGATATTCTGAGGATGTTTACAAAACAGGAAAACAAACCTACCTACTCCAGATATACGCATAAACATTTTTTTAAATGTTGCTGATCTATTCTGAATTAACCAGCGTATCATCTTTTGTGGACTGGCATGACATCATTACTATTTTTTGTGGATGTGTTTCTTTTATGGCGGGTCGAATCGACATTTTATATTCATATTTGTTCTGCATCGCCACTTGATTCCAAAATGTGACACTACGCTGTTGATTAGCGTGGGATTTTATGGTAATAGTTACCAGACCAAACTAATGGGATAGATAGATAGATAGATAGATAGATAGATAGATAGATAGATAGATAGAGAGAAAGTTTAGCTTAGATGGGCACAAGGCCGAAAATATGGAGCATCCAGTGAGGATCGAACTAGATAGATAGATAGATAGATAGATAGATAGATAGATAGATATGAACAGACCCAGATAGATAGATAGATAGATAGATAGATAGATAGATATGAACAGACTCAGATAGATAGATAGATAGATAGATAGATAGATAGATAGATAGATAGATATGAAGTGACTGGGATTCTTTTTCTTCATCTATTCCTTATTATTTCTTCTACTACACCTTCGCGTCTCCTATTTATTATTATTATTATTATTATTCTCCTCCTCTTCTTCTTCTTCTTCTTCTTCTTCTTCATCGTCGTCGTCGTCTTTTTCTTCTTATAATCTCTAATATCCTCCTCAACTTCTTTTTTCTTTTTATTCCTCATCTTCTTTTTCTTCACTTTCATATTATTACACCTATTTTTATTCTTCTTCTTCATCATCACTTTCTTATTATTCCTCCCACAATGCCTGCATTTCTTCTTCTTTTTCTTCTTCTTCTTCTTCTTCTTCTTCTTCTTCTTATTATTATTATTATTATTATTATTCCTCTTCTTCTTTTTCTTCTTCTTCTCCTTATTATTCCTTCTACTCCTTCTCTGATTCTTCTTCTTCTCTTTCTTTTTCTTCTTCTTCTTCCTCTTCTTCTTTGGCTTCTTCATCATCACTTTCTTATTAGTACTCCTCCTCCTTCTTACTATCACTCTTCCTCCCTTTTTTCTTCTTCTTCTCTTTATCCCTTTCCTTCTTCTACATCTTTTCTTTCTTCTCATCATACCTCTTCTTCTATAGCAGCTTGGATGTTCTTTGCTGTCATCACCTTTTTTCAATTTTTATCTTAATTTTTCTCCTTGTTTCTTCATTTTTATTTAGTTCATAATTTCCTTCGACTGTTTAGTTTTCTTTGTCATTTTTTTCTTACTTCGTGCTTTTCTTCTTCGGCTTACGTTTCTTCTTTTTCAACCTTTTTTTAATATTTGTTTTTAAATTGTTCACGGTTTCATTCCTTGTTTTATCATAAAATTTCCGCTTCTTTTCCATCCGATTTCATTCATTTTTTTTTTTTTTCGATCCACATTTTCCGCTTTTCGTTCGAGATTTATTCCCCAACCCCATTACAACAAAAAAAGGGGGCAATTATTGTAATTTCGTATTTTCAAGCGAACTCAAAACGTCAGCTTGAAGCCATCAAGTTTTTCTTTGTGTGATAATGCAAACACCGAAAATTCAGTTCCGGTGAAAACGAATAGAATTGAAGATGTTTAAGAGAATACACGAATAGTGCTGAAAAGTTCTCTGCCTTACAAAGAAAGAATTAAATTTAAGAAAAACTGATGTTTGGTAATTTTAGTCAGATTTTGGGTGGGCCAGACTGAAAACTTTTCAGCGCGCGCACATGCATAGATAGATAATGTGCACATATAAACTAACATTGGATGGCATCTGCCAGTTCCATGCTTCAATGTTGTCTTAAGGTCGCAAGATAGTCGAGAGGCGTGAAACTGATAGTCACCATGCAGTGTTGATTCCTATGTCCAGCCTTTCTCTAGTTATAAACGCTTAATCCCCGATACTGAGGACTGGACTGTGTCTCTATAAAATTTTATACATATATATATATATATATATATATATATATATATATATATATATATATGTGTGTGTGTGTGTGTGTGTGTGTGAAGAAATATACTCTTGAGGTGTGCTATATTTATGGGATAAAGTGCTCAATATCAGAGATAGAACGTGTGTAAATATAAAAGTGAACATTGAAGTCAACACTTAGAGGCGACAGGGTGTTTCATGCTAGACGTAATCGTCAAGCCATGTATATATATATATATATATATATATATATATATATATTATTTATTTAAAAATTATAACATAAATATGAGTGATAAATAAAGTGATTTTATAACATATTTATGTAATAACTTTTAAATAAATAATTATATCTGATGTACACTGTATTGAGCACTGTTTTAAGAATAGTAATTGTTAGTTATTGGAATTTATTCCGTATACACCAATCATATAATTGTGTATATATATATATATATATATATATATATATATAAAAATATATATTAAAATGAGCTAAATAAAATATATTTATAATAATCTAGACATTTGAATCCCCATACGACGTAGCGTTGCTTCCATAAGACCCAGAATTTAAAAAGAAAATACACCCGTATGGAAGAGTTCATAAGTCTCAGTACCTGATGAATGAGAAAGGCATGAAACTTGGGGTTGTATTGTAAACGTAGGTATATGCACTCACTTTTTGACTTCGTCGTCAGTTTGAATATTTATAAACTTGTATTTGATTTCATTCAAAAGTTAATTTAAACCGTTAATCTTTTCGATTAACGGTTTAAATTAACTTTAAGTCAATATTTTTTTAATTTTAACCATTAATCTTGTTTGCAAGATTTTAGCCCACCCTCTCTCTCTTCTCTCTCTCTCTCTCACTCTCTCTCTCTCTCTCTCCCTATATATATATATATATATATATATATATATATATATAGTTTTGTGGTGATAACTCATAATCTGGCGAAGTCGGTCATTTTAACAACGCCACTCCACTCAAACGCTTCGTCAGGATGACTTGTGACTTGGTGCTAGAACAACCATCGACATATCCCTGTTTTCAGACATTTTCCAAAGATGTCGCACGCTGGTATCTTTTTCCCCAGATCGATTAATAAATCTTCTCGAGTTGTACACGAAATACATACTGCTTAAAATAAAAAAAGTAGCATCTACTCAAATACGGGTATCTACTAGACATATATATATATATATATATATATATTATAAATTTACTTATTTAAAAATACAGTTCCATCACTGCACAAGAATTAGCATGTTTCAAAAACAGAAGCTAAAACTTCAAAATTCGCTTGAAAATGAAATAGAACTAGGGTCTTTCATTAATTCTATAGTTGAATTTGAAGTTTTTGGCTTCTGTTTTTGAAACATGGTAATTCCTAGGTAGCGATAGAACCATATTTCTAAATAAGTAAATTAATATTTATGCTCTGTAGATTTGCACTGAGCACTGTCTTGTAAAAATAAACATATTAATAAGAACACCGGATTATATATCTTACTGTTCTTTCTCTTTTATTATTATATATATATATATATATATATATATATATATATATATATATATATAGAGAGAGAGAGAGAGAGAGAGAGAGAGAGAGAGAGATAGAGAGATAGATAGATAGATAGATAGATATGAATAAGCTATATTTAGGCAATAAATATTCGTCGAAGCAAGTTTGATTTTTAAAAAAACGACAAGGTCTGTTTATTTCTTTCCACTTTTCGGATAAGGTGTTGAGTTCATATTTTGTTATTTTTGTTTACTTTCGACTTTCACAGTTATTATCAAGAATTTATGTGATGTCTGTGTGATCTTTGTAAAGTTGGACGTTTGAAATGGTCTAGCGTGGCGTCATGTGTAACGGCAACTGGGAACGAGACTCTACAAAAAGACTGTGATTTTTTAATTTACTAATTTTTTTTTTTTTATTATAATAAAATATGTGTGCACATTAATACATTAACTGTTTATTTTATTTAATAATAGTTCCTACAGTTTTGAGTCTTTCCTTGCATTGGGCTCTGTAGAGTAATTTAGTGTTACCTACTGGCATTTGTTCCATGTTGATAGTTTTACATTGGTCACTCATTATATACTGGACGATGTATACACGGATTGCATTAAGTTTCAACGGATGACAAGTTTTGAGTCTTTCCTTGCATTGGGCTCTGTAGAGTAATTTAGTGTTACCTACTGGCATTTTGTTCCATGTTGATAGTTTTACATTGGTCACTCATTATATACTGGACGATGTATACACAATTGCATTTTTCAACGGATTTCACCAATCTGCGAGAGAGTAGCAAGGCGAATGGGTTTCACCACTAGTACCACTAGCAGTGAGCTACAGAGAGTGAAAGTAAGAATATTGATCCCTATTTTTTAATCCAATCTAAGCTTTCGGCTTACATAAGCCATTATCAAGGATGTCAATTACTGTACAACATATTAAGCAATATACGGACAAGACAGTGATGATAGTCTGTGATTGTTTACATGGATGATTGATAATGGCTTATGTAAGCCGAAAGCTTAGATTGGATTAAAAAAATATGGATCAATATTGTGATTTTCTTTCTTCGTTTAATGATAATTTTATTAAGCTTATCAGACGTTATGAAAAGAATTTACATAAAATAAATAGACAACACTTGTCTATATTATTTAATATTATATAATATATATATATATATATATATATATATATATAATATATAAATGTTTCAAAACATTTGCTTGATTGTTATTCCAATTGTCCAGTTTATTTTATTAACCGTTTGTTTAGTTAAGTTTTAGTTTTATTTGTCAATTTTTTTTTATATTATCATGCTCAACGGTTTTTCGTTTTACTAGATAATTTTATAAACTTATCAGACTTTATGAAAAGAATTTACATAAAATAAATAGACAACACTTGTTTTTCGTTTTACTAGAGCTTAAAAATGTTGAAGTTTATGAAATGCTTTAAGTATAATATCTTTCGAGGATCCAAGCTCCTCTGCAAGTTTTCGAATGCCACTGGATAGAATCTGGTCTACTTTGCATTTGGATGCATCATAATCATCAACCAATGATCGCCCATTTCCCGGCTTTATTTCAAAGGACAAACTTCCTTTTAAAAACGATTAAAACAGTTTCGAAGAATTCAGTCAGATATTGTTTGATGTTTTTCCACTTCACGAATTCTCCTAGCAATTTCGGCTACTTTTAGGTCACACACACACACACACACACACACACACATATCGGTAAATCAAATCGAGTTCTCTAACTGTATCAAAAAATAAATACGCTTAAATTCACTTTCTCCATGCCGTGCGCCAACCACTTAGTGGTAGAATCCACGTTTATCCTAAGAAATGAAATATGGATGACAATATATATGCTCCTGAAAAATTTATTTCGGTTGAGCTTAAATTCACTTTCGAATCGAATTTATCTAAAAATAAATAAGCCGTCCCTGCCGTACGTCAACGGTTTAGTGGTAGAATCCACGACTGATGCCAATTCAGTCGGGTTACGATCCTAGCTAGAGGCAACCGGACGTCTAGCCACACTGATGAGCTGTGATATAGCGAAACACTCTGTCTATGGATGACAATATATATGCTCCTGAAAAATTTATTTCGGTTGAGCTCTCTGGGGAGGAAGTGCGTGTTTGTAAACAGTGACTATTACGGCTAATAATGCAAGACTCTTCGGTAAATCGAATCGAATTTATCTAAAAATAAATAAGCTTAAATTCACCTTCATCCCTGCCGTACGTCAACGGCTTAGTGGTAGAATCCACGACTGATGCCAATTCAGTCTGGTTTCGATCCTAGCTAGAGGCAACCGAACGTCTAGCCGCACTGATGAGCTGTGATACAGAGAAACAGTCTGTCTGTGGATAATATATATATGGTATCTGCGATTATAACAACAGAAATTCTTTGGTCAAGAATGTCTGCAAATGAAGTAGAAAGAATATCGTTCTTCCCAAAAGTACAAACAAAAATTAAAACATTGCCTTTGGTCTTATATTTAATTCTGAATTGTACTGACAAAAGGAGGCATGCTGGAGTAATGGATAGCGGCTTGGATTGAGGAATCGGAGAGCCGAGTTCGAATTCCAGTCGAATCCGTTACATTCACTTACGTAGAAATACCAATGGGAAAGGTATGAAACCTCTTCTTCTCTCACCCCACAAATATGGGTAAATAGCAGGACGGACCAGGTTCTATAGATAGCTTTGGCAGAAAAAAATGGCAACCTACAGCGGGAAAAAATCTACCTTCTCAATTATGTATCGAAAGATGCATGATCGTCTAAACATGACACGTAACTGAACTAAATTGACAAAAACGTTTATCACAGTTATAAAAAATAAATTAGCATTTTTTGATTTGTTTTCAACAAAGTATTTTATTAAATCATCAAAAGAAATTTCCGCACTTTATCCCTTACAAGGCATAAGAACTTAATGTAGCTTCTCTGTGCTTTTTTTTTTTTTTTTGTAAATAATTTCTTGGGAATTTTTCTGATGAACTTTCTGCTATCATACCTAGACTTTATGAATTTAAAAACAGTACTAGACTGGCGGCAAAGTTTCATCATTCTTAATTGCAAGATGTAACCGCAGGTTCTATGCTAACAGTTTCTTCTATCGCATTTCTCGCTTGTGGAACTAACTCTCTTCCGGCTTCTTGCTTCTCAGTCAACTTTGATCTTCAAAAATTTACATCCAATTGTTACCTTCTGTCTTCTTAATTCTTTTTCTTTTATTGTCCTCTCTCTATAGTAGTTTTTCTTAGAGTCTCTAACACTCTGTAACACCTTGCGTCCTAATGGCTTTATTGCCTTATTTAGGATAAAATGGTTTTCAAAAAATTATTATTCTAATGTCCATCCATACCACAAAAGAGGGAATGATATCTTTCCAGCAAATAAAATCAGTAAAAGGAATTGTTTTTTTGTGTGTTTTATTCTTGTTTCGTTTTATTTTTTGATTTTGTTGTTGTTGCATTTAGTTCATTATTTCTAAGAGAATTATTTTAGAAAGAAAATAGTTTTTAACACATTAAATATTGTAACTAACGTGTTATTAAAATTTGAGCCGTACTGAGATAAAAAAAAAATTAGTTAAATAAAATCCGTTGTCATAATAAAGTAAATGTTAATATTTTGTTGTTCTACTGCCCATTCATAACAGCAAAAGGGATCGCATTTTTCCAACAAATACTGTCAACAATAGAAGAAGCGCTTTTATTTTTCATTTCATTACAATTTTATTACTTCCAAAAAAATTATTCTTTCTAAAAAAAAGGGAAAGAAAAAGAATTTCATTACATTCAGTTTTATTGAATTTTGAACCATACTAAAATAACCTAATAAAATTCATCGCAATAAGAAAGGAAGAAGCTTTCATAATTTGTTATACGAATTGTTCACTGATAACAGAAAACTGCGTCATCATTTCCATAGATACCATAAGTGATAGGAACAGAGCCGGATTTACACATAGACTAGTATGGACCTGGGCCTTCTGGGCCAGAGGGGCCCAGAATAACCCAGGGCCAGAGAGGCTCCCAAGGACCCCCGATAAATCTAAAAATAATAAAGATCTAAGAACATCTAAAAAACATAGAGATATAAGAACAGGATTTTATATGAGGGATAAACTGCGGAAATTTCTTCTGATGATTTAATCAAAACCTTCGTTGCAAACAAATAAAAAAAAAAGTTAAATTTATTTAGTCTAAAATTATTTTCCCACTATATCTCAGTATTTGATTTCTAACTTTGATACAAGTCATTATCTGATTTCGTCCATGGGAGTAGACTTTTCTAATTCCATGTACCATATCTTTGCTTATCTCTGAAGTTATGGTAGGTTGAATTAGAACAATCTACATCAATGGATTAAATAAAGGGTTCTGTTCGAAATTCCAATATCACCTGAAGAATGCCGGATCGTACAACGACTGAAGCGTCGTGAATGAAATAGTCCAAACAATGTAAAAGTGTAAATATTGAATTGTTTCATGTTTTTCAAAAAAGTGTCATCTAAAAATATATTTTTTTTTTATATAGACACGGGGCGAGTGGGTCATGCGTAATGAAGTGGGTCCCCAAATTCTATTAACCCAGGGGCCTGTTAAGACCTAAATTTGGCCCTGGGTGATCATATCTGTCTCCGACACTGATGCATTAAATTTTCATTGTTCCTTCTCCTTTTATGTGCTATTTACCTTCAGGACGTCAATGATGATAGCTTTCCAAAATTTCCTATCCCTTTGTTATGGGGAAACACACCTATTCTATAGCTAATAGACTCTCCCACCTAATATAAGTAGGAGTAGTAATAGAAACGGGAGTCAGTCAGTCGATATCGGACGACAGTTAGTCGAATGCGAAAGTATCAGCAACCACAACTATATTACTCTGCGTAATACTTATTATATCAAGTTCCTAACGTTTTGTACGTCGAACCTATTTTAAGACCGACTTAATACAAATACAAGCCTCCACTGCAAAAATAACTCCACAACACCCTATGCAATGTTTGATCTCTTAATATCCTTTCCACTGTTCTGTCATACATTTATACAAATTCGTTAGGTATGTTTTCGTCGCCTATCTTGCCCTTAATATGTCAAATGAGTGTCATATTCTCCAAGCTTCTTTTCCTCATCCGGTGTCCCAGAAATATCAACTGTCTCTTTCCGATCCTAAGCATGTGTCTTTTCCGTTCCCCTTTTCCTTAATTTTTTTTCCTTATTGCTCGCATGCTCCATCCATGATATTTTCAGCTTCTTTCTGTAGAACCACATTTCTGTTGCCTCAAGATTCTTCTTCAACTGTGGAGAAATTCTCCAGTATTCACCGCTATAGAGAAAGATTGATAGGAGATAAGAGTTGAAAAGATTGATAGGAGATAAGAGTTGAGTTTTATCTTTGTTTCCAGTAAAATTTTCCTGTCGCTTAATATTGTGCTTAATTCATAGAAATCATCTTTTCGCTATTATGTGTCTTCGGATTTCTGTGTCACACTGTTTCAAGTGCTTTAAACCATGATCCGCTCCGACACTTGACCAGAAAAATAGTCACACGTTAAAATAATGTCCCTTCACAGCAGCTTACAAATTTATTCAGCGGTCGCTGCAAAGATGATCTGTCATTACAATATTGCAAGTGCGCGTTATATAGGAATAAAGTGTCTCTGTCGACACTGGAGTTTGAACACAGAACACCAGAGAGCAAAAACAGGCGATCCCATTTTCAATAATTAGATCACGTGTTGGTAAAGGAAATGTATATATGGGAATTAGCGTAGCGTCTAAGTGATTACTATACGGATTACTATTCGGTGGTTAATTTTCGAACGAGTATTAACGAGCAAGTACTATTAGTGCGAGTGATATTCGAAGGCATCTGACACCAGTATTGTTCAACGGCATTACTATAAATTGTATCTATGATTACAAGGTCTCTACTACAACCAGCATTACGAAAGTGACAATGAGTATTCTTTGAAATCACACATCTACGTAATATCCGTCGAAGCGAAGCGGCTGGCCGGCCTCCGTTCGCGGTCGCCGGACGCCCATAATGCGCCTTAGAAGGTAATGCCGTAAGGAAACGAAAACTCGATCCGTTACACGTGGCGAACCGGTTTCTTCTCGTCGGACGATCCACGCGGCGCTTCCTACGCCCTCGGCGCCCCACCTTCTCGGGGGCGCGGAGGACAGTGTTCGCGGAAGCTTTAAACCAAAGAGTAGCGGCAATTTTAACCGACAGCAGACATTCTTATGAAGTTAATGAGCTATGCCAGGTGCTGATGTGTTGAAATGTTTATTGTTGTTCTACGGAAATTTATCTCTTAAAATTTATCTGTTGAATGACCGGTGAGCCCTTTTTTATATAATTTTAAGTACTCGGTAACCTTAAAAATTTTGTAAATTTTGTAATTTTAGGGATGTTGAGATTAGATTTACTATAGCCATCGCTCTTATTTTCTGATAATGCCGTGTATGGTCAACCATACTTTCTTTTGTTACATAATATTTTATATACATAAAAAAATTATTTGTAAAATCTTGGTGCAAAATGATAATTGTATTAAGCTTTTCAATTTAGTAGTAGTTTGAAAAAGAAACTTTTGATTTACCTGCACCAAGGAGTTCTGTTTTTTACTAATAAAAGAAATTTTCGGATGAAAATTTAATTTCCCAAAATTTCATGAAATTAAGTAAATGGAGGGTAACATACGTAGAAAAAGATGTTTTTACGAAGATTTTCTAAAAAAAAAAAAAAATAATAATAATAATAATTTCATTCATTTATAAATAACTCCTGAAAGTTACGTTAAAATCCGAAAATTATTTGCTTTTTGCAAGGATATCCAAATCAATGTGCTTTTCGCTAAAACACTAATCGTAAATATTACGTGGACCATTAACACAAAAAATCAAGATTTTTAACCAAAATTTTGAACGTTCTACAAAGATTGAAAAATTTAATAAAAAATACTTCGATACTCTTAATAATAACATAAACATTTTGACAATAAAACTTTGTTTTTATTAAGTTTGGAGCATTTTTTCACCATGCTATGCTGTTTTTCCAGCGAAAAATGGAGGCTCGTAATAAAAAACTAACAACACAGTAAAAAGAGATGTGCCAAACGAAAATCTATTAATCATTGCCACAGTGCAATCTCTCTCTCTCTCTCTCTCTCTCTCTCTCTCTCTCTCTCTCTCTCTCTCTCTGTGTGTGTGTGTGTGTGTGTATGTGTTGGTATGCACGTGGATACGAATATATATGTAGAGAAATATGTGTGGATAAAACGAAAAAATAAGTTAATCTTCAACACGGCTCTACAAATAATAATATTATTTTATTACCTGAGTATTATTTTTCTTTCAAAGAAATGAATTATAAAGATTCTTTGCGAAACAACTTCACACAATGCATTTTGTCTATTCTTTATTCCACTACAACCGAATCAATTGCCTTAGTCTAGAAGAAAACAGAATGTGTCTACATGTGAGAATGTGTTTGACATGAAAGTATGTTGTTTTATGTATGTGTATAAATTGTAGCAGTCGGCAACATGAATAAGCGGTTGTGCTGTTTTATTGCTGACGCTCGTAAACAAACTTAGTCTGCGTCAATATCGCATATTTTTTGTAATGCAATATACTCGAATAAATGTGCGAAAATGGGAGTAGTTAATTAAGTGTAAGAATTTCAGTTTTGTATAACAAACGAATGCCAACCCTGGTCAGAGGTTAAAAGTGCTCTATCCACGAAAGGGAGTGTATATAGTCAACCACAAATCACAGCTCATCAGTGTGGCTAGACAAGCGATTGCTTCAGCGCACACACACACACACACACACACACACACACACACACACACACACACACACACACATATATATATATATATATATATATATATATATATATATATATATATATATAATTATTTAAAAATATGATTCAACTCTGTTCATAAAAGGTTTCATGTTTCAAAGAAGGAAAACAGAATATAATTATTTTAACTAAATTGAATTAAAATAATTATATTGAAGTTTTCGGCTTGTTTTGAAACATGAGACCTCTTATGTCGCGAGTTGGAATCATATTTTTAAATAAATAATTATATTTATGCTCTACTTTTGTATCGAGCACTATTTTTTTAAAAAAATAACTAAAATACTAAGGAACTTTGGATTATTTACCTAACCCGTTCCTTCCTATTTTCTATATATTTTCACACACACACACACACACACACATATATATATATATATATATATATATATATATATATATATATATATATATATATATTCATGAATTATTCACACAAAAACAAATGCAAAGGTTAATGATTTAATTGGCGAGATATCCATCGTCGCAAACAATTCAAATAATATACAAAAACCTCCGAACCTGTTATGAATGAAACGATCCTTGTTTCTATAAATTTCTGCTGCATTAGTTCTTATTTTTATATATATATATTATAACATAAGTATGTTATAAAATCACTACAAAAATAGTCATTTTGTTTCAAAACTTTTGGTCTCTTGTCTAGTGATGGTGTTGCAAGTAAAAAATAAAAGGTTCTAAAGAGGTCAAAAACAATCACTATCACTCTCATTTGCATAAGATGTAAGTGGCCAATCAAATTACAAGTATATAACGGAACCTAGATACAATTATTAATGTTTTAAAGAATTATATTTTAAATGGAAATCATAATAAACAATATAATCTCCAATATTTTGCAATTAAAAAAAAAGAGCTATGCGCATCAAACTCTAAATGTAACCATGCATCATGTTAAAAACTAACAAAATTATTCAAAGAAAAAAATGGAGAAAATATGTCTAAACTTTCACGTATTGTTCTTAGAAATAGGCTAAATTTTTCGTCCGAATCTGAGCAATAGTAAGAGGTACAATATATGGCTACATAGTCAGTTACATTGACAGGATCGTGATGATAGGTTTAGTGGACTAGGGAGAAAGGTTTATTTGTGACTAGACATACAAACATTACGCCATAATAGACAAACACATAAATGTGATCGGATATATATGCACGCAAATATACGAACGAAAACAGATTCATTAAGATTCAATCTTCCAACATAACTACAGAGACAACGCAAACTACCCGTCAAAATTGCACAAACATTAATAATCGGAAACTTATGGACAGTTTTTTTACAGACTTACAATACCATTTCATCTTTACATACAATATTCTATCTAGCTAGAGGGCAAGTTAAAAGGTAATATATACATACACATATACCTACGTTTGGCGTGCGACCTAAGTTTTGTTGGTTACCCAACTCGTCGGACACAAGATATAGCTTATTGTTTATTTAAAATATATATATATATATTGATGTTCATGGGATGGACGCTGGTTCATAGTTCAAAATCAAAATAGTAGAAAAATAGTACTAAAACAATACTGGGGTTAAAGTTCGGGAAATGAGGTGCACGTATGAGTCAATAAAAAAAGAGAGAGAGAAAAGGGGGGGGAATTGAAATATGCGTAAAATTTAAAATTTGAGCGACAGAGGCTGTTCGTAAAAATCATTTGATTCGTTAAAGGGAGTTAACCAGTGTATGAGCTAAAATTAGGGCGAGCGGAAAATTAAAATTTTAAATTAAATTTAGACGAAAAGTTGGTTATCCAGGATTACAATATTTTTAAGAGAAACATCTTTCTGTGTATACAGCTAGACAGAAGATGATTCCGTTTATTTAGATTCGAATTATTAATATTTTTTTAGGATGAAAAAATTTTCGTGTAAACATAGATTGCACCTACCCTCCACCCACTGGCCTGGGAATCCCGACAAAATTTCTTTCATTTTTACTGACGAGAAACGCCAGCTTGGGGAAAAATAATCAGATTTCATTATCTAAACATATATAAATAAACATACACGCATTTCATTTCTTTCCTTTTCGCTCTCAGATCTGATGAAGCCTTAGATGGCGAAAAGCATTATCGGATATATTTAGAAAGAAATCTACTTTCATAAACGTTTTCCAATTGTTATATATATATATATATATATATATTGATGACCACTTATTTTTATATCGTTAGACATCAGTGCTCAAAAATACAAGATTCAAGAAAGCTGAAGACAGCAACAATCTGAAATGGCAAAGACTTCTAAAAATGGTCGATATAACATCGTGTTATTTGAACTGTAATTTCATAAAAGATGTTGCCACGTGTAAGATTTCTAAGACCGAATACCGTGTGTGAGTTGCTTTGATTCGTCTCTCACCTGAGGCATATTACACCTAAATCAATGAGATGACTATCACCTGTCATGTGCCTGCAGCATTGTCTCGGTAAACGTCTGCATCCGGGCTACACATCAATTTAGGCCCAGCCTCGCGTTCTCCGACACGCTCGTCTTCTTCATGGAAATTCTCACCTGAATTTATAATCAGATTCTTAATCGTCTGTCACTTTACACCTGCACAGCTATCTACCGACCTACCTACACACCTTCAAATATATTTACTTGTTTGAGAGACTGAATAACCAAGAGATGACAAGATCGTATACAAAAGGGTGACGAAAAATCCTCGGTCTGAGAAGTTCTTGTCCGCAAAGTTCAAATATTCTGCCATTTCGTCAATATTTGGAAAGTACATCGAACCTAGAATTTTTCAGCACCTCCTCATAGATAGATAGATAGATAGATAGATAGATAGATAGATAGATAGATAATGAATAAAATAAAAACGAAGGTACTGAAATAGATAAATAGATAGATATTAATAGACCGAGATAGATAGATAGATAGATAGATAGATAGATAGATAGATAGATAGATAGATAGATAGATAGATAGATAGCTTTCGAGTATACGTTTCGCAGATATACCACTCGTTAGGATAGGATAATCCAATGCTACTTAAGTATGTAATCTGCGTGCATGAGTCTTCTAAAATATGTGATCTACCTTAAAGAAAATTATCTACATGTGTAACTTCACTTAAATCGCTCATAAGCAGCACACAATAAATGAAGCCTTTCGATGGATTTTGTATATAAACCAGAAAAAATTATACGATCCAATGTTCAAAATCTATTTAAAACATTTCTGAATGGTGTTTTCTGTTTACAGATAGTGGTAGTATTAGTTCAAATAATAATTTCATTTAGTTTTTGGGGTTTTTTGGGGGTTTTTTAGGTATGGTATTATTTGTTTAGTATATTATTATAGTATTTTTTAAGCATTTCATCTCAAGCAAGACGGGAATGCCACTGGTTTGCAAAGGTTTTCATAGAGTGAAGGTGAGAGAAAAAAAACTGTGTATAGCAGGAATGAGGAAAAGATAAAAGATGAACTGGGTTCAAAACATCAGAAAATGGCGATTGACGTTGCATTTAAATTTTTGAAGATTATAATTATCAGGGAAGCAAGTAAACAAAAGTTCCACAGGCTGGAAGTGCGAGAAAAAGATCTGTTGAAGTAGAAGCGGCGGTTACTGTTATAAATTCATGACGGTCGTCCTCGAGTATAGAATCCAGAGGTTAGCAGTGAATATTTCGGAGACAGTAGGAAAGCGTAGTTCAGGTTAGCAGTGGATATCGCAGCAAAGTAGCAGTGTGTGTTACTTCCTTCTGTCATCTTCGCCTGACAAGTTGGCACTTGTCATTCGGGTAGGGTAAACAAAAATGGCCGCCTTTATACACGACGGATACAATGTCCTGCGGCTTCTGATTGGTTAAACTTCTATTGGTAGACTATAAAGGGAGTTAAGTCAGTTTGACTAACTCACTAGTTACATACATATACACAAAAAACTGTAACAGTTACATTTAACTATTTCAACGTTAAGAGGGTAGGACCAAGATGCCAGTTTATTAGCACGCTTAAGTTTATGTAGTCGGGGCAACATAGTAAAAAAAAAAGAAAAAAAAAAAAACCTCGACAGAACAATAGCTATGGAAATATTTGTAGAAAAGACAAAGGGAAGCCACATCGCGTCAGTGAGAAAGTGACTGGGGTCGAGATGTTCGATTGCATTGCGGGTCCTTTTTTGGATTTTGTCGAGAACCTTGAGATGAACAGCTGGTGCACCAGAACAGATATGGCAATAGTATTCAATGCATGGACGAATGGTAGATTTGTAAATATGTAAGATGGACTCGTGACCTTCTGGCACGACACAATGAGCCAACTTTCCTTGCAGCAGATGCAGCTATTGATTCAATGTAGTTGTTCCACCACAAGACATTCGAAAGCGTAAGACCAAGAAGGCACAGAAAGACACTCTCCTGAAATCCAGCATCGACCATACTAATGGTGGACAGGGAATTGTCTCTTGTGGCTAAATGAGAGCAATTACGTTTTGGAGAAATATATATATATATATATATATATATATATATATATATATATATATATATTCAACACGTTAACTTGTATATATATAAATATGTATATATATATATATATATATATATATATATATATATATAGAGAGAGATAGAGAGAGAGATAGATAGATAGATAGATAGATAGATAGATAGATAGATAATATTAGTGGTAAATATACACATACATATGCAAAATATATAAATATATACATAGGTGCATACACATACATGTATATTTTTTGAATAAAAATTCCAAGAGGATAGAATCCAGGTAGAACTCAATGTCCAGGACAGAGTAAGGATATAATAAAAATCTTTTTGAATTTGTAGGTCTGATGAATTGGATCGTATTTACGATTCCAATGGAACAAATTATGACCATGGAATATTAGTGTTTAAGCCTTTTTATATTATATATATATATATATATATATATATATATATATATATATATATATATATAGAGAGAGAGAGAGAGAGAGAGAGAGAGAGAGAGAGCGAGAGAGAGCGGATAATGGATAGCGGCTTGGATTGAGGAATCGCAGAGCCGAGTTCGAATTCCAGTCGAATCCATTACATTCACTTACATGCTAATACCCTTGGGAAAGGTGTGAATCCTCTTCTTCTCCCTCCTTCTTTATATATATATAAAGTAATTCTAAGGAGCGAGGCAAAACTACCTAGGTTTCACCTAAATGGATCTTCAGGGTAGCTTAGGTATCTTCAGGACTTGGAGCTTAAACACTTGACGATTGTCTTCGCCTTGTTTTAATGTTCTTGGTTCTTTCTTTTTTTATTTCCAATTTTTCCTCGGGTACTGATTTATTCTACTACAAATTAAGCTATCCGAGGGTTTTACAAACGAGTACCACGATTTATAAATATATATATATATATATATATGTGTGTGTGTGTGTGTGTGTGTGTGTGTGTGTGTGTGTGTGTGTGTGTGTATAAGCAAAACATAGGACATAAGAATAGAAACGATAACTCAAAAGAAGGAACAACAACAGTAACAACAACAAGAAAATCAATATCTGGTTCGTCAAAAGACGAAAGCTGCCATGCGCAAATACACGAAAGCTGCCATGCGCAAATACTTCTTCAGCAAAACAACATCCACCGCATTACAATTTGGCTTTTGTAATCATCCTCCACATATAATTTTCGAATATCATTATCACTTTTTTGTTTACCTCGAAGACGACGCATCCTGAGGATTGTATCACAGAAAATGGCGAGAAAGAAAAAGACAGACAAATATACTCAAAAGCAAAGATTATTGACTTTTAGTTGAAACTGTTTTTGAGACTTTAAATCTGTATCTAGTGGGAAGTGCAGCGGTCGAAATACATCAGCATTTAAGTAACTGGAAGGGGAAAATAAACAAAGATATATTCTGGTTAATATGAAATAAATAACAAATATAAAATCATAATTGTTCATGCATTGAACAAATATCGAACATTTGTTAAGTTATGGCTTTTCTCATTATTTTAGAAGTTAATTCTATCTTTCTGTCTTCAGCTACGATTCATCGGTTTTATGTTTATGCAAAATATTTTCCTGATTGAACAGTCTTCACATCCCAAACCGTTCACGCGGTCTCATGGGAAATTACATTTTCCACCCTACAGACCTTTTTGCCACAGAAGCAACAACATAACCCTATCGCTACTTGTAACGGCAAATTTTCAGAGGATGTCCATTCTTTAATATCACCAGCTAGAACCTTTTTAAGACCACTCTTGCTACGTCCACGCGATTGAATCACCATTGTAGGGTTAATTCCTCCTACTTTCATAAACCGCTACTAGAGGACGCTCTCCGGACTATAAATACACTGCGATAACTTTTCGTAGCCTCTTCTTACCTTATTCGCTTACACGTCAACATATAAGTCTCTCGCGAAAAACACGCTTCCCATTGTGAACCGCTTGAACCAACCACACAACACACGTACGTACACACATTCACTCACTACACATCCTTTGTACCAGAAAGGTTTTCACACTCTTTTGTTACACACATCATTGTCTTTATCACTTGTATACCTTCCTTGTTAATACATTATCATTTGTTTGTACATGTATTTGTTCTTGTTGTTTTTTAGCATTTATTTATGTGGACTCACATACTGAGTCCGCCATTTGTGTTGTGGATATTTCACGTGTCTTTCCTAACAGAAACGCACGATATTACTAACGCCCTAAACACCCTCATTCCGCACGTACATAAGAAAAGCGTTCCATGGCGAAAGCTTCTCCACACGAACCGCTACTTCTCCCACCTGTGTATTTCGCCAAAAACTACAATCTTAATCTCTTTATGACTAGGGTCAATCCTTACTTATCCGTCATATCTTTGCAATCTTCACATTCTCCTTCATCGTCTTACGTCCATGTCATACACCCCATAGAGCAATCCTCGACTTCGGATAGCTCTTGGGCACTGACAGGGTGCAGCTAAAACGAGAGGATCAGAAGCAAGCGAATAACATTTTATTTATCTTAGTAATGTTACTGTTATGGTCCGGTTCCTTGTACCACGGTGATACTCCAAGGTAGAACCAATAAGGAAGAACTCGAACACAGGTATAGAATAACACAGATATATTACAAACAGGAATATATACAGAGAAGTAGAAGTGTTAGTATGAACAATCAGGTTTCGTAGAGAGGACAATGTAGTCTCGACCAGTAACACTATTCCACTGTCTTGACTCGACTTGAACTACTGACGATATTCAGTCACCACCCCCCACAAGGGCGTCATGTGGCACAAGGCCTTTTTGACGTGGGAACTCCGAGCCCGTGGGCTCGGCCAAAAATATGCCCATTGAACCCGTATAAACAGGTTCAGGGTCGGTTTACCTCCCCGAAAGAGAATCCGCCCCTCAGCGTAGCCTCTTTCGGGTTCCTCCCGTCCGTAGGAAGAGAGTTCAACCGAACAGTCGGTCAAGAGTTGAACGACTAACGATATTCAGTCACACCCCCACGAGGGTGTCATGTGGTAGAAGGCCTTTTTTAACGTGGGCATTCCGAGCCCCTGGGCAAGGCCAAAAATATGCCCATTTCAGAATCCTTCGGCGTAGCCTCCGGGTTCCTCCCGCCCGTATTAAACGGGTTCAGGGACTGACGATATTCCGAGTTTTTTTAACCGTTCCCCCATTAGGCTCGGCCGTGTCATTTTAAATAAACGGGTTCAGAACTCCGCTCGGCGTTTCGGCGTAGGAAGAGAGTTGAACCGAACAATTGCTCAAGAGTTCGACTGGTTTCTCCCGCCCGTAGGAAGAGGGCGTTAAACCGAACAGTCGGTTCATAAACGGGTTCGTTGAACGACCCTGACGATATTCAGTCATTCCCCACCAATCCGTTCACCACGAGGGCGTCATTCAGCACAAGGCCTTTTTGTCATGGGCGTTTTTAACGTGGGCAGCCAGCCATTAGGCTCGGCCAAAAATAGTCCATTTGAACCCGTATAAACGGGTTCAGGGCCAACCTCCCCAAAGGAGACTCCGCCCTTTTCCTTCGGGTTCATCCTGCCCGTAGGAAGAGACTCCGAACAGTTGCTCAAGGAGACTTTTCAGTCACCCCCACATCGCCCCTTTTAACGTGGGCGTTCAAGCCATTAGGCTCAGCCAAAAATAGCCTTTACCTCCCCAAGCAGACTCCGCCTTCGGGTTCCTCCCGTCCGTCCGGAAGAGAGTTTAACCGAACAGTCGGTTCAAAAGTGAGCGACTGATAATATTCAGTCACCCCGCCCCCAACGAGGGTGTCATGTGGCACAATGCCTTTTTAACGTGGGCAATTCCCTAGCCATTAGGCTCGGCCAAAAAATAGCCCATTTGAACCCGCATAAACTGGTTCAGGGCCGGTTTTACCTCCTGAAGGAGACTCCGCCCTTCGGCGTAGCCTCCTTCGGGTTCCTCCCGTCCCTAGGAAGAGAGTTTAACCGAACAGTCGCTCAGAAAGTGAGAGACTGACGATATTCAGTCCCCCCCACACACACACACGAGGATGTCATGTGGCACAAGGCCTTTATAACGTGGGCATTCCCTAGCCATTAGGCTAGGCCAAAAAATAGCCCATTTGAACCCGTATAAACAGGTTCTGGGCCGGTTTTACCTCCCCGAAGGTGACTCCGCCCTTCGGCGTAGCCTCCTTCGGGTTCCTCCCGCCCGTAGGAAGAGAGTTCAAACCAAGCAGTCGGTTCAGAGGTACAGTATTTATTAAGTATGGAATAGTCCATTATTCTTCTTCTTATTATTATTATTATTATGGGTAAGTTCCCATAACAGTTACTTTAGTAACGTTTATTAAGAATGAAAAATTAAATCTCTCACACGTAAAATTGTTTTTTATTTTTAATTCTAACTGATTAATTTTGACCGTGAGGAACTGTTCTTTTGGGGACTTTCTTCAAATGTTGATCTTCTTCCGTGAGGATGTGAGGGATTCTAAATTTCACCTGGGTGGGTATATAGTTATAAATGGTGTTTCATTAAGATGGATCAAAGTCAGCAGTAAATAAATCAGTGTTATTGTTGAAAATTTATTTATTTCTCTATTGGATCATGTTATTTAAGTCAAGGCAATTATGTTTGAAAAATAATATCGCCCAAATGTTCTCCAAAGCTTTGGCAGCACACCTCCACTCGATGGTCAAAATCTTTGATGACGTCTCTGCATAGTTGCTCCTCAGTCTCACCAATATGCCTTATTATCTCATCCTTCAGCTATTGAATTGTTGTTGGCTTGTTGGCATAGACCTTACTTTAGAGATGACCCCAAATAAAGAAATCTAAAGGCGTCAAGTCGCACGATCGTGATGGACAATTGACTTCGCTGTTTCGAGAGATGATGCATTTCTGTTTGAACGTCCATTTTCGTAATAGGCTTCGATAACTTTAACACGTTCTTTGATTGTTAATCTTTCCATAGTTGAAATTTCCAAAGACTTAAGTTGTTAAATGTGAAAGAAAATTTTTTTAAAAAATGATTAGATGCTTAAACTTAATTCACATATAAAATATGGTCCAAGTTATTGGAACACCCTTTATATCTTCCAGTCATATGATTGTCTTGTGTGTGTCTATAGCAGGGATGGCCAAACCGCAGCTTGCAATCCATATACGGCTCTTTGACCTTTAATATGCGGCTCGTGGAAATGTTGGCTGATCTCCTTAAAACAATCAACAGTCAAGATTTTGAAACAATTGGTATAAATATATGTACTTTGTGATAACTAAAACCAATACAGATTAACAGTTTAAAAAACAGCATACGTCAATAACTATTACCCCAGGGATGAATAAATATTATTGCATACATGCATTTCATAATATTTATATAAACATTTTGTAGCAAAATGGGTATGTAACAAAAACACATGTCTAAATTTGTTCATGTTTCGCGGCTCTCAAACATCTGAACTTTATCGTATGTCGTCTGTAACCTAAGTTCAACTGTTGATTGCTTGTTTATATGTCAACATCTTTTGAGACCTTATTTTTCCCTTGGTGGCTATGAAGTAACCTTCTGGGTACGCTCCCTGGTGCACACACCTTGTTCTGGTGTGACACCGAGTGCAAAGTTTACTTTGATATCTCTTAGGGCGAGCACAATATATATTGGCGCCAAAAGAACAAAGTCTCCTTATGGGCATTAAATTCCATTCAGATTTCTGGTATTTTCTGGCATGAATTTCATACTATTCAAGGACAAAAACAAAGCAGGATTATAAATGAGAGCGTAATATGGAAAGCAACAAATGACAGGAAGCTGTGGAGAACTATGATATGAAGATAGAGGGAACAGAGCGTGAAACCTATGATGATTTAGATTTCATTATTCATACTCGATTTTATGTAGTGTAATTTCTGTCTTTTTTAATCATTTCACTTCAAGTAAGGCAATAAAGTCAGTAAGATACAATGGGTTACTGAGCGTGAAAGAATATGAGAAAAAGAAAGTTTATTTGACCTGCCTGACCCAGTGATTGACCTGTTGACACAGTGATTTAACCTGCCTGACACAGTGATTGACCTGCCTGGTCCAGTGATTGATCTTCCTGATACAGTGATTGACCTGTCTGGTCCAGTGATTGAACCTGCCTGGCCCAGTGATTGAAACTGCCTGGCCCAGTGATTGAACCTGCCTGGCCCAGTGATTGAAACTGCCTGGCCCAGTGATTGAAACTGCCTGATCCAGTGATTGAACCTGCCTGGCCCAGTGATTGAACCTGTCTGGTCCAGTGATTGAACCTGCCTGGACCAGTGATTGAACCTGCCTGGCCCAGTGATTGAAACTGCCTGATCCAGTGATTGAACCTGCCTGGCCCAGTGATTGAACCTGTAACAGCCAGTTATACCCCAACCATCAATGTTATCCCATCGACATTGTCAGAATGTTATCAAATATGATAGATGTGCAAGAAACGGTGTAACTATTTGATAAATTCTGACAATGTCGACGGAATAACAATGATGCTTGGGGTATAACTGGCTGTTACAGGTTCAATCACTGCGTCAGGTAGTGGAATCCAGAGGAACTAACCGAAGCGGTATAATAGGTATGAATTTGAATTTGAAAAAAAAGGACGAAATAATGCAAGCGCCTTCAAACCTGTTTACTGAGGAAACACGAAAAAGTATTCAATTGGTATAAGATGTCTCGGTAATTCGCTTCTTTTTTACTCTAACATTCACATACGTACATAAATAAAGTGCAGCACAAACCATACCTCACACGCTCTCTCTCTATCTTTCTCTCTCTATCTCTCTCTATATATATTTATCTCTCTCTCTCTCTTCCACTACATGCCTCTTTTCCCCTTCTTAGTCCCGAGCGAATCACGTGTTACATACAGCACAATACTGTCACTGCATTATCACCTGTTAAATAAACCTCAAGCGACCACAGTAATATTTCCATTATAACCAATGAAAACTTACGCTTAAATACCCTTGGGAAAGGTATTAGTCTACTTCTTCTCTCTCGCCCCCTCCCCCCACCCAAGCTGTGAGTTAATTAGTAGAGCTCGTACCAGTAAATCATTAATATCTCCAAAAATTTCTGACAGTCTAAAAAACATTTTTGGTGTTTAAATAACTTGCAAAAAGCTAGATAAGTCGTAATAAGACAAATCAATCTTTCACTGATTAGATTTTGTGGAGTTAATCGGCGTTAACTTATTAGTTCATCTGTGGTTTAGAAACGGCTGCCGAGAAAGCTGCATAGGATTTTTGTCTTATTGGTTAGAAAAGATGTTTTATGACTGTTGTTTTTTGGATGGTACTTCAGAAGAGGATGCGCAAAGTAGGACTAAATTACGGTCTGTTTTTGTCATATGAGCTGTGAATGTCGACGTATGCATTTCCATTTGCGTTAAAGAATTAGAACTCCGACAGGTTACGACATGTTCAATTCAGTATCTGTCTATATTTCTGAGATGAGGTATTATGTACACTATTTACGTTATTCGGACTGTTGTCCTCGTCTTTGTCGCCTCAAGGACACATGGCACAGTGGATAAAGGCGTTGGTTAGATCCAGTGACAGGACCCAAAAAGTGTAAGTTCAATACCTGGTTAAGGCGGCGGAGAACTTGGAGAGGGGAATTAACAGGAGATAAATGATAACTGTTCTAGTTCCACGTGCCATTAGACATGGCACGTGGAACTAGAACAGTCTACCCCAGTGGGTGAAATAAAGGGTTCAACTACCTGAAGAAGGCCGGAGCGTACAACGGCCAAAACGTTGTAATAAATATGGCGACAAAGATGAGGAAAATAATCCGTATAATGTAAATAGTGTATGTTAAATCTAATCTGGAAATTTTTTTTAGGCACTCAATGGTCTAACGATGGCTTTACAATACACAGTTTGTCTTCAATACTGTTTCGTCTTCTTTAAACGTTTCCATTTGTCTCTGCCTATTATTTTAATCAATGTATGTTCGATACAATGGGGCAGCAATCTTTTATATATAAAAGCTTAGTCAAAGATAAACAGAAATTAGGAATTTTTTTTTGTTCATTTTTTTCTATAGTTCAGAGTCTTTCTTTGGTTTCTGGTAAAAGTCTAAATATAGAATGTTTGATGTCTGGGTACTTTCGTGTTTCATTTTACTTTTTCTGTAATGTCAGCTTCATTTTTTTTCTCACAAAGCAAATAACTACTTATAAACTGAGATATCAGAAGAAAAAAAACAATATTTACCTCTACCCAAACCAAATAAATACATATAGACTCAAATTTAAACAATCAATATTTGCCTATACCTGAATCAAGTAAATGCTGATAGATTAAAATATAATAATAAAAATGATTGATTTCAATATTAACCCAGCAAGAGATGCCATGTAAAATCATCCAACCTTTTTGTTAAATTAATATATTCAGGAACTGTTCTGAAGATAAGGTCTGTTAGGTTATAATTTCTTTATTAACATGAGGTATACTTATACAACTACATACATGTGTAGAGTATATCTTTGACGCTGACACAGTACTATTCAAATTGGTCTCCACCTGCGGTGCTGTATTTGTGTGGTCATTGAACCTACCTGTTAAATATATTTAAAAAAAAAAAACTCTTTCGGACATTCTGTCGTTCATCCAGGGATTTCCATTACCCAATTTGCTTTCAATACTACATTCTTTAAACTGTTTCATCCACTTTGCTCATTATTTCCCTTGTTATTCGCTGTCCAGAAGTCAGCAAAATGAAAATTAATTATATAAATAAATAAACAAATAAGTGAAAACTTTCGGGAACAAGTTCCATTCTGCCAGAAGGTTGAGTATTCCGGTTATGAGCTTATATAGTCAGGTCTCATTTTTAGATAAAAGACAATCGTAAACAGTCTGTCTAGGTGTAGTATCAGTATTATCTCTATATTTTTTCAATAATATTCTCACATATTTTTCAATAAAATTCTCTCAATATAATTTTCAATAAAATTCTCTGAGTATATTTTTTCAATAAAATTATCTCCTTATATTTTTCAATAAAATTCTCTCAATATAATTTTTCAATAAAATACTCTGAGTATATTTTTTCAATAAAATTCTCTCAATATATTTTTCAATAAAAGTATCTCAATATAATTTTTCAATAAAATTCTCTCATTATATTTTTCAATAAAATTATCTCAATATAATTTTTTAATAAAATTCTCTGAGTATATTTTTCAATAAAATTCTCTCAATATATTTTTCAATAAAATTCTCTCAATATATTTTTTCAATAAAAGTATCTCAATATAATTTTTTCAATAAAATTCTCTCATTATATTTTTCAATAAAATTATCTCAATATAATTTTTTAATAAAATTCTCTGAGTATATTTTTCAATAAAATTCTCTCAATATATTTTTCAATAAAATTCTCTCAATATATTTTTCAATAAAAGTATCTCAATATAATTTTTCAATAAAATTCTCTCCTTATATTTTTCAATAAAATTCTCTCAATATAATTTTTCAATAAAATACTCTGAGTATATTTTTTCAATAAAATTCTCTCAATATATTTTTCAATAAAAGTATCTCAATATAATTTTTCAATAAAATTCTCTCATTATATTTTTCAATAAAATTATCTCAATATAATTTTTTAATAAAATTCTCTGAGTATATTTTTCAATAAAATTCTCTCAATATATTTTTCAATAAAATTCTCTCAATATATTTTTCAATAAAAGTATCTCAATATAATTTTTCAATAAAATTCTCTCATTATATTTTTCAATAAAATTATCTCAATATAATTTTTTAATAAAATTCTCTGAGTATATTTTTCAATAAAATTCTCTCAATATATTTTTCAATAAAATTCTCTCAATATATTTTTCAATAAAAGTATCTCAATATAATTTTTCAATAAAATTCTCTGAGTGTATTTTTTTCAATAAAATTCTCTCAATATAATTTTTCAATAAAATTCTCTGAGTATATTTTTTTCAATAAAATTATCTCCTTATATTTTTCAATAAAATTCTCTCAATAGAATTTTTCAATAAAATTCTTATAGTATATTTTTTCAATAAAATTCTCTCAATATATTTTTCAATAAAAGTATCCAATATAATTTTTCAATAAAATTCTCTCAATATATTTTTCAATAAAATTCTCTCAATATATTTTTCAATAAAATTCTCTCAATATAATTTTTCAATAAGATTCTCTGTGTATATTTTTTCAATAAAATTTACTCAATATATTTTTCAATAAAATTCTCTAATTATATTTTTCAATAAACTTCTCTCAGTGTATTTTTTCAATAAAACTTCTCGTAGTATATTTGGCCATAAATCCTAATCTGCTGTATCGTGACTTACCATGAAACCAAATGCATCTTAGACTAATTTTTCACTTTTAAATTTTCAGAAAAAATGAAGATTCCTTTAAAGAAATGGATAAGTTTTACAAAAAAGAGTTAAATGAAAAATACCACCGACGATTTTAGATTGTTTTATTCTTTAAGACGAATTTTAGTTTTTGTGAAAAGTCTGTGACATTTCCTTCCTTTATACTCTTTATGAAGCAACGTGATATTATTGTTTATTGTCCTGGGACACCATTAATAATTTTTTGATTTCTCTAGTTTGGATTTTTTCTTATCCTTCACTTTTCTAATCACGTCTAATCTAACTTTTGATCGTCATAATTCAGCTTTCGTCACTCGTCCTTGCCTATACAAGCAATCAGGGAGACAACAAAATAATAATTATTGCATAAAGAAAAATCTACCCCGTCCTGGGTATGACGATAACCTACATCTGGCAGCAAGGTCTCTGATCGGGAGGTTTTGATGAGCGTGGAACCACCTCTTAATTGCTGTTGTTACCAGATCCACACTGACCCGGGGTGGTAGCACCTGTCAGGGTCCCAAATATAGGCGAATAATTAACCCCCAAGCTGGGGTTAAAACACTATGAAATTATAAAAATACATTGTCATAGTAAAAAAAAAAAAGTATTACTAGCAATACATCTTTGCAAATTAAATTTTCTTTAAATTTAAGCATTAAATGACCCATTAGGAGTTGATATGCCGCTAAACAAACAAACAAAAATCTACCCACGATGTAAGAATTACCGATGAGTATGATTTTATTTATTTATTTATTTTTATTTTTATTTTTTTTCAATTTACATATAATAGAGCGACCAAGAATTTGATCTATATATCTCTTTGCTCCTTTTGATATCATTCCGAAAGCCTCAATGTCTACAGGTAATGTAGTTCTCTAAAGATTTATTATTATTATTATTATTATTATTATTATTATTATTATTATTATTATTTCCTTTGATTTGGTGTGTACGCATTTTTTGTATTTCTTTAAGGAATCCCTTTTAATGAGTCTACAGGAATTTTTTCAAACCTATCCGAGGGCCCCAACTCCAACAGGAATTGTTGATGTTCCCATGTGACACTTTTTATTATTATTATTATTAGTAGTAGTAGTAGTAGTAGTAGTAGTAGTAGTAGTATTGCTGCTGTTGCTGTTGTTATGCCTTTTCATGACCTTTCCACTGTGTGTGGCGTTTGTTGCATACTGAATGACAACATATTTGCCCGGGTCTCCATCTTCTTCTTTTTCTTCAGTATTCTTGACGACACCGGCACTGCTGTGGTCTAGGAAGTCTCGATAATTATTTTGTCAATTGAACAGTGTCTGAAAATAGCGGCTAATATACATTGCGACCACTCAACTGGAAGAAATAATTTCATAGCATAGCGGTTTGGTTACAAATAAATTGGAATTCGAACAAAAGTGACTTCCCCTTATTCATCTTCAAGTTACAGTTATCTCCCGTGAGTAGTTTAATTATAGAGTTATTTCCCCTTACATTGTGAACTGATTTTAGTAATCTTTTAAAAAGTAAATCGATATTTTCTAAGTTTTTACAGCACAAAAATAAATATGGGGAAAGATGGAATGAAAGAAGATTGTACTTCATTTTTTTATACTCAATACAAGGCCCACGAGCCACTCAAAGTAAAGTGTTAATGTGTGGTTTTGTATGAGAATAAGAAAAGGCAAAAAATGACGTTCATGTGCTTATACAGGAAAGATAACGGTGGACCACAGAGTTGAAGAGGTCAAGATTGTAGTGATTAGGAGAATATCCTGCTGGGAGCCTGTCGTATACTGTCAGACCTTCTATATTTAAAAAAAAAAACAAGAAGAAGAAGAAACTTCACCTTCCCGGAGCAACGACTGTTGTAAAACTGATTCAATATATAAAACGCTTTTAAAAATAATAATTTAAAAAAATGATTAAAAAAAATTCTCCTCTGGCATGGGCTGCGGAAGACCGCAGCCCATGCCAGAGGAGAATTATTACCTCTCAGTTGTGGCGCTGTCTGCGGACAGAGACGCAGCTGTGAGAGGCCCGGTTCCGGGGAACAGTTGACAGAGGCTGCATCGCATCATTGTACTAGAGATGGGGGTCGGTAGTCGTACAGATTCCAGCGCAACCGACGGTCGCAGGGGCTAGGCAATTTTTGTACCTGGCCCGAATGTACGCGCTCGGATTCCCCACCCTACTTTGTGTCACATCCTGTCTCAGTGGGGAGGCTTGGGTAAATACCACAAAGCATCCTTCCGCGGCCCATGCCGGGAAGGATTATTATCTCTCAGTTGCGCCTCTATCCTCGGGCGGAGTGCGACTCTAGTTGTGGCTCTCTCTGCGGACAGAGACACGGGTGAACAAAATAAAAACTGTGAGGTTGCCGGTCCCGGGGAGCAGCTGCACCCTCAACATTGCACTAGAAAGGGAGATCGGTAGTCATGGTTGCGGGAGCTGGACAATTTGTGTAACTTGACCGAGTGTATGCGCGTGGGTTCCCCACATTAAACCCGACTTTGTGCCATATCTCATCTCCGTGGGGATACCGTGGTAAATAATATCCTCTTGTGGACCAATGTGTCTAGGTTTAAAGTGTACGAAACTGTTCCAGCAACAAACAGCCGTCCTACGGCTGTAGAGACCATCATCAGCTGCAACTTGCCATCGACTGCCGCTTCAGCCATCCATCCTTGCCAGCAGCAATGATAAAACTGTCCTTTTCAGCACAACTCTCTCCAGCGACTACAAAACTGTCCTTTTCAGGACAACGTTCTTCTCACCCTCTACATGAACATGCAGGGATGTTTTTGCCTCCTGCACTGTAACCTTTTGTCGATATATTTTCATCAACGAAAATAAATTTGACAATATATATTTTTTACTCAAGTATGTGTTTGTAGCCGACCGTGGGGTGAAGATGTAAAGAACACACGTGGGTTAAATTTCCTGCTAGCCGGCCCAGCTACATAAGAATGTAGGACTTTAAATCCAAAGAAAACAAACAAGACCGATAATTATATACAAACAAATATATGTATTAACAACAAGTTCAAGTTACAAGCACATGGACAGATACATTGAGTGCGTGTGATAAATATTATATGTGTGTGCTGTGGTGAGTGTTCGTACGTAAGTGTATTGTTCTTAGCGTGCTCCCAGAATTTAGGAAACGCTGTATCTGTAAGAGCTCACATCTGCGAGGTGGTATAAGGCTGAAGGCCTGAGGAAAAAAGAGATCGAGGCGAAAGGTCAGCCAGTATTTATAGCCAGGGGAGAGAGAGGCCCCTGTTGAAGGATTAAGGAACTGAGGAGGAGCTAACTCCGACATGTTTCTTTATTGTCGCCCGTCATTCAATATCTGTTTGCAGGCTTATATACCATCCGCAACAAGTCAGCTTCACAAAGCAGCAGTTCTTGGAAAGAGGCTGCCCGAGTGGTGTCATCAGAGGACGAAACACATCGCTAAAGAAAAAAATTTCCTTCTGTCTTTATTTATATTGTCTTTTTATCGATATATCATTATTTATATCTGATTTTTACTCACACATATAACCATAACACCTTTAAACCTGGCGTGCTTTTAGATCACTCAGCCACAGAAGACTTTCACAATCAAGCAAACTTCAAGTACCCTATTTAAGAAATGCCCATCTCTTATTCGGATCCCTCGAAGTCTATAATCTGCTAACTTCTATTTTTGCATCCGAAACGTAAACAACAATTTTCTAAGGGATTAAATAGATTTTATTCTTAATCCGGCATTAGTCGTTTAAACTTTATATTTAGTCGCTTCGCGGTGGGTGTGCTGTGGTGTAATTGACAGCGGCTCGGAATGTGTAATCGGAGAGCCGAGTTCGAATCGAATCCCAGTCGAGTTTGTTACATTCCCTTACGCGCAAATATGAACACAAAGCTATAAATTCAACTTTTCTCCGCCCACCCAGCTGTGGGCTAAATAGTATGTCTATTGTCTGGAAAGAATATTGTTATTCTCAAAAATGTTTTGAGATGCAATATTCAATCAGAGAAAAACAAAATTATTCTTACAATCCAAATTATGCTTCGGCTTTAAATAATCCACAAAGGTTTGATAAACCGTAAAAACAAGTCAGTCATAGTGGATACACGAGTTTGAATAGACACCCACCTTTTAAACAGTGCAAACGTATGTCCACCGGCCTGTGGATTTAAGATTCGTGAATAAAGATAATGTTCCTTTCAACAGGGGGAAAAACTGCGTCCCACTTGTAGGAGAAACTACTGCTACGCTTAGATTTTATGGAAGTTTTGGTCAAAGACCAACAAAGGAATGCTAAAGATATTTTGTTTATTTATTTCGAACCATTTTCTCGATTTCTGGTGAAAATAGAAAATTTGGATATGAATTGTCCGATTCCAAATCTCAGATTCCTAAATACTTTTAACCTTCATGATACTGTGATTAATTGTGCCAGGATGGTTCTTTTTGGTGTTTTTATTTTATTGGAAACACAAGACATAAAACAAACTGTGGTGAAAGGGTATATGCAAATATAATATATATTTTTTATTTATTTGCATTAGAGTGAGTCCTTTGATATTCGGTGTCACAAGAATGTTCGTTTATGAGGCGAATATTGATGATAGCTTGGAGAAAGTCCAGTAGTGGTAGTTTTGAAGTCAGACCGTGCTAGGGGTAGTAGTAATATTAGAAATAGGTCAGTGCCAATCTACTGTTTATTTCTCGGTCCTAAACAGGGCAGAAGTATCATGATCAGATTACTTCTTAACTACTTTTTCAAGCGTCACGCATGGCTGGTTTCTCTCTGTTCGTCACTCTCGCCGTCCCTTCTCGGAGGTGTGAACTTATATCCTTTTGACTAGACTTCGAGATTCTGATGCGAACCTTGGTTTCAGCTAGCATCAAAAGTCTCTTATGTTAATTTTTTTTTTTTTTTTTTTTTTTGATTGGCCAATTTTTTCCGCCGTTTTTTTTCCCCCATTCTTGTTATAACGAAAGTTATGCGTGGAGCCTCGCTGAGTTTTCATAGTTTTCAGTCCAAAATTTATAGGGTCGTGTCCCGCAAACTTCGGGGTTTTTTTAGAACGGGTACACGCTTTTCTTCTTCTTCTTCTTTTTATTTGAGGGTTGCCATCTCGTTAGTTGAGAGTAGTATAAAAAGAGAAGTTTAGAGAGAGCGTGTGAGAAAGAAAAGATAAGGGTTTCAAAGGAAAGCGTAAATGCCTTATTTTAATTTGAATTTATTTTATTTTTGTTTATTTTTAAATTTTATTTTGATCGGGACTCACTACAATATAGTATAATAATTGGCAAGCTCGTTTCGTTAAATATTTCGATTGATTAGTGAGCTTGTATGTGCTTAAGTATTGTATCTCTGTCAGAATAAGATTAGTTTCGGAATTATCTATAGTTCCGGCCGAATTGGTTTGGTGGCTACTCTGCCATTTTCCAAGAATTATTCCTACTTAAGAGTTCGATCCTCACAGCGCATTTCATGTCTGTATTAATGCACCAAACTACAATAAACTTGCAAAATGCCTACATGAACCGACCTGAGATATTTGTATTTCCCAACAGGTGACATAAAATCCAGAATAACCAATGCTGATTTTCAACGTGAACTGGTAGACTGGCCCTCTGCCGCATAAAACAATTTTTCATATCCTTCTAAACAAAGCAGTGAATTACAACGTGGGTCCTTATCTTTAAAAAGAATTTTTTTAGAAAAATTAAATGGGCCTGGAGTTGACCCAAGGAAAATAGGTGAACTTTGAATTTTTTTCCACAGACGTAAAATTATAAAAAGCATAAACTACTTTATTTTTAAAGGCAAATAATTCAGAAATTGTTTAAATAAAATTGTCGGTGTTTTCTTAAATAATATTTTCAAATTGATTTGAAACATTTTTGCTTTATTGTGCGTCATTAGAAAGATTTCGTGCTCATTTATTTGAGTTCAGTATTTTTTATGCATCTGAGTTGTTGAATTACAGTATGACAGGATTCATTTACAAAAATGTTATCTTAGTTTTTGAAAGTATTACTTTATCTACGTTACATCAACACCGTTAATCCACAGTGTAGATTTTATTTACAAAAACAAAATTTTAATAGAAAATATAAGTCGTGACTAATGAGTCAGGACTTATATTTTCTATTAAATTTTGTTTTGCTTTTTTTTTATATATATAAAATCTATTTCCTGTTATATGGAATTTCTAGCTGTGCGTGTGTGGGCCTAAAATGTTTTTGACAACAAAAATGGGCCACAGGGAAGAAAAATTTGAAAACACCGCAACGTCAAAAGAATGAAATTATCTCCCTTACATTGTACAATAAGAGTTACGTCCCTTGTTGAATATTAACAGGTTTTAGATTTGCATTTACAAATTCATTTTCAGGACAAGAACAAACCGTTTCCCAAATTGATTATGATGACTACTTGGTCAATGCTTAGGGAGAAACAAAAAACGGCATTTAAAATATCAATTTACAATTCAGACTAGTTTTTTATAGCTTCCTTTCTACATAACTTTCAGTCACACTAACTTATACAAGACAAATTTAAGCTTAGTCATGTATACAATGTTTGAAACTTTAATGCAATATCTAAGTGATGTCACGATATGGTTGGGTATGTGACATCCAACTTCTCCATGTACCTGGTGGTTGTCTCAAGGACTCAAAAAAGTGTTTGGTGACAGTTGTCGTTGGCCGAATCGGGTCGTTTGTGTTGGCACTTATTTTTCAACAACTCCCTTTGGACCAATAATCTAAAGTTGGCCTGTTTCTATTTTTACCTAAAATCAAAGTAAATGTAAGGATACAAAAAGGTGCTTATCTCCCTTTGGTGGAGATAAATCATGTTGGTCACCTGACAGCCACGTTGGTTACTGTCTGGAATGACGTTACAAAGCAGATGCAAAAAAAATCTCACTGAAAAATTGATATCCTGAAAAAGAAATCCTTCACCTTCTTTCCCCTAATTATAATTTGTTAATTATATCCAACAATTCAATGTTGAATATAAAAGCACTTAAGATTGTGTGTGGCTGCACCATAAGCTCACGACGTGTATTTTGATAAATGAAACAGTTTGTTTTTGTTTTTTAGTTATTATTTGTTTGTGATGACTGATGCCAATCTCCAAATCAAGATATAACAATATGATAAAATGATATAAATGCAACGATTCACTGATGCTATCAAACCAGTTTCATTCTGATACACTCATTAATTTTCAGTTATCTTACAATATATCTGTTTATTTTTCTTCAGGCAAGGATTTTCACACTTTGGTGATTTGTCTGAACCTGGCTCTCAGATATTTAAGTATTTTTCAGAAGTTCAATATATTTCCAATACTTTTTTTAAATCAATTAAACCAATCAAGGTGATAATGACTTACTCTGAGTGAAAGAAAATGAGACGACTTTAGGAGCCAGAAACCCAATCTCTACTCCTGTTCAAAAAAAACAAGGAGTGTGAACTGGGCAATGTTTGTTTGTTTTGTTTTTTTTTTTTTAGTGTGTTTAAGCATGCTGTCAGCACATTATGAAGCACTGCAGAATAACTTTTGGTATAATTGAAAACATAACCATTTAAAAAAAAAAAAAAAAAAAAAAAAAAAAAAAGGAAATTAGTAGTACAAGAAATCACGATAGTAAAAAATTCCTTCATCCTAATTTGACTACTTTGTTTGCCCTATGTATTTCCTGGTGGCTTCAATGTTATGTAGTAGTGTTTTACCATTTCCCTGTCTCTTATGTAGTTACCAGCTGATAAAGTATCCAAGAGGGTGTAGGTATTTCAGGTGTGATTGAGTCACTGTTAACAAATACCACTAGTAATTTGTTGCTTTTACATACTGCATTACCAATAACCGAATAAATTATATACTCGGTCTAGTACAAGTGACCATCCAAGATAAAAATCATAGCCTACAATTGTGTTAGAGTAAAAATCAGCTGAGAGGAAACCTCAACTTTGCAAACAAGACACATGGTGATTTTATTTTTTATCAGGATTTGAGGAGTGTATTATATATAGCATCAAATATAGCAAGTTAATTCAATATTAATTATTCCAAACAGTTTTTCTGTAGTGATACTAGCAAATTAGTATGCATAATTTGCATAAGCACAAGTGAACACTCATATAAGTGGTCACCGAGAATAACGAAGCAGTAAAACGAGCTTAGCGGCTCAGAATACCTACCTGGCACAGGGCTCGTCCCTGGCAGGGGGTATTATGGCTAGGACTAGCTTGGACCAGCTCTGGCCTGGACCAGCAAGGACAAGCCAAGACCAGTTATGACTAGCTTAGACCAGCTCTGACCAGCTATGACCAACTTAGAACAACTCTGACAAGCTACAACTAGCAAAGATCAGTTTGGACCAGTGGCCCGAGTGAAAACATTCGGGTCCCCCATGTTAAAAACTGACCTTGTGTCACAACCTGACTCAATGGGGGGGGGGAAGTAAATATCAAAACGAGCTTAGCAGCTGATTAGTGTTAACCTCTACATCACAACATTTTCTTTATTAAATCATTTCACCTCAAGCAATGCAATAAAGACACTAAGATGCAAGGATTTACTGAAATGGAAGGAAACTGAGAAAACATTGCTGAGAAGAAAGGACGATAAAAAGAATTAGATTCACAAAAACAGCAGATGGCAGTTGATGTTGCATTTAAAGTTTTGAAGATTTTAGTTAACAGGAAAGCAAGAAACCTGAGGAGAGTTTCACAGGTGAGAAGTGCGAGAGGAAATTATTAGAACACAACTTAAATTAAATTTAGTTATTTCAACAGTAAAATGATTAAAGTAATTCTTTTTTTTTTCGTGGCAATTTTTTTTTTTTCATTATTTCCATTCTTTTTCATTTTTTCAATATTTTTGGTTTTTCCTTTTTTCAATATTTTTTTTTTTATTTTTCAATAATTTTGCTTATTCTTTTTCAATATTTCAATTTTTTTCAATATTAATTTTAATTTTTCATTTTACTGCTGTTACAATTACTGCAACTCATCAAAAACAAAAACAAAACTATTTCAAGATTTTTATTTCTTTATTCACTTCAAGAAATAAAAGCAAATTTAAAATAAAAGAATTTATTAGATGCAAAGATAACAAAATCTTCAGTAAGAAACAGCATTTTTAGCTCGTGGACTTTTCTGGAAGACATTCTGCTTTTCTTCTGTAGAAACATTTCATAATTTTACAAGAAAATTCAACTTCTCATTTTGGTTTTTAAGGCCTTCAATATTTCATATTAATTTTTTTTTTTAAGAAAAAATATTAAAAAAATAATCAAATATTAAAACATTCTTCCGTTCTTCCGACCAACAAAAAAAAAAAAAAAACAAGAAAGCAGAAGTGCATTAGTAGTCATCAATGTATCACTGGTGGATGGAGATTCCATATTGCCATTATAATTTGCCTGGAACAATAAAAAAAAAACAGTGTGTAAACTTCTATGCAATGATATTTATGGCAAGAATTCAGGTTACATCAATAGATGGAATTTCAAACCCTACTGAAGAGGGCTAATTATCATATACAAATGCAAATTGGCATGTTAAAAGTTCTTTGTCAAGACGAGATAGTTCAAAACTTGCGTGATGTTTGATTAGGAAGTGAGATGGACCAAGATATTTCCAGTATGTGTGGGAATTTTTTCCCCTCTCCGAGTACAGGGAATACTTGTTGATAATGAAAACATTTAGGTACTACTTAAATAGGAAATATTTTATATAAATTAGCATTCTTCAAAGCACAAAATTTGTCAGAATCAAAAAATATTGATTTTTTTTTTTTTTATTGATTTTAAAAGGTGGGGGTCCTGTTCATAATATCAAAACAATGTAAAATCGATCCCCGACTTTTTTTTAGAGAATCAACTGGACTTAACTGGTTCTCATATAAAAACATTTTTGTTTTACAAAAATATTACTTTTAAATAAAAAAACTGATATATACATTTTTAATTAAAGAAAATGAAAATATATATCTTTATTCTTCATTTAAGAAGATAAATATTATCCCCAATATTTATGAGTGTTTCTGAAAAGATTCCCCTTTCACATGAAGAAATTGTCAATATTCTCCTTTGCCGATACAATTAAGCCAACAGATTTCTATTGATCCAAAATCTAATATGATGCAAATTTCAGATCAAAATTCACTTTTAGTTATAAAAATTTACTAATCCTACCAACACATGCATGAAAAGAGAGGAAAAAAAAAAAAAAAAAAAAAAAGACTACTGGAAAAATTTGGCATACATACTTTGCATAATATTCAAATTTTAATCTTATATTTTTTGTAATAATCTAATTCCATTATAAAAAGTATATTTTCAAACTTATCTACAGAAAAGTAAATGTGTTAAACACCTGTTATAGTGGAACACACCTATTCTATAGTTAATAGACTCTCCAACCTATAATAAGTAGGAGTAGTAAGAGTAACAAGAGGGGGTTCAGTGGGTCGGTCAGTCAGTCGATGTCGGACGACCGTTAGTCGGATACTAAAGTATCAGCGACCACAACTAGATTTCTCTGCGTCATACCTACTATATAAAGTTCCTAACGTTTTGTATGTTGAGCCTATTTTAGGACTGACTTAGTACAAATACAAGCCTCCACTGTGAAATCAACTCCACAACAGCACCAACCATAATTAAGCGCCAACCGTAAAACACCATAATTAGGCGCCAACCATAAAACAGCATAATTAAACACCAAACTTCATTCTCACCTGTTCAAAGGAATAAAAGTGGTTCTTGAAAAATTGTTCAGCTTTACAAGATTTCAGGTTCAAAGAAATGCGCACCGTCAGCAACAAGTAAATGTGATACACTCTGACAAGGCATTCTGTGCGGATAATCAGCAAAGAATACTCCATTGATATAGATCTGAAAAGAAAAAAAAATGGTTATGAGAGAAAGCAGATGTTGATCAATACTTAAATAAGACAGGCAAATTAGGGTGAGCATGCAAAACAAAGGACTGAAAATCTGGAGATAATATGGGCTTCAAGGTTACCAATTTTTGAATACTGCAGTAATAGCACAAGTTAAAATAAATATAAGAATATCCAGTTTCAGTATATGGTACAGGTAATATTAGCCATTTCCCTATAAAGAAACATTTGGCATTCATTGATTGAGCAGCAAGTTCTACAATTGGTTGGAATTTACAAATTCTTTTTCTTTAAACAATTCAGAAAAATAGGTTTTTCAAGTCCAGTAACTGTTATTGCTCTTTCCAGCATCAATAGGGGTTTCCTTCCTAACCTTTTGCCTGAAGTAGTGTGGAACATCAACATCTAATTGATGTGGTTTCCACTATTTGATTGATTTGTTTTCTGCAGCATATCAAACCATTTGCAGGTTATTTAAAGCCAGAAAATATTTATATTATATTTTAAGACTTATCGCTAAAACATTATCTCAAAAACGATATTTTTTACAATCTAAAAATATTTTCTGGCTTTAAATAACCTGCAAATGGTTTGATATGCTGCAGAAAACAAATCAATCAAATAGTGGAAACCCCATCAATAGATGTGGACAGAAATGATGGATTCATGCCTTAAGTGTATTTGTGCATAAGTGACTACAGTAAGCTCTCTGGGAATTGGAACACCGCTGTCCAATTAACAAATTGGAGCCATTATCCATTAGATCATGTGCACCAAACTGACAGCAGCTAGTCCTCCCAAGCAGTCACCCATCTAGATACTGACCAGGATCGACATTGATTAACTTTGGTGATCATACGGGAAACCACGTTTCAACATGACACGGCGATAAGACTCCTGCTATTTGGTACAGTTCTTCATGTCAGGGGAGACAACTCTCCCCTAATGAATCATGGACTCTTTACAGAAAAAGGTGTATCAGACAACATGGCTGCTGGACAATACCCCAACTGTAGACAGTGAATTGTTTATCCAACAACACTGATTTTGTAGCATTAGTCCACAAGATTTGATGGATGGTCCTTGCTAAGACCTATGGGCTTCATTTGCTCAAAGCCCTTTTTTATCACTGACCTGAGAAAGTAGTTGTATACTGTTGACAGTTTAGACATTTCTGAATAGGTCAAGTGTCATGCAGGATATATTTATCAGTCTCTCGATCTGACAAGGTTTTGTAATGCACATTTCTAGCAGAGACTTTGTAAATTACAGATACAACAATAGTAATGCCTTCGAACAATACTCAGTCAGACGCCACTCTAATTCCCATATATATATATATATATATATTTCCTTTACCCATCACAAGATCTAATTATTTTAAGAGGAGGTCAACTGTGCTTGCTCTCTGGTGATCTGTGTTCAAACCCAAGTGTCGGCAGTAACACTTTATTCCTATATGACACAAGGTTAATGTCTTGGTTTTGTAACATAAAAAGCAGTTCACACTCCTCCCTTTGCCTATCATCTGGTTCACCCCCACCCATTCTTTTGAACAGGAGTAGAGGTTTATCCCTTGTTCCTGTTTAGGATTAGGTTTCCACTGCCAAAGTTTTCTCATTCTCTTTCACTAACCACTTGCATCTTGGTGGCCTTATCGCCTTTCTTGGGATGAAATTATTAAAGGAAAAATAAATAAATAAAATAATAACAATAATATTAATAATAATAATAATAATAATAATAAAGGCAACCATTAAAGAAAATCAAAGAAATTCAAACTGTTCAATTTCAGAATCAATTTGCCCCCTTAGCAGTGGTGCTTAACCAATTACAAGACAAAAACTGTAAGAAAGTAAAGAAAGCCATTATTTTCTCTTACTTTATAGGCATCAGGTTGACTTGAGATGAAAATCTCAAATGGTTCAGATTCTTCAAAGGGAAAGTAGGTATTCTCTCTATCTTCTTCACCCCATTCCCCATCCAAGAAGGAATTGCGGACAACAACCTGATCGGGGATACGAGGGTTGAAGTGAAGGGCAACATTGTCACCACTTTTCAGTTCAACATGGAATCTGCAAGAAAGAATTAAACACTTACAGAAATCAAACACTAAAAACTTCTAACTGCAAACCAACCACGTCAAGCATTTGTACAATGTTAGCTAGTGTATCATTAACACATTCACAGCTGTAGACATATGTATGCATCATTATAAAACCGACACTACCTGCTGTCTCTCTATAAAGAAGTTTTCAAGACAATGATTACTAGCATTTGTCCTCTAAACTAATTAACATCTTAGTGCCTTTTTCTATTCCAACATGTCATTCAAATGAGTAAATTGTTTGCTGTAGGATTGTACAGTGGTTTCAAGATTTTAACAAGTTCTTTGAATCCCACAAAATATAACAATGTCCATAAACTATCTTACCCCAAAATTTCTTGTATCAAATGAGACAATTTTTTAAAGACTGATCAAGGTTTCTTTCCATGAAAGTGGAGGCCATTTTCTTAAATTCAGAAAAGCATTAAGATTTAATAACATATCTAGTACAAAATTTACATTTTAGCTACTTTAGTTATTCAACAGCAACAGTAACATCCCCTTTTTGAAATCTGCACAGTGTTTTCATTTTATCCTCCATACACTGCTGCTTTCTATCAATGTTATTTAGTCAGTGGAGTAATGTACTTTCTATTTAATATTCTTGTCTATACATGTCAATTAAAAAAAAAAACATGATATTAGAGTTAATAGACTTAGCCATAAGAGAAAAAAAAAAAAAGAGAGAAAAAAAAAGAAAGAGAAAGAGAAAAGAAAGAGAAAGAAAGAGAAAGAAAAGAAAGAGAGAAGAAAGAAAAGAGAGAGAGAGAGAGAAAGAGAGAAAAGAGAGAGAAAGAGAGAGAAAGAGAGAGAAAAAAGAGAGAAAAAAAAGAGAGAAAAAAAAAGAGAAAAAAAAAGAGAGAGAAAAAAAAAAGAGAGAAAAAGAGAGAGAAAAGAGAGAGAAAAAAAGAGAGAGAGAAAAAAAGAGAGAGAAAAAGAAGAGAGAGAAAAAAAAAAGAGAGAGAAAAAAAGAGAGAAAAAAAGAGAGAAAAAAAAGAGAGAGAGAAAAAAAAGAGAGAGAGAAAAAAAAAGAGAGAGAGAGAAAAGAAAAATAAAGACAACAGTAAAGGAAAAATATCATAAAGATAACAGAAAAGGACAAAATAACAATGGAAAAGTAATAAAAAATAAAAGCTACAGAAAAAGAAAAAAAAGAAAAGCAATGGAAAAAAAAAAACAAAAAAAAGAAAGCAAGAGAAATAAAACATCCAATACCCAATCTAAACATTTATAGAAAATAATGAGAATTATAAAAAAAAAAAAAAAAAAAAGGCATTGGGCAATTAGAGATTGCATATTTCACACTTTGAGTAAACCCACCTTTCCTGATGTTTGATGACAGCTCCAGTGATGTGAAGCCAACGGCCATAATCCATTGCACTTGGAAGTTCTTCAATGTAAGGTGGTTCCTGAAAAAAAAAAAAAAAAAAAAAAAAAATTTTACAAAGTTGTTGACATTTTTATCAGTTTTTACTGATTTTTGCTTTTGCTGTTAATTGCCAAAATCATGATTAGTCCACTTGCCTAATATACATTATGGCTTCGTCTTGTGAATGAATATTTGGAAGAGGGCCCCCACATCTGTCATAGCTTTGAGTGCTCAAAGATTTGGGCTGCGAACCCCGCATCAAGTGCCACTGGAATACATATCAGCTGCTACTAGATTTCCTGATTTTGAATAACTTTGAACCCCAAATATTAGGTGAGGCATACTGTGATACAGAAAGGGTTAATTTTTGTTGTATCAAGAACTATATAAACCAAATGAAGATTAACCCAATGAATCTTTCATCTTTAATTTTTCATTGTGAAGATATCTTCTCATAATGTAGCACTCACAGTGGCTCAATTACAACATTTGATCTTCCACTGCTCTGAGACCAAGAATACAACATGGACAGAGTTGGTGTGGCTCAAAACAACCAACACTCAGCATTGACCAGCGCAGAGTTAGCCCAGTGTTAAAATGTCATCCTAAGACCCTGGAGACTGGACTACTAAATGTGGTTACACCACTGGATGTAGACAGCAAGTAAATGGGGTTATACTCGCATTTTAGTGGCTTTATTGCCTTTGGAGTGAAATGATTAAAAAAATATATCCAGTAATTAGTTAATTAGCAAATAAAGTATTATTAGGAAGCACTTTGAAACTATAACAATTATTGACTTATTTCCTTAAATTCAAATTTATAAAGAAATACCTCTAACTAAATCCACAAAAATCACCTTATTCAGAAATTATGAACATTTTAGATGATATTGCACAAATAACAAGACAGTTTGTTCATATGAATTGATTGCTTGATTGACTAATTCTTTTTCTATGGTTTATCACCCCTTTTGACGGTTATTTAAAGCCAGAAAATTTAGGTTGTAACAACTTTTTTTGGTACATAATGCTTCAGTAATACAAGTTTTACTAATTAACCCATAGCTGAGGGGAAAAGAGGATTCATACTTTTCTCAGTGACATTTGTGCATGACTAAATATAATGAACCAAACAAGAACTGAAACTTTGCTTTCTGACTAACAATTCTGAGCCATTATCCATTACCCCTCCCACACACCCAAACTTACAGCACCTGGTATTCCCAAATGGTCACTCATATAGATATTGATCAGGTTTGATATTGCTTAACTTTGGTGATGAAACTGGTGTTTCACCATGATGCAGCTGTAAGTCTCATATGAATTGATTAAAAACATAGAAAATATAACTGCCTGATACAACCAGAAAGCAAGTTCAAGATTTTACAAAATCATGTACGAACACAATATAAAAATACTTACAAGTATCATCTTCGTTCATAAACAAATTGAATATTATTTATTTATAAGTCACAAACTGTAACCAAAAACTTGACAAATTTCAACAGTACGCAAGACCAAATATGACAGATTTTTGACAATCTTATTTGTGAAAGCACTTCAAAAGAAGACAAATAAAATTCTAAGTTTCAGGAAATTTTTCTTAGGTGTTTAGATTCCCCAAACTCATGGCTAGCACTCGTTACGCATACATATAAAAATTCAGCGATTAAGATCAAATTTTAACCTAGAAGGAACCATTTGAAAACACTTACCATACGTCTGAGCAATTTGACTTGATAAAAGTCAGCATCACCACCAACGTTGATACCATAGACATGATCAATCTCTTGTCGCACATAAAACTTTGCATAAGATCTCTCATTGATGTATATCTTAAATGGAAAAAGAAAACATTTAAAAGAGTTTCAAGAGTAATAGCATTTAGTAGTACTACATACTATAAGTAGGAAACTTCTTAGTAATGTACAAGTCACAGCACAATATGGTTTTACTAGTTTCCAGCTATTTAGTCTTTGTGCCTACTAAAGTTTTATGGCCTCTAAATGTTTTCAGTCTCAGACACTCTACAGCCTATCTCTCTGCAGACTATTTACAGGCTTAATATTTTAAACTTAATATAAATTAAATTTCAAATTGGTAATTTTTAATTTTATAGTAAAATTAAATATTATTCAGTTCGTCTATTTTAGTTTAACCCTAACATTAAGGCATTAATTATTATAACCAAGGTTCATTATCATATTTTTGAATTCTCAAATACTTGTATTTTGATTGGTCATTGCAGCTTATGTAACAGTGTTTTCCCTATTGAGGGGTGTTTGGTTGATTTGAACCTTTTGAAACTATTCTACATTCAACACCATCATTTGATAAGAAACCAGAAGTGTTGAAACAAAATGGCTATTTTTGTAGTGATTTTATAACATGTTTATGTTATAATTTTCAAATAAATTACATTTGATCTACTCTGTATTAAGAATAGTATTTTTGCTTATTGGAATTTATTCTGTATACACCAATCCTATACGTATATAAGTATAAGTGCGCAGGTATACAGAAAATAGAAAAAAACACGTTGGGTGCATAATCCGAGTTCCTTGTATTTTTTTTTTATTTTTAAAAAAGACAGTGCTCCATACAAACAAGTAGAGCTTTATTATAATATTTTTGTTTAAAAATATGCAATATATATATATATATATATTTAATATAAATATATATATATATATATATATATATATATATATATATATATATATATATATATATATATATATATATATATATATATATATTTATATATATATATATATATATATATATATATATATATATATATATATATATATATATATATATATATAGCATCAGACACTCTAGATAAAAAAAGAATGTCCAGTTACTTTGGCAGTGGTCCGGATAATGATTAAATACAATTCCTGTGTGTTGAAAAGCAAAACATTTTAAAAATGTCACTGTCCCAAGAAATTAAGAGGTCTATGACTGTAAGATGGATACAAGATATTTAGATAACAAGAATTCATAGAAAAAAGTTTCATTAAGTCCAACTGATGTCATCTGTCTTGGGAAAAATACAATAAAAAAAATATTCAATTTCCAAGTAAAATATACATTGGAACCAAGACAATGGATAAATTGTCCAAACTTCAGGTTGTGTTCCGTTTTAGTTTAAGTACTTCCAACTTTCTTAGCCATCATTAAAAAAAAAAAAAAAAATCAACTCAAATCCCAACTCTTCAAAAAGTTTTCATCAAGCTATCAGTGAGAAATTTGCTTCCAGTTCCACCAAACAGAAGCCGCATCTTCACAGTTCATACATTCATTTTACAGATTTTCATGTAGAAACGTTTCAATTATTTAAATTAATTTCTTTACCTTAAATTTATCTTTTCGGACTTTGATTTTGACTTCAAAAGGAACAAAATCGGTAAAAGATTCAGGAAGCGGTTCTCTCAATTCTTCTCCCCATTCATCACTGCTTGAGTAATTGTTCATGACAACCTCACCTTCTGCACGTCTGGGATTAAAATGCAATGGAATTTCCTCTCCAGATTTCAGGTTGATGAAGAATCTGAAAATAGATAACAGTGTCATTCATATCTCTAAAAAAAAAAAAAAAAAAAAAAAAAGGAAGGGTGGGGTACACCAAATACAGTTTTTGGTCTGTATCTAATATAAGTACTTTTTCTTTTTTTAAATCAATTAAGACTTCTGATCCTGACATCAACTCAAAGTGTCGCTACAAATTTAAGAATTATTCAATGATTGTGCTATTAATGGATTCATTTTTTTTTTTTTACAGCTTATCTAAAACCAGAGAAAAATTACAGATTGTCAGAATTTTTTTTTTTTTTTTTTTTTTTTTTTAGAGATGATAATAATTTTAATGATGTAAGTTGTACTAAATAACCCATATCTGGAGGGAGAAGAGGAGGATTCATACTTTAACAGGAGAGCTTAAAAAAAAAAAAAAATCTACTCCCCCATTTGTATTTCCCCTGTTAAGTTAATTCCCTTTAGTAACTAAACTCTCCAAATTTTTTATTTTTATTTTTGTTCCCTTCTACTGTAGCCAGGTATTGAACTCACAAGTCTTTGGGTCAAGTTCAATATGAGTAGTGAATAGTGGCTCAGATTGAGGAAGCAGAGAGTAAAGTTCAAACTCTAGTAAAATCCATTACATCCTAAATACCTTCGAGAAAGGGTATTAATCCTCTTTTCCCTCCAGCTATGGGTAAATAGCAGGACAGGCTGGGTTTTATGGATGGCAACTGCGTTAGGAGAAAGACAACTCTGAATTCAAAACCTGCAGAGGGCTGTTTGGGGGGGACCTTTTTGCATGTAGTGCACCAGTTCTCCGTATTCAGTCCTTCAAAAAGTGTGGTTTGTTCTGTACAAAGCCTTCACCACTATAATCAAATCATATGTGCTGGTGTCTGAGCTGTTGGATCCTAGGAACTGACCTGCTTGACCCTCATACACCGAATACAATGGGAGATGATATTCAGTCACCCCCCCAAGGCCTTTTTAACATGGGCATTCCCTAGCCATTAGGCTCGGCCAAAAAAATAGCCCATTTGAACCCAAGATAAACGTTCAGGGCTGTTTTACCTCCGAAGGAGACTCCGCCCTTCAAGGAGCCTCCTTTAGGTTCCTCCCTACCGTAGGAAGAGAGTTTAACCAAACAGTCGGTTCAGAGTTGAATGACTGATTGAACGAATACAATGGGAGATTCCACCATATATATATATATCTTTATTACCATAAAAGTGTGTGACCGTTGCTTGTGTGTTTGCCAGAAGTCATATATAGAGTGGTGAAAGAAATATGAATTTATTATCATGTAGGAAGTGGGGGGGGAAGAGAAGGAAATGGAGAAAAAAAAAAAAAAAAACTGCTCTCTCTTTCGCATTCCTGTGATTGCATGTATGCTTATTTATATTTCAGCTTTCTTTAAAAACAAACTATTTTAAATATTTTTATTTCAACTTCAATGTTTTAGTGGGTAATATATATATATATATATATATATATATATATATATATATATATGATTTAAAAAATATGTTTATACAGTAAGTATTTTTATTTTAACTGTCTTCAAACAGCAAATTTTTTTGATGTTTAAAGCAACTTCAATAACTGCAAATAAATGTATTTTTAAAATATCTACTTTCCTAAACACTTCATGAAACTAAATGAAAACAGCAACACAAGTTTGACCTAACGGGTCACAACTAAATGCACACTAAACATCTAAACATAAACAAAAAGAATCTAAATGAAATCTGCTAGATTATATATCCAAGGCACATTAAAATTTTAAAAGAAAAAAAAAAAATTTTTTTAATTTTAAATTCTCCGAGTCTCTCGTTCATTCACATATGTAGTAGCACCAATTCAAATATGAACATAATTGTGTGATCATTTTGCCTTTTACTTCTTTCCCTTAAAATTCTTCTTGATATATTAAAAAAAAAAAAAAAATATATATATATATATATATATATATATATATATATATATACACACACACACAAGTTGATTTAAAATATGTTTTTGGGGTTTTTTTTTCTTTCGCTACACAATTCTAACCATGTTTCAAAAATGGAAGCTGAAAGCTCCAAATTTAATTTTGTAATTAAATTAAAGACATTAGTTCCATTTCATTAATTTGCTTGGAGGATGAAATGGAACTAATGTCTTTAATTTAATTCCAAAATTAAATTCGGAGCTTTCAGCTTCTATTTTTGAAACATGGTTAGAATTGTGTAGCTTAAAAAAACATTTTAAATCAATTAATTTATAATATTAATGCTCTGTAAATTTACATTGAGCACTATTTTGTAAAAAAAATATCTATAAGAACACGGATTATATATCTTAATTTAATGTTCTTTCTTTCTTCTATATATATATATATATATATATATATATATATATATATATATATATATATATATATATATATATATATATATAAACAGTTTAAAAAGTTTGAAGCCACCCCATGGTTAAAAAAGTGAGAATATTTTTTTCAGAAATGTTACTGACAAAAAAAAAAGAGGTAAAAAAAAAAAAAAAATATTTTCTGATTAAATTTTGCTTTCATCAAAATATTCTCTCATTTAGGCTTCATTAGCACAGCACAAATTTTTGGCATTCGTTGCAAAAGTTTCTCAAAGTATACATTCGATAATTGATTCCATTCTTTTTTCCAATGACTAAGAGCTTCTTTTTTTTTTTTCTTTTTTAAAAAAAAAAAAAAAAAAAAACTCATCTGTCAAGTTCATCCCATGCTAATTCTAGGGATGGCTTCAAACTCTTAAACCGTACCGTGCGCCGACGGCTTAGTGGTTAGAAGCTCCGACTGACACCAATTCAGTCAGGTTTCGATCCTAGCTAGAGGCAACTGGATGTCTAGCCACACTGATGAGCTGTAAACAGCGAAACAGTGTCTGTGGATGACGTTATATAAAGAAATATAGTCTTAAGGTGTGCTATATTTATGGAATAAAGTGCTCAATATCAGAGATAGAGCATGTGTAAATATAAAAGTGAACAGACTGTCGCCTCTATGTGTTGACTTCTGTTTCATGCTATATGCAACATGTTGCCTGACGATTGCATATAGCATGAAACAGACTGTCACCTCTAAGTGTTGACTTCTATGTTCACTTTTATATATATATATATATATATATATATATATATATATATGAGATAATGATATATAAATTTCAGGGGATCAAATATAGATCAGAATATGACAATGATAGATAAACAATAAATAGGAAACGTTTATCAATCTAATATGTTTCACTTTTATTGAAGTTCCCTGGTGAACCTTTAATAAAAGTCAAACGTTAGATTGATATCATTTTCAGAATCTCAACAATGGTCTTATAGATGGACCCTTCAGCAATTGCTCTGTCTACTCATCAGGAGATACCAGGGCAATGTATCTGTAGATTGCTTAAGGCATGAAGCTAAGTAGCAGTGAGGAAGAAGATAGCAATGCAACCCTGTGAACAGTTTGTTTTAGTCTTAGTAGACCCCTCCACCACACCTCATATACGGACACTTTTGTGAATTAAACAGTTTTCCTTTTTTAGTCTAATTAATCTTTCACACTTAAAGCAAGCTCAAGGACTGTAGCTAATAACCAAGATATGGATGACAATTTTAATAAATCAGTGTCTAATAACAATAACAGAAATACTAACACTAACAATAGAAGCAATAACAGTAGCAATAATAATAATAATAATAATAATAATAATAATAATAATAGTAGTGGTAATTACTTGACTCCCACGGGGTCAGGATGTCACACAAGGTCGTTTAACGTGGGAGACCCGAGTGTTTCCAGTCACTGGTCCAAAACTGGTCATAGCTTGTCCGGGCCGAAGCCAGTCATAACTAGTCATAGCCGTGATCGAATCTCAGCCAAAGGCCGAGAAACAATCCTTATTTGTCAAAACTGGGCGAAATCCGCCAAAGCGGAAATCGCCACGAGTTTCAAGTAATAATACTAATAATAATAGTAGTAGTAATAGTAACAATATTAATAATTAATCAAATCCCCATCTTACAAACATTTCTCTTAATAATTTAAAAATAATTCCGCAGATGACGTTATTTATGATAACTGGATTTTGGAAATTGTCTTAGTATCGAATGATGGAAATCAACTAAGCGTGCACTTTTATCACCTGCCATCACTTCTTGGCCTTTTGGAGCTTTCTTTCATCTTCTCACTGAAACCAAGTGGTGTCTTTTTCCCTTCTTTCCATATGATCAAAATGAAATAATCCATTATTTATAAGGTATTGGCAAGGTTTAATGGTTGAAACAAAGACAGGAACAAGCACAATTATAAGATAATAGTAGTAGTATTAGCAGTATAAACAACAATAGTAGTAATAATAATAATAATAATAATAATGTTGGTAATGAGAAAGACCAGTGAAAATTTCAGCTTTAATACTCTAATGAATCTTAATTCTTAAGTTGATGATTGAGTAAGCCCAGAGTGAGTTCTATGACAATAAAATACCCATAGAAATTCCCCTATTGCATTGTTAAATATTTTAGCTGAACAACTTTAACAAAATATTGTATATAACAATCATAATTATGAATGCTGATCGTAATTGTAAGTGGGTACAAAAAAGATTTTAAATTGACAGCTTTTTTTCCCCCATTTCACTGAAACACATGTTAAACAAGTCTATCTTTGCTTTCTTCCTTTTATTTATTTTCTCGCTGAAATCAAGTAATGTCTTTTCTCCTCTTTCTGCACAATCAAAACAGAATAGTTCATTATGTATGCAGTATTGGCAGGACATAATGGTCATGCAAATTAACAAGAGGAACAAGCACAATAATAATATTAATAATAATAGTAATAAACAAATTGATTGATGTAACTCATCCAATATATTTCAACAATTAAGAGCACCAGTTAAGAAAAGAAAAAGCAAAGAAAAACAGTTTTTGATAATGTTAAACAATATTTAGACAGAATGTCTTAAAGTTATATTTTTTTTAAATTTTAAAACAAAAATATAAATCTACAAGAAATTGTAATTCTTTATTAAATGTTGCTTGTCATGTAGTGGGAAAAAAATGGCTGTATTGCTAATGACTGCATCAAAATGAATTAAATGCCACCAACATTTCAGTTGCATGCCTTCATGTTGGCGGCATTTCATTTGTTTTGATGCGTTCATTACCAGCCCAGCCATTTTTTTTTTTTTTTTTTTTACAAGACAAGCAACATGTGTACAAAGACTTTTTTTAAAAATATAACTTGAAAACAGACATTCTGTTGAAATATTGTTTTTTTTCTTTTCTTTTCTTAAATTGTGCTCTTCTCGTAACAATAGTAGTAGTAGTAGTAGTAGTGTGCGATTTTTTTTTTTTTTAAATCAAAACTGTTCAGTGGAAAATATGATGTCATTTCTAACCTTAGATCGCTGGTCAAGACCCAGAAAAAATGAGTATACACCAGAAACCAAAGGAAATAAAACAATAATTATAATAATTAATAATTATAACAAGAACAATTATAATAATAATAATTATAATAATAATTATAATAATAATTTGGGTGGACTTTTGGACCCGTGCGTCACTCGTGGGATTAATATGAAAATTAAAAATAGAAACAAAACGTCCAGTATGGCTCTTCCAGTGGATAAACAGGGAGCCCGTCCTTCAGGAGGGAACCTACCTGAGGTCAAAAAATCTGCCATAGGAACAAACTCCTACACAAAGAATGAATCTTCAGGTCCCCACAACCAGGATAATCCTAATGATGGTCCTGTAAATTCTCCAGCTAGATCCATAACCGTAAATTTAAGGAAAGAAAAAAATAAATGGTCTCGTGGGGAGTACAAAGTTGTTATGACTGCATTCCATGAAGCGTTACTCAAACCTCAGAAAAACATCACCGCCAAACATATGACATTTACGAGAGAAGGTTGGGCAAACAATTAGAAAGTACATAGACAAAAATAAAACTAGCCAATGTAAGAAGGGACATCATGCGAAATAACCGATTGACAGAGGCTGAAATTAATGAAATAAAAAGAATTGCAACAAGAATAGATGAACCAACAAAACATGAAAAGGAACCGAATCGGAAAAAAAAAGTAATAACATCACACAAGCCTCAGGTCATAATGAAAAAAACCGAAATACACACAAATCACTGTGAAGATAATGCTGAAAATTTAGAAATGTTGGAAAGGTATGATCTTAGTCAGTCACAAGACGGTAATAAAACGAGTTCAAAATTCATCGAACAGAATTATTTCACAGAAAACAAGATTAATATACAAGAAGCCAAGGATGAAATCATGAGCCATATAAGTCAGATACAGAATATTGCAATGGAGGAACGAGAACAACTCCCAAAATTACAACCAACAAAGCATAACCTCAAAACTATTAAGCTCTATAATGCAGCACTCAAATTGATTCTGGATGAAGAAGACACTCATATAAATCTCAATGAAGCAATATATGCATCAGCAATAGCAGCAACAAATAAACTGAACATCAAAGTAAAAAAAAGGCAGTCTCACAGACATGAAGATCCACCTTGGAAAAGAAAAATAGAAAAAAATTGAACACCTTAGAAGTGAATTATCAGTACTCGATGAACTAGCAAGAGGAGTAAATGTAAGAACTAGAAAAGGCAGAAGAGTCGAAAGAAAATACAATATCAGGAATGAAAATGAAGTCCTATCAACTAAAGAAAAAATAAAGCAAACAATACAACTGAAGGCTCAAAGAATAAGACGCTGAGAAAAGATCAAGATTCTATAGACAGAACAAGATCTTTCAAACCGATGCAAAGAAATTTTACAGGGAAATAGGTAAACAAAGAATTGAAGTGACAGTCCCCCTAAAATGGAAGAAGTTATACAGTTCTGGGGAAAAATATGGGCTTGCCCTAAAGAACACAAACGAAGAGGCAGATTGGATTGCGCAAGAGTTAGAAATCGAATGAAAAATAAACCAGAACAGACATGGGCGGGAATCACAGAAGAAGATGTTAAATGTGCACTGAAAAAAAGCACACAACTGGAAATCTCCAGGAATAGATAAAATTCTAACTTCTGGCTATATTATTTAAATACAGCACACAAAAAAACTCGCCAAAGAACTTCAAGAAATGGTTACCGATCCAACTAAAATTCCTGCATGGATGACCAAAGGAGTTACCTTTCTTCTACCCAAAAATAGGGACACAAATATTCCGAAAAACTATAGACCAATTACATGTCTTCCAACAACATACAAACTGTTAACATCTATTTTAACAAAACAGACATATTTCTTCTTGGAAAGAAATGACATACTACCACTTGAACAAAAAGGGTGCAAACGAGGCTGCTACGGATGTAAAAGACCAATTACTTATTAATAGGATGATCCTGGAAAACTGCTTCCGTGGAAAAAAAATCTTAGTATTGCCTGGATAGATTATCGTAAAGCATTCGATAGTGTACCACATTCCTGGATCTTAAAGTCTTTAAAGGTACAAGGTATCACCCGTTATCATCAATTTCATCAAACAATGTATGTCGATATGGAAAACTACACTTTACCTCAATCATAAAAATGGAACCTATAAGTCTGGCGAAATAAACATCAATAGAGGAATATTTCAAGGTGACTCTTTGTCTCCTTTATTATTTTGCATATCACTTATAGCATTAACCAGCCAACTTAACAAGACAGAATGCGGTTTACAAAATAGCTCAAAAAGAAAATAAACCATCTATTTTACATGGATGACTTAAAATTGTATGCTAGGAATGACAATGAGCTGGAAGGTCTTCTGCAAACTGTAAAATGCTTCAGTGAAGACATTGGAATGAAATTCAATTTGGATAAATGTGCTAAAGCTACAGTTTTACGAGGATCGCTACAACAAACTTCCTCTATTAGTTTAGACCCTGCTGTAACAATAAAAGATTTAGAACAAGGAGAAGCTTATAAGTACCTAGGTGTAAATGAGAGTGAAGGAATTCACCATAAGAAAATGAAAGAAATAGTGCGTAAAGAGTACTATAGAAAAGTACGACTGGTATTAAAAACTGAATTGAATTCTCAGAACAGAATTATGGCCATTAATAACCTTGCCATCCCAGTGGTCCAATATAGTTTCAACATCTTGAACTGGACTCTAAATGACATCAGACAAATGGATTCTAAAACAAGAAAGCTTCTTTCTAAGTATAAGATGCATCATCCAAAGGCTGATGTAGACCGTCTATACATACCCCGTAAAGAAGGTGGAAGAGGTCTTATTCAGCTAGAATTGTCATACAAGACAACAACTATTGGCTTACTAACTTACATGGAAACAACAAATGACTGGATGATAAAATTAGTGAAACAACATGAAAACAGAAAGAAAAAAATATTCAATAATAAAAGAAGGCAGTAAATACAAACAACATTTACATTTAGTAGATTCTGTAGTAAATCAAAACAGAAGCCAAGAACCAACTATTGCAGCAAAAAGATATGAAAAAGAAAGCCAAGGATAAAGCCCTTGAACAGATGAAACAACGCTGGCAAGACAAACCTCTGCATGGCCAATATCCAGAACGTGCAAATAAACCCAATGTTGATAAAGTTAATACTCATCGATGGTTACGAGCATCTGGATTAAAGTCTGAAACTGAAGGCTTTATTCTTGCAGCGCAAGACCAGAGTCTTTTTCACTAGGAATTTTCAGGCAAATATCATACATAATAATGTGGATCCAAAATGCAGGTTCTGTGACAAATACCAAGAAACAATAGACCATCTAATCTCAGGATGTTCTATACTTGCCCCAAATGAATATAAAAATCGTCACGATAGAGTGGGGCAATACTTACACTGGACAATGTGCAAACACTTTGGAAAATGTGTAAGCAAACACTGGTATGAACATCGGCCAGCGCCGGTTACAGAAATAGAAGATGTCACCATTCTATGGGATTATACCATCCACACAGACAGAAAAAATTGAAGCAAATAGGCCGGACATCATTGTCAAAAAACCAGAAAAAAAAAACTTGCCTACTAATTGATATGGCTTGTCCAGCGGATTGTAACATAGCAAACAAGGAATTTGAAAAACTATCAAAATACAAAGACCTGGAAATTGAAATAGAAAAAATGTGGAAATTGAAAACAAGAATAATACCAGTGGTAATAGGTGCACTTGGAATTATAAAAATGGAACAAAACAACACATTGAAAGAATCCCTGGAAACCCCAGCTTAGAGACATACAGAAAATTGTCTTATTAAGTACAGCACACACACTAAGGAGAACTTTGTCTATGTAACGCTAGCAACTTCATCGGAGATAAAAAAAAAAAAAAAAAAAATTAACATGAAATGTGGCCATAACAACACACCACGACCTGCCTTAGGTCTTTCCGCAGACTTGGTAGGTAGTGTGTCCATAGCAGAAATCGAATGATGATGATGATTATAATAATTATAATAATAATAATTATAATAATAATAATAATAATAATAATTATAATAATAATAATTATAATAATAATAATAATAATAATTATAATTCCCATCAGAAATTTAGACTAAAGTAATCAAGGAGGTATTGATTCTTACCGTTCACCTTCAGGACGGAATAAACCCTTCACTTTAATGACATCTTTTGGTTGTAAACCAGAAGCGATTTCTTTCACATAATCATTCGGCTGCAAGGAAAAAAAAAAAGAAAAAATCATTGCCTTTCTACAGCTTGCACTTTAGTAAAAAAAAAAAAAAATAAATAAATAAAAAAAAAAAAAAAATCCATGCAAGTTAATGAATTATATTTAAACTTATAATGCTGTGACAACATGAACAAAGACTGGCAATGCTCTTCCACATCCACTGTAGGCTCTCAGATGGTTAGAGAGTTTCATTTTAGATAGGCATGGTTTTGTGGGGGAGAGGGGTCACTCACATATCAGTAGAAATTAGCTTCATGCTCATGGAGATAAAATCATACATGACAGGAAATAAAATGTACAGAAATAACAGGAAAAGCATGGGAAATTGTATGTTAATTTCATACAATTTTATTTATATTTGTGTGTATTGGTGTGTTTATTTTTTAGATTACAATTTTTTTATGGTACTTGTGATAAAAGTGAGAAATTACTCCATAGTATTATAAGCCATATCACAGACAAAAGTTAGACATGTGTTGCCTGTACCAAGGTTTGTGATGAAGAGACTGAATTTAATGTCTTTTGGCAGGATGTCCGTATTTCCAACAGGAGCAGTATTTGTTGCATATTGTGAGTATTTTTATTTAATTTATTTTAAACAAAGTTTAAATATTATTGTTTTATTTTATTTATAATTTCCATTATTATTATTTTTATTTATTTATATCATAATAATAATAATAATATCCCTACAGTCTATAAAAAAAAAATCTTGTAATCCCTTAAAGTCATAGGGTCACTACATTTACTGCAGCCACAGCAGAGTTTTCCTTCTCCTGGACTAGTTGACAACCAAGGCTACTGGGCCAAATCTGCCCTATTTACCCATAACTGGTGTTTGGAAGAGATGGATTCATAACTTTTCCAAGGATATTAGCATGTAAGTAAATGTAATGAACTCAACCGGAATTCAAACTTGGCTCTCTGATGCAAGTAGCTAACTTGTAATACTTGACTGGCATAAAGTATGAAGTCATATATTGGAACAAACTTTCAAAAGGAAGCTAAATTAATTTTGCCAAAGCAGAAAAGAAATATTGATACATTTGTAACAATGAGAATTGATATTGGAGAATTATTTTCCATCCTCCAACGTCTCTCTCAAAGGTGGGATGTGGCGAGTCTTTCATTGCTCTATCGCTATTGCCATAGAAATTGCTTAGACAAACTATATTCTTTGGTTTAATCAGATCTAACCTTCCCGGCTAGGACCTGCCATGCCACTTACATGGCAACAAATCACCAATATTCCCTCCACTCAAACAGCTTCTTCTCACAAACCACTGCCCTGTGGAACAGACTCCCAAGAAGATGTTTCCCCAGTCACTACAATCTTAACCTGTTCAAGTCTAGAGTTAACCATTATTTTCCCCTTGTGTGTGTGTGTGTATACATTTTATATATATATATATATATATATATATATATATATATATATATATATATATTAGTAATTCATAGTCTAGAAGAATCTTCAGCAGAATGCAGAAAGCACTGGATGGCCATTTCATCCTATTTTCGAAGAATTACTATAACGATTTGCCTAAATCTCCCAAATTCTATTACTTATATGTCCTTGCTTGACCCAGCTAATGTTCTACAATGGAGCAGTTCGGGGAAAAGGAAAGACGAGGCTCTTGGGGCACAATCTGTTGGGTTATGAATACTTGTATGAGTATCACCATGGAATTTGTGAGTTGCAGCACTATATAGAGTCTATTTAGTTTCTTCTTTGTCACCGAGGCCTGTTGATATGATGTTTGCATTGTACTGAAATGGAACAGGTTTGAATCTCGTTAGTGGTTGCCCACTGCTAATGAGTCCCAAAAATAAGATGAAACTGCCATCCAGTGCTTTCTACATTCTGTTGTAGATTCTTCTAGAAGCGATGAATTACTATAACGATTTGCCTAAATCCCCAAAATTCTATTGCTTTGGCCCTCTACCTCGAGTGGCTCCCAGCTTTGTTCTGGATGGACATTACTGTAAAAAAAAAAAAAAAAAAAAAAAAAAAAAAATAATATATATATATATATATATATATATAAAAAATGTTTCCTTTGATACATAAGAGTTCTCATCTTTCAAAATCTTCAATATAATTATGAAAATTAAATTAAAGTATCAAGCTTTGTTTCATCCTCAAGTGAAATTTTTGGAAAGAAATTCCAAAAATTTCACTTGAGGATGAAAGAGATTGATAATTCAATTTAATTTTAATAATTATATTGAAGTTTTTGAAAGATGAAAACTCTTATGTAGCGAAGGAATCATATTTTTTTTAAATATTGAGCACTGTTTTTTTAAAAATAAAAACAAAAATACTAAAGAACTTTGGATTATTTACCTAACCTGTTCTTTCCTATTTTTATATATATTTGCACATACACATTATATATATATATATATATATATATATATATATATATATATATATATAGCTAGCAATCAGTAAAATACAATAAATTCCAGTAATCAATGCCATAGCAAAATGAAAGGGTATATAACTGTTAATATAGCAATGACAGTCATAACAGTGTAGTATATGTATCTTATTGGAAGCATATAAAAATCTGATACATGTATGTTTCAGAAGTGTTTCAAACCACCATAAATATGGTAATTTAAGACCCCAAAATGATAATTTTGTCTTTGACAGTTCAATAACTTGAACCTAGGAGTTTGGAATGCTGCCACTTTCATCCTTTACACATTGTAAATGGCTGAAGTTAATATTGTTTTCACGTTTCTATGACCATTTTTTATTCTAGGTACAGTAATAAACAAATATTTCTTAAAAGTAACACAGCCATTAATAATACCGTATATCTCACGTGGGTTATGTATGCTACATTAGAAGGTAGAGTGAGATGTTATGCATTTCCCTCTTAACTGTTAAATGTACCATAAACAATTTGACAGTTTGTGTCACTAGACTCTTGATTTGGTTCGTTTTCAATATTTTATTATTAACACAATTTATTGTAATAATGTGCCTTATTTTCAATATTTTTTTAATAATAAAAATTTTTATGCTTAGCAGGATCATTAAACACCCTATTCTACCAGTAGGGGCACTCAGCCATCTTCTATCCATAAAGGCCAGTTATTTGGTACATTAAAAAAAATCTTACAAAAAAGCAAATGTGGTAGTTATGGTTGTCATTAAGGGAGGCTTCAAGATGTGAGCCAGGCATTCAAGTTGGTAAAAAATCAAACAATTACAGAAATTTAAATATCTGGGAAATAGTTTAGCAACACAGAAAATGTGACACAAAAATACAAAGGCATATTGGATTAGCAAAAGATGTTTTCCAAAATTAAGAACTGGAAAAATTTTGTTAGAAACAAAGAAACCAGTTCTCAGCTGATAGATAATCTCAATCCACTTATATTAACTAGCAGCCATACCCAGCTGGTCGATCAGAAAAATGTGTTCAATTAGAATGGAGCAAAAACAGCATCATGTTCAGATGTAACAAAGTCTATCTTCTTCAATTACTTTAAAGTACTTTCATTAAAAACATTTATCAGTTACTGATGCAAAGAAGTAGTATGTTTTTATTCAAGGACATGAAGGGGTAAAACAGGCAACATGAAGACCCACTACAGAATTATTTTGGAGTTTTTAAAATTCAATTTGTCAGTGCACTACTTATGATGTAAAAGAAGATACATTTATAAAGTAATTGTTAAGTTTGATGAAAATTGGTTGAAAGATCAATGAAAAGTAAAAAAATGACCAGTAATAATCGCCATTTTTCACTATTTACGCGAGTATGGGTATGCTCAATTATCAAGTTAAATGACTGTTAAACAATTAACTTATTTACACTATTTACATTATTTGGACTATTGTCCTCATCTTTGTCGCCATATTTATTACATTTCGGACGTTCTATGTTCTGGCCTTCTTCAGGTGGTTCGAATGTTGAACTGAACCCATTATTTCACTCACTGGGGTAGGCTGTTCTAGTTCCACGTGCCATGTCAGTTATCAGTTATCTCCTGTTAATTTTCCACCACCTTAACCAGGTATTGAACTCACACTCTTTCGGTCATGTCACTGGATCTAACTAACACCTTTATCAACTGTGACATGTGTCTTTGAGGACTTCTGTGTATGAATTTCTTGGTATTTTTTTACTAGTGCTCATATTGCAATTTTTGCTGTTATCATTTCATGTTTTTACCAGAGCTCATATTGCAATTTTTGTTATCACTTTTCTCTGGCACTCCTTATTACTTATAGTTAGATAACCTACATACCAAGTTCGAACAAAATCAAAGGAAAAGAGTTGAGTTTATTGATATTTGATTGGCTTTACTGATTAGTGATTTTTTATGCTGAGAACCTATCTCATACATTGTACAATGTATATGCCAAGTTTGGTCAAAATCAGTTGGATGGATCTTTAGTGAAAAGGTGACAGAGATACAAACATCCCCTTGTATATGGACAATTTCCTCACAGATGAAGAAAGATTTAAGGTTATGGAGATGTAGTTCTACAGAAGGATAGTGTACATGTAAGTAATGATGAAGTTTTAAGGGAAATGGAAACAAAAAGGACACACACACATTTATATATATATATATATATATATATATATTTCTCTCTCTCAAGATTGTGCAGTAGCTAACCACCTCAGTCTTTATACAAGGACAGCCTAATTTAAAAACAGAACAAATTAGAACTAAAAATTTGACAGGCCTGTAGACCTAGGCACTGTCCCTCAGACAATACTTCGCCATTACTTAGGAGAGGCAATATTATGAAGTACACCCTGATGTCTGCAGAAGTAGCCATGATTTTGTTTTTGGATGACCCATTATAAAATATGACCCTATGTCATCAAATGGCTATAGAAGTCCCTGCACACTAACAGGGGGACACATTTTACCTTCACAATTTGATAGTTTTGCTGACTAAACAAGAGACCACCATTCCTCTTTTTTCACAGATTATGTTTTTGAATGCAGCAGAAATGTTTTCATAAATAATGTAAACTTAAAATGTTAAAAATTCATAAGTTACGAGAGAGAGAGGAAGAGAGAGAGACAAAGAGAGAGAGACAAAGAGAGAGAGAGAGACAAAGAGAGAGAGAGGGACAAAGAGAGAGAGACAAAGAGAGAGAGAGACAAAGAGAGACAAAGAGAGACAAAGACAAAGAGAGACAAAGAGAGAGAGAGAGACAAAGAGAGAGAAAGAGAGAGAGAAAGGGACAAAGAGAGAGAAAGAGAGAGAGAAAGGGACAAAGAGAGAGAAAGGGAGAGAGAGAAAGGGACAAAGAGAAAGGGACAAAGAGAGAGAAAGAGAGAGAGAAAGGGACAAAGAGAGAAAAGAGAGAGAGAAAGGAACAAAGAGAGAGAAAGAACAAAGAGAAAGGGACAAAACAAAGAGAGAGAGAGAATGGAACAAAGAGAGAGAGAGAGAGAAAAGGGACAAAGAGAGAGAGAGAGAAAGGGACAAAAGAGAGAGAGAAGGGAGAGAGAGAGAATGGAACAAAGAGAGAGAGAGAAAGGAACAAAGAGAGAGAGAGAGAATGGAACAAAGAGAGAGAGAGAATGGAACAAAGAGAGAGAGAGAATGGAACAAAGAGAGAGAGAGAATGGAACAAAGAGAGAGAATGGAACAAAGAGAGAGAGGGAACAAAGAGAGAGAGAATGGAACAAAGAGAGAGAGAGAGAATGGAACAAAGAGAGAGAGAAATTTGGCTGAAAGTTGTAAATTTGTCAACACTTGAAAGCCCAGCACCCCAAACTTTGAACTGCCATAGAAGTAGGCGACATTAGCCTAGCTTACTTAAAAAAAAAAAACTTTTACAAATAAAGATTTTGTTGATACAGAATTTAATTATATTACTGTAAGCAGACAGATTTCAAATATGAAGTTAAATAGCAAGAGGAAATAAGTAAGAACATAAAAAATACCCCCCCAAAAAATAAAAAAAATAAAAGAGCACTAGAACATGCTGTGAAATTATCAGGAGAGATCAGCCGAGTGATAATTTGCATCTAAGTCTGTAATTGCAGAACACATGATAAACTAACATTAGTGCTCCACAGCATACCAGGAGAACATGTCCCGTGTTGGTTGTGCAGATCATACTCTCATCTTAACGTTGCATGAAAGAATTTTCATGAAGTCTAGAGAGCCTTCCCTGTGTAAACAGGGCAAATGGCTGCTTGGCCTTAATCTGATCTCTAAATATATTGTCATTAGCGTATTACTAATGCGGGTGTTTTGTTTTCTTTCTTGTCAGTATGTACTTCTATTTTATTAACCTAAATCGAGTTTTGATAAGAGGAAAATGAAACCAGTTAAACACCCCCCACACACACACACACACAAACACTCAGTATTTTTTTTGTCTGCTTTTTCTCCTGTTTTTTAATTTCATATTTTAAATATGTCAGTTTTTCCATGGCATAGTTACAAATAATAAAATTCAAAATTGTGTAACATTGGGATTTCAAAAGTAGCCCAATTTGAAAAACCAAGTTGGAAATTTTTTGTGATGTCAAAAATACTTGTCACTTTCATAATGCTCATTGTAGTAGAGATGTCATAATTGCAGATACAACTATAGTAACACCATTGTACAATACTAGTGTCAGATGCCTCTGAATATCTCATGCTAATAGTACTTGCTTGATAATACTCATTTGAAAGTAACTGCTGTATAGTGATCTGAATAGAGAAATAATATAGTGAATAGAGTAGAGAATAGCAGTCCATATAGTAATAGAGGATAGAGTAGAAATGGTGATTTGAATAGTATAGAGGATAGAATAGGAATAGCGATCAATTAGACATCATGTGACTTTCCACTTATGCATTTCCTCTATGGTCACGTGATACACTTAATTCCATAATGGGATCACATGTGTTTGCTCACTTGCAATCTATGTTCAAACACAAGTGTCAGCAGTGACCCTTTATATTCCTATATAACAAGATTGAAATTTAATACAGCATTAAAAATATATTTAATACATTTTACTATTGCTGTTTCTATCATGCCAACAGAAAAGACAATGGCCTCTCGGCTTATTTTCATTTTATATTTCCATCTCCTCCCCACAGCTATGAGTTAAATAGTAAGACTTATCTGGAAAATCATTATCCTAAAAAAAAAAAAAAAAAAAAAAGTTAATGCAGTATTAACTCAAAAAAAAAATAAATAAATAAATATTCTAAAAATCAAAAATGTTTTAGCTTTAAATAGCTCACAAAGACCTGATAAGCCATAAAAATTAAATCAATCATTTTATATTTTTGTTGCTTTTTCTGAGCTCTTCAATTGGCAGAGGAGAGAAGAGTGCATAGCAACTCAAATAAGGTAGCTTTTATATATATATATATATATATATATATATATATATATATATAATTTTTTCCGATAATATAATCAGTAATTTTTAATATAAGTATGTGTAAAGTCAATAAACTCTAAATAAAGATACTTATTATATTTAAGTTTTTATATAAATTATTTTCTGTTACAGAAAAATTATTTAATAAATTTAATAAAAACATTATCATTAGATGTCAGGAGTGGGGCTTTAGGATTAAAATGAACAGTTGATTTACCCACTCCAAGAAGATTAATGGAGGATGGTAACAATGAGGAAACACACGGGTAATTTTAAAACAAAATAAGGAATTTATTTACATTTTGCATGCTTGAAATTGTGTCAGTAGCTCGTTTCAGGAAAATGACATTTTTTTTTTTTTTTAAAAGTCTGTAGTTTTAAGGAATTGTCATGAAGACAAAATGTCCATACAACAGATTAAATGATCAGACAGAAATAATATTCATAAATGTTTAAAACAAAAAGGTAAGAGAGTTTGTTCACAAAAGTGATATACGGTTACATATATTCAAAAGTAGACGAAGAAAGTTTGAAATACTCAGTTTTCTTAGACTGTTGAAAGAAAATTCTTTGAAGTATTATGTGCTTGGTTAAAAGTCCAATAATTGGCAAATAATTTGGAACAAGCAAAAACTTGAACACTGTATGCAGGACCAGAAACAAAACCTTTCACATGACTTCAGACACTCTTTAATTTTTCTCCTTATTTTATATAAAAAAGAATTAACTCAAAAGCAATTTCACATAGGTCCTGCCAATCTCTGTAAAGGCAAGGTTTTCATTGGTCCAAAGAAAATTTCAGAAGCTCACAAATTTATTTCCATCTTTTTCCTTGGTGCACCCAAATTGGAAGAGTGGTTAAAGCGAGTTATTTCATACTCACAACATCTTCATGATGCGTCAAATTTAGAATTTACTTTACAAAAATAATAGAATAATTTTTTTTTTGTATTTTTTTTTTTTTTTTTTAGGTAACATGTCTTAAAATTGATATCTTAATACATTCAACTGACTTACCTTGTTAAATACAGGTTTACCTTTCTTGTTAAATACAGGTTTACCTTTCTTGTTAAATACAGGTTTACCTTTCTCGTTAAATACAGGTTTACCTTTCTCGTTAAATACAGGTTTACCTTTCTCGTTAAATACAGGTTTACCTTTCTCGTTAAATACAGGTTTACCTTTCTCGTTAAATACAGGTTTACCTTTCTTTTCTTAAATACAGGTTTACCTTTCTCGTTAAATACAGGTTTACCTTTCTCGTTAAATACAGGTTTACCTTTCTCGTTAAATACAGGTTTACCTTTCTTGTTAAATACAGGTTTACCTTTCTTGTTAAATACAGGTTTACCTTTCTTGTTAAATACAGGTTTACCTTTCTTGTTAAATACAGGTTTACCTTTCTTGTTAAATACAGGTTTACCTTTCTTGTTAAATACAGGTTTAGCTCTGCAAAAAGATTGTGAGACAAACCTTGATCTAATAGAGAAACTAACTTACCAGAGGCTCCAAATATTCTACACTTGCTATGCTCACAGATCCTTTAATGTGAAGATATCTCAAGTCGTGAACAGCACAACGGAATGGATACAGGGCAAAGAGCTTGTTGTCCAGGAAGATCTGAAAAGAGATAAAAAAAAAAAAAAAAAAAAGAGTCAGTGTATTTTAATGAGTACAGCAAGATTGATATCCCTTGTCACTTGGGAAGAAATTGACATATTTTCATCAGATGTTGAATTAGAGATATGGCATGATATAATTCTTCTTCAATGTGCCATGAACATGGCCGATCATAGCTCTCCACAATCTACTTTCCCTTGTAGCTCTTAGTAATTTTTTTCTTTTACCTAACTCATCTAATCTGTTCTGCCAACTATTTACCCAAGCTTTTTAAGTAGCTTATATACTGCTTTCCTCTGTCCCTCTTGCCATCAATATGTCCTGTGAGTGTCAAATTTTCTAAGACCCCTTTCCTCATTACGTACCCTAGAAATTTCAACTTTCTCTTCCAGATGTTATGTGTAAGTATCCTTTTCACTTCTATTTTCTCTAAAACTTCATTGTTGTTCACAGGTTTCGTCCATGGTATTCTCAGCACTCTTCTATAGAACCATATTTCTGTTGCCTCTTCGCCTGAGGAGATTGTCCAGCTTTCACTGCTAGACCAATATTTCATACCAGTTCACTTCTTTTCTTTATTTCTAATAAAGTTTTCCTGTTTTTTTAATACTCTGCTTTTGGTAGGTATCTTGTACTATCCCAATGCCATTTCAGATTTTGGTATCACAAATTCAATCTTCTGTTAAAACCCTTTCATATTTAAATTTTTGTACTTTCTTGATTTTACTATCTTCAATTCATAGTTTGCTCATTGGGCTCTTCTTTTGACTGATATGTATACATTCCGTCTTCTTACAATTGTTTTTTTGCTTGTTTTCCTTTACTAACCCCTGTAGAACATCTTATAGTTTTGTTTCTGCTATCAATACTATGTTGTGAAATCTTCCACAACAAGTCAGTTAACCCCAGCTAGGAAATGCACTATACCTGTTGTAATTTTCACCATCACAATCTTACAAAATATATCACAAGCATTCATTGGTTAATCACCTTCAATCTAGCTCGCCTATTGGTCAGTTCCAACCAATCAAACTGCCTGCACGCGACAAATCTGTTTTCCCCACTCAATATGCTCGGAGCCTCCCACGTGATACACGACCTTATAAAAACAGAACACATGTAAGCTCCCTGTTGTTTCTTTTTCTCTCTCTTGCATCTCATTTGTCAACCAGATGTAATCTTCAAGAACTCCCGTCATAACTAATGCAGTCAGACGTTAAAGACCATTACCAACATTCACGCAAGTACAAACTGAAATCTCTTCTGAACTTTTACCAACTTGTACAATACACAATTCCAAACATGCTGAAGAAACTTTATTCTTCTAAACTACAGTTTAATAATTACTTTCACTTTATGAACTTGGGTACAAATATTACCTAATCTAAGAGACACAACTGTCTAACCTTTTCACTCACTATTCATGCATGTATACCAAACACTAATAAATTCAATTGTTACGTTTGAAACAACACGTTATGTTTTTCAATAATTATTCTCTATCTTGTATTAATTGTTGTGGGTGGAAGATTATTGAACACACACAATTTTAAGCCTTCTGATAATTCAAACCTTCTATTCCTCTTCAACACACATATCCACAAAAATGTCATCTGCATATCTAATGGTTATAATTACAGGAATAAATTAGAACAAATTAGCAAATTATTTTTTTATGATATCATGCATGATATCATATTTTATTAATGATATTATATGATAATCATATATCATCTGATAATGATATATGACAATGATATAATGCCTATAAGAGCATTCTAAATTCTTCAATAAAAACTTACTTTCATTCCTTCTTCAGTTGCAACAAACATCAGGTCAAACATTGTCCATGGCCTAAAAGGATTGTATTCAATAACTTGCTCATTTCCCCAGCCACCATCATAGTTGTTGAGGACAACTGTTTCACCATCAGGACGTGGATTAAAATGGAGTCCAATAAATTCATCGTTGTGTCCTTCATAGCAAAAATTAATGGAAAATCTGCATAGAAGATAAAAAGAAGCAATTAAAATTTGTTTTGTTTTTAAATGGAACTAATGACTAATTGTTGAATGAAATTAAAACGTTAATTTTAAATTACAAACTTTGTTTCATTTTTCTTTAAGATATGTCAAAGCACCAAAACTTAATGAAATTAGAAGGAAAAAAAGTTCTTGACCTTATAATCATAGAAGATAACAGACCATAAAAATGAATATATTCCTTTGTCTTATCTTCTCTAAAAGATTTTTTTTTATATTCTTAAAATTTTATAAAGCTTAAGTGAAAAAAAAAATGTTGAACACTTTGAAATTTTTTTATATATATGAAACTATTTTACTTTTTGCAAAATTTCAAATTTTGCTCATTACAGGAAATATTTGAACAAAATCCTTAGAAAAATATTAACACAAAACGGAAAAAAAAAAAATAATTTCAAGAGTCTTTACTGTTGAACTCTGTTACTTTGTTTAGTTAATAGCATTTCAAAACAAAGTTTATAGATTCTTAATACAAAGAATCTGCAATGTTATGCATCCTGACCTAGCATCTATGTAGCTTCCATGTGCCGTTTCTATAAATACTTTCATGGTAATTGTTCTGATGAAAGACTTTATAAATTTTGTGTATGACTTAGAAGTATAAAGATCTCTTTGAGAACAAAGCATCTTTGTCATTCCCTTTCTTTCAGCTATTCTGTTCTCTCTGTATATTAAGGTGCCACTATATCAAGGACTTAATGCCAATAATCGGTTATCTGGTTATTTGATAGAACTGAAGTCTTAAATTGTCTGAGACTTAAGAATACCGACTAAATAAATACTAATTTTATTAAGTGTTTGACTTTTAGAAACAAGTTACCTCCCTTCCATTTTGGAAATATTATGAATCCAGTTAAACCTCTACTTGTTTCTTTTTCACCTGTTCCCAACAAAACCAATCAAATTTATTCTGTTTAACGAGATAGGAAACTTTCCAACTACTTTGCAATTTATTTCATTGCTTTCAATGTTAGTGCAACCTCTTCATATAATCTTACTCCTTGTTGGATACGTAAAGCTTGAATATGTAAACTTTCTTGGATATGTAAAGCTTGAATATGTAAACTTGCAGGTGACACTTCTTGGTTCTTATTACCAAAAATAACGGTGTGTTATTCAGCTTTTCATTATAATTATTATACACGAGCCTCATACATTTTTTTCCTTATCTTAACATGGCAAAATTTAGGACTTTCTATTAGTTTAGACATTGGATTTTTAATGATAGAATAAAACAGTCATAGGCACCGATTCTCGAATATATACTTTGGGCTCAATCATGAGTCCTGCAAGCCACTAGGATGTTAAGGGCATCAGATGTACTGCAATCTGAGGCAAGATAGCTTGACTGAACCAAATTTTCTTTATGTTACTTTTGAATTCAGATCTGTTCTTCCCCTAGACTGGCTTGCACCCAGAGCAACAGAACCCAATTTACTCCATTATCTATGGGGTTATGAATTCAAATTTATTCCTCAGGCTTGTTGCCCATACCAAAACTATAGAGTCTAATTTTCCCTCCTATTTAACCCATAACTGGAGTAAGATTGATTTAAGCTCTTCTGACAGAATTACTTCTTGGTGAACAGGTCAGGATTTGAACCCAGCACCCTGATTTCTACTTTAGGTGCTGATAACCATTAGGCACTCTACAGAAGAAAATGTTGATGTACCTTGCAAGCCAAAACACTTCATGTCATATGCTGTTTTTGTGTGAAAAAAAAAAAAAAAAAAAAAAAGAAGGAAAATGCCTCACCAATGGATGAGGTCAACAAACATGTAAACTGGCTTCACTCCTAACAAATTATGGCACAAGTGTCAGCAAATAAATGGATGGCAAATAAAAAAATTTCAGCAAATCTGCTTTAAAAACTTCTGTCTTTTTCTGCCACTGGTTAGAATAGTAAACCGACCTTTGGTAGCTGCAAGTGAGTGACTTTGAGAAATTCATTTTGTCCTTCTACATGCACCCATCCACATTTTGGATTAGGGTGAGTGAAATATTTTAATTCATTTCTACACTTGTGTCACGTCACTTTGTTGATAAAAAAGGAAGCAATAAAAAAACGGCTTTCAACATGATGCCAGTTGATAAAATTATACAAACTAAAACAAATAAGGATGGTGCTCTCAAAGGCATGCATAAAAATTTCATAGATGCAAAAGTCCAAAGAAATTAAAATTTATTGAAAAAACATCTTCACTCCAACTTGCAAGCATTTTAAGGCAAACCAATCCATTTTAGGCATTTTAAATAAAAAGAATGAAAATTTCAAAGTCTTCTCTAACAGAAAACTTTCATTGCTTTAAAGAGGAAATTAAAATGCTTCATTTTTCTTCAGCATGCAATAGAAAACCATCACAATAACAGGAAAAAACAACAACAATAAACACACAACAACAAGACATTAATATAGAGTGAATTAAAAGACTTTAAAGTGCCAATAGTTATTATAAAAGCATTTTTATCTAATGTTTGAAAAATGAGAAGAATAAAAAGGTCTTATTTTGTTATCTGTGTTGAGAGACACGAGAATGTGATTACTGAGAGATCTAAGCAGGTTTTAAGGCAGAAAAGAAAGATTTGAAAATAATGAGTTTTTTTTTCTTTATACAAAACCAAATATATTCTTTTGGAAATTCATATATATATATATATATATATATATATATATATATATATATACATATGCACATTCACACACAGAGAGCCGGTGTGTACTCTCAGTTTCAGCTCCCCCAGCAGTGCTTTACTGACCCTCACTATCTCATCAATATTTGTTTTTTTCTACTTATATTTATACAGGTTATAAAATTAAACTAAGCAGAAATGACTATTAAAAAAAGAACAAAAAAAATTTTGCAAATTTTGATGTTATTCTGAGGTCTTTTTTTTTTTTGGTGGAGGGGGGGGCAAATCCGAGTTCATTTTGCTCATGCTAAGTCTTGAAAAGACACTATATAAAATTCACTAATTTTTATCCATATTTCAATGTGTTAAAACTATTCAACTTTTTAATAAGAAAAATCTCAGATTGATATTAGAAATTGCTGTAAAACATTGATTTATTTAAGATGTAATGATCTATGATATGTCTTCAATTTGTATTTTAGATACATTGTATTTATTTTCAATTTTTCTAGTTGAATTGTTCACCTGTGCTGCATATGATCCATTATTGTACATAATTAGGTGACAATAAAATTTGTATTTTATAAATACTACCTTATGAAAATGGAGATTAAGTAGAGTGGGGAGGGGCTCCAGTATCATACATTCGGCAGGTGGGGGAGCATGCACTGGCCCTGTACATACATATTACAAATTCCATATCCCTTCAGGGACATGAATAATCATGGCTCTTCACATCTTCCTGTCCTTTGTTGTGCTCAAGAACACCTTTAAGTAAATGAATGCAGAGACAACAACACAAACTTATGAAGATGACAACTGTTTTTATTATTGTTTTCAATATGTCATGTTTTCCAAGCCACTTTTTGTCATGATTCCTAAGAATTTCAGCTTGTTAATTTTTAATTGTTAACAGTTTTTGTAGCCCCTATCTTATAAATACAATTAACCCTCACACACCGCTTTCTAAAGCAGTGTTCCTCAACCGGTGCAGCCAAATACAGCAATGCATCATGAAATGCAGCAAGGTGTGCCACAAGTTAATAGAAGAGTAATTTATGAATTATTTTTATATTTAATAGTTTGTATCTTTTATAAGATCGCTTCCATGTCTAAGTCAAGTCTTTGTCATTTGATATTTTAAACTGGACGCTAAATTTCAAATTTCATGAGCAATTTTTCCTTATTAAAATTCAAAGTGTGTCCCAGAGTTTTAGTTATTCTACAAGTACACCCTGAAGTTAAAAAAAAAAAAAAAAAAAAAAAAAGGGTCTAGTGTATTCTGAAATTCCCCTCTCCCCATTTATAAGAAAATGGTTCAGCATTCAATGCCAGGTTAGACATCACCCTGTAATCTAGAACTTTATTTCAGTTAAGTTTCCATTTCAGAATGACTCACTTCCTGAAAAGCAGCTTTCATTATTCATAGACACTTTTGTATTTTTTGTATCACTTTCCTTTATCATTACATTATTCAGATTAAATTTCCCATGTAACTTGGATCTTGGGCTCAACATTTTGCTCACCACCATATAGACTGTCTTACAATTAAGGTACAGTTCATTTTTTTTTTTTTTTTTGGGGGTCGGTGGAGAATGCTTAACCTTTGTGCCCATAAAAAAAAAGTGTGAAAAGGACAGTTATTCCCTTGACATTACAATTACTGTATACACTTTTGACTCCCTCAGCATTGTTTATGGTTTTAAAAAAGTGATTGCTGTAACCTACGAAAGGTTACTGAATGAGGAATAACCAAAAATGGAGATTCAAAATGAAATAGTAATCTTTATAACATCAACAAAATACAATACTCGCTCGTGGTGTGAAGTAGGTAAACTAGCTAGTAGTGGACTACTTAGACAGCAGATTACCTCCCCACTTACAATAGTGTCCAACATATTTGTGAGGATTCGGACATACCCATTAGTGTTCATCGGTATGGTATATAACAGTGAATTAGAATTTTAATAAAGCCCAAATAATTGAAAGTAGATTTATACATTTTCTTTATTCTTGAGAATTGACAACAAAGATGTTAAACACTAGATTTATTAGATGACTTATTTAGAAGAATAATTTTATAAAATATGTAAACCAACTATAATGAAATATTTATTATTTACTATTTTATAAAAAAATAAATATGAAAAGAATTCTTATTAAGTTCATAAAAATATCTGAATAAGAAACAATCTTGTAAATAAAAGTTTATTCTTGTAAGTAAGCAGTCTAATAAATACTTTTTTTTTATTTCTTCAACCACTTTGTCTAATTGTTTTGTTTTCATTCTGCATTTGCCATTAACACAGTATCATCTGCCTAGTATATGTTGCTGAAATTATGGTAGCCATTGACTCATGGCAGGTCCTAATTCATAGAATCTCATTGTACAGGTGAAAATAATGTCCTTGCCACACTGCCCATCCTATTTTGGTGTACCCTCCAAATCCGTTGTCATTTCAGAGATTACATAAATGAAATCCCAATAAAATATCTTAAATTTTTGTTTATGTATGTGTGTATATATGTAAGTAGCTATGTAAATGTAGGCACACATGTTTATATTTATTTATATATATATATATATATATATATATATATATATATATGTGTGTGTGTGTGTAAATATGTATGTAGCTATATGTATGTATGTATGTATGTAGGTAGGTAGATATGTGAGTGTGCATGCATGTATGTAAGTATGTGTGCATGCACGCGTGCATGTATGCGTGTGTTGCACAAATTTGCTTTAATTTCACAATTTCAGATTAACATTATCTGAAAGAGTTGTCTCCCTTGATTTAAAAATTCTGGAAAATACTTTCAATTTTATAATCGGAAAATGACTAATTTTATTACGCAGGAAGACATTGTTTCTACATCTTGTTCTTCATCGTTACATCTTTAATGGGAAAATAAAAAAATCTAAATAAATTTCAATCTGGTTCACACAAGTATCTTCGACTACTGTTTACACAAGCTTCAGCATTATTATAATAAATACAAATTTCTTCTTTTTTTTTTTAAATAAATAGCTAGGGTCCGGTATTATTGAGCAAGAATATATTCCCAATGACATAACAATTAGGTTCTTCAGATCTCTGGCCATGTTGTAGGTCAGAAAAAAAAATAAATTAAATAAATCACATCAGCCAAGTTTATCTCACCCCCAAATATTTACAGTGCAAATTTGGCTCCCCACAACTTGTTTTTTTCCAAAAATAAAAAATTAAGCTTTCAAAACATGGGCGAGATTAAGGAGAACTTTACACATCAGCTGAATCCCTGAAGAGGATCATTTTGAAATTTTTAATTCCTGTTCTTTTATTGTTGTAACCTCTTGCATCTTAGTAGCTACATTGCTTGGTTTAGGATGGAATGATTAAAAATAAAAAAATAAATAACTAAATAAATAAATTACTTAGTTTTGAAATACCTCTTCACAAGTACTTATTTAGGTAGGATATTTAAGGGTGGACAAAGCACTACTTAAGAAACAAAATGTAGTATTGTGACAGAACTAGCCAGGTCTTCAGTCATTAAAGGCAAGCCAGGTACACCAGAGATTTGATTTGAGGTCACTCTGATCTATCAAATCTAGAAGTATGCAATCTTACATCTGCATCCAGTATTGTAAGTGTGGGCGTGAGAATGCTGGACAGATAAATATACAAACACTGACCCCCAGGAGCAGCAGCAAAAAACTATTTTGGGCGTTCATGAAAAGAGACTTCATATTTAGAGAAGTCTCCCAAAACATACATACACACTCACTGATACTGAACAGGTTTTTAGAATAAAGTATAGTTCTTCAAAAGAGAATTCAGGTTGCATCATCAATCGGCATAACTTCATTACAAAAAAAAAAAAAAAAAAAAAAATTTGCCACTACAGCCACCAGGCAGCCCATGCATGTACTGCAGTAAGATTAAATGACAAGGAAAACATTTTTTTTTTTTTTAAATAACAAAACGATTAAATTTGTGCTTTTCCCTAAAAAATATTCATGCAAAAAAAATAAAGGCAACCATATCCAGATTTTAGGGAAGAGTTTTTAAAAAAATACCAAATTGATCATTTAAAATATTCTAAAGTATTGAAGCCAGACCTGAAGACTTAATTTTGTGTGTGTGTGTGTGTGTGTGTGTGTGTGTGTTTGTGTGTGTTTACAACATTTCTGGACAACAACTTTCCTTTTTGAAACAAGAGAGGAGGAATCTCAGAAGCCATCATACCAGAAGAGATGCATCCACTAAGAAATAAACTTTAATTCACACCTGAAAGCAACATGCTAATCATATATGCAAAAAGATTGTATAGTATAATTGAAACACCCTCACAGTGTGCCTAAGAGCTTCGGTGAGGTTTATCACTGGTGTCATTGTGGGGTACTGTGTCTCTAAAACATCAAATCCCCTCAGCCAGGTGACCCAGCTAGGAGCAATCAATCCCTTATAATGGCAGTGAAAACCAACAACATCTAATTACTGTACTGTTAGTAGCAGTAGCAGCTGTAAGTAAATAAATCCTGTATCAGTAACAGCTCAAATATAAAAACCACAGGATCCCTAAAGTAACTTTTTTGAACTGTTGATATGAACTTTCCATGCAGAAGCTAAGAGAGCTGTGAAACACTTCACACTAAAATACACACAGTAAATCACATGAGAACATATTCAAGAATATTTTGTTGCATATACAATTTACTTCTAACAAAACTCACTCATTTTAAACTTTACTTTTGTTAATTTTGTTTGAAAATCAATTGGTCAGTTATTTTTGTGCATGTAATCTTTACATTGCCATCATTCCTTGTTCTAAAAATATTCCCATAAGAAACTTAACACATTTAATTATTGAAGTAGCAAATCACTAAAGTACAGACCAGGCTCCATGTTGTTAACTTCAGTTATTGTAAAGAACTAGTGTTCTAAATAAGGAGTGAGAAATTTGCTGGGATGTGATCATATCCATTCATTTATTCAGTTAGCACATTTTGTAAAAGGAAGTAGGAGGAGGAGTGGTGACCAGAGTGGCGCACCATTGTGGTCACCATTCCTCCTCCTATTTCTGTCATAATTGTGGTTCATGGTGACATTCAAGGCAAAATAGTGCAATGGCTTGCACATGGGGTGTTGAGGTTACCCCATCCATCCTCTCAGAAGTTCCTCCACCCACTGGTAAAGCTGTTGACCTAGGAAGTTACCCAGCTCCCACACCCAGGCTGGTGACTGGCCAATAACTGCTTGACACAGGTGGGTTAGGTGGAGGTGTTCATCTTCACCGGTTGGGTCAGTACCCTCACACAATTTATGTAGCAGGTCAATGCTATTGATCAAGGTGTGGTCATCACAGAGCCCATGTGACTTCTTACAGACACATGTGAGAGTTGAACCATCAATCAGTACAGTTCGACATCCCACTTCAACTGAATAAAGCAAGGTTGATTGCTTCACTGTAAAGATACTACCACTGATGATACACCCATATATGATTATATAATGGAACTAAATATAATGTTCAATATTTAGCAATATGTATTGAGTTTCATAATTATTTTTCAACCATTACTCTTAAGAATTCTTATCAAAAGTCCTGAAGAGTAACAAATGAAAAAATAAATAATTTACAAGAGTATGAGTTGGTATCAAAAAGTATTGAACCTTATGTTCGATTCAAAAATTATTCAAATATATAGCAATTTATTGGCTGAAATTCTATTCACCTTGATATGTCAAATTATATCATTGCAATAGCAAGATTTATTTTATATAAGTTGACACGGTGGTTCATGCAGTTTTCAAGCCTGAAGATTGCATTCAAGCAGGAAAGCCGCTGTGTTTACATATGCTCTATCCCTGATATTGAGCACTTTTACCCATAAATATAAGATACCTTAAAACAAGCACACACACACATATATATATATAAAATTGACTCTTTCTTACTAACATGAAAAAGTAAGATAGGATAAACATTAGTCAAGATGCAACCATAGAACACATTTGTCCAGTTTTTCCTCAACAACTCCCATTATTTGTAGAAGTTACTCTCGCAAAAATGTCTTCAGCAAAAAAGTATTTTTGCAAGATAAACAGCATTGTGGCAACTACCTTTGCCAACAGATTTTGTAAGTACCTCTTGATTTTAAGCACATCAAAAACAGCATTCTTTTTGCTGTCATGAGTTCATAGCTTTTTAATGAATTTATCAGATAAAGAACAGCAGCAAAATTTTAATTTACAGATAAATTATGTGAGAAAAATCATAAGAATCAGCAGAGAAGAACTTAGTAAAATCAAGAAAGAAATATAGATGAAGTATAATTTAAATGCATTATTCCCCAGTTTTATATGCACTTATCTTCCTTGGTTAGTTGTAGAGAGAAAGCAAATGTCTCCTACCATTAAATCAGTGAATCAGTCAAGTAAAGGACAGTTTGACTTAAAAATGAAATTGATGAAAAAATTAAAAGCAGACTTTTGTACTGATTCAGTCCAAAAGGCATAAATAATTTTATTAATAAGAAAAGAAATGAGAAACAAAAACTGTAGATACTTTTTTAAAAAAATCTACATTTCATGCAAAGCAAAGTTCTGGCCAGATAACTGACTTATCCTGGAGATTATCTTACCTGACCATATTAGGATTGCTGAAAAAAGGTGGCGAAAAGAAAATTATATCCTTTGGAGAAAAGAGCAAATTTTCCAAATTATTACATATATATATTTCATCTATAATTTAAACAAATTATGTTAAATCACTACTTTTTTTTTTTTTTTTTTTTTTTTTCATTTCAAAACATTTTTCACTTGTTAAATTATTTATCCTTCTGTAAAAAAAAAAAAAAAAATATTGGCTATTAACATCTTTCTCATATGGCAAACACCGAATTCCTCCCTTTTTATTTTTTTTTTAACCTCATATCATAATCTAAAGAACTTTTACTGTTCTTTATGAAGTGCTTCTTCAATTAGATTCATTTTTTGTCAAAATGACTCTGGAGACCTGAATCATTTGAGCAATGCAGAAACATTTTGTGGATCTAGGACATGCAATTATACATGACACTCAGAGTCTAGAAATGTTGCAATATGAAGTTCAGAAACCAAAATTATAGCAACCAAGAATTATTATCATCATATATGAAGAAATGTATATGGAAAGAAAAATGGTCAAAACAAGGACTTTTTTTTTTTCACCTGACTGAATTTGTTCTTTAAATGAAATTATATCCATGAATTTTTCTTTATGGATTTAGAATTAAAATTTTAGTTTTTAATTTTTTTAAAAAGATTTTTGAACAATAACTGAAGGATAACTGAAATAAAACGGAAACAAAATGTAGTACATTTTATTTTTGACGCCTGGCTTTTCAAATTCAAAGCATAGAATTAAAGGCCTGTTATCAAAATGACAAGAAAAATGTAAGGGAGATAATTCAGTGTTTGTGTAAAATCAATCATCAAAGCATCTCAAATAGAAACCGATTTAAAGACAATTTCCTATTAACAAAATGATGGAAAATTAACCCACAAAGTTATTTTGAAATCATAGAAAAAATAAAAAAAGGTCTCAAAGAAAAAAAATTAATGGTCATTTTTTGTTATTTACCAAACTTGCATATTACAAATTTCCATCATAGGCCTTTTTCCAGTACTGTGAATAGTTTCTCCAAACAGTGATGAACTTTGACATATTTGAAGTATTTTATTTTTAAACATCAGAATGTCATCCCATACTGTTCTTTATGAAGCGCCTCTTCAATAGAGTCATTTCCAGTCAAAACGACTCCTGAACTATTTGAGCAATGCATTCACAAACTTCACCTTCAAATTCAGAATATCGGCTGCTTTTATTCCAAGTTTAAATTCATTTCGCAAATGAACTGCAGCATCTCTCTTGAATATTACTTGGCACTACTGTAGGTAGACTTTTTCTGAAGGCTATCTGATGGTTCCAGGTAATTATTTGAAGGGTTCATCTTTTTATTTTTTATTTTTTTTTGGTTTTTAAAGCTGATAAAATGAAACATTGACAAACAAAGAATCTTTTGACATCCAACATATATATGAAGTTTACTGAATAAAAAATATAAAGAGTGGGTTTAATTTGTGGGGGAAAAGATCTGAAAGTGAAAGATTAGTCAAAAGTTAAATTAAAAAGAAAATTAATTTGGTACTGACTGGTTGATTTTATATGCAAAAAGACTTACAAGAAAAAAAAACATCCTTTTTATGCTTGAAAGAAAATAAAAACAGCAAAGTGTGTATTATAAATTTTACACAACTGAAAATAAAATTTAATTGCCAAGATATATAAAAGCAAAATCATTTGTATGAACCTAAAATCTTTAAAAATAAAAAAAAAAAAAAAAAAATGATTAAAATAAGATATAGAATGGTACTATAAAGATATATAGAGAAGTATAGAGAGAGATGTAGAGATGCAACAGAAAATATGCTTTCGTTTTCCAGCAATATAAATATTCATCTTTTTAAACCAAAGAAATAAACCATTGGTCTGAAGAAATGAATATTTAAATATATTCACTAAATGAATTATAATTGATATGGATTTTTAAGGATTTATTATTCTTATTATATTATTATTAATATTCATATATTATTATATTATATTATTAATATTCATATATATTATTCTTATTAATATTATATTATTATTCTTATTCATATATTATTATTCTTATATTATTATTATTATTATGTTATTATGATTATTATCATTATTATTTTACTATATTATTATTATTATTATTTTGCTCTGTTACTTTTGAGATCTCTTTGGATTAATGTCTTTTGGAATTATCTGTATAGAATGGTATTATTATATATATATATATATATATATATATATATATATATATATACACACACACACACATACACAGGTAGGTAGTAATCTTGATATAATCCAAGTGAATCCTATTAACACAATGAAATTTTAAACATTGAATGTTAAAATTGACTCAACAAAAAGCACTCATTGTTTATTTTCTAAACAGAGCAAACTATTTCATACAATAAGAATTATCTTAATTCCAATTGTATGATTTTATATATATATATATATATATATATATAAACTTGCTATTAAAATTAAACTGAATTGAACTGTTGTGTACATCAAAAAGCTCCTTCAAGATATTTAAGTCTTGAGATTTCTTAAAAAGGAGAAAAAAAATATACATAACTAGTAAAATTTGCTCTTGAAGATCTGGTGTAAATTTTTTTATAAATCACATCTTATTTTAATGTATATACTGTTCTAGTGAAACACACCTATTCTATAGTTAATAGACTCTCCCACCTATAATAAGTAGGTGTAGTAAGAGTAACAAGTCAGTTGGTCAGTGAGTCGATGTTAGACAACCGTTAGTCGGATACTAAAAGTATCAGTGACCACCACTAGATTTCTCTGCGTCATTACCTATTATATCAAGTTCCTAACATGTTGTACGTTGAACCTATTTTAGGACTGACTTAGTACAAATACAAGCCTCCACTGTGAAACCACTCTACAACATATATGCACAGAGCCTCAGCAAATATCAACTGACAGTGGAATTAATTTATTTTATTAAATGAATTTATAGTACTCACCTTTCATCATCAAAGGTGGGGACACCTTTAATTTGTATAGCCTTACCAAATGCCATACCATTTTCAATGGTGCCAACATAAGGAACTTTCTGAAAGAAAAAAAATAAAATGCCCATTTAAATTAAAAACTGTTTTATATCAATGAAAATTTATTAAAACAAATTCAGCAAAACCTTCAGATATTTACTGAAGTGAATACATATCCAACAGAAAGAGTAAGATTCGGAACCAGGAAAGAATGCAGAACCCATGCATGATGGCTGTCAACTTGTTAGACAAGCATGAACATTGCTAACAAGTCAAATGGTTATGGTTTTAAATCTTTTATACAGGTTGTCCCTAAAGTCTGAACAAATAGGTAACCTCTTTATCTATATTATTTTTACCTCCACAGATTAAACAGTTTTGTCAAAAGAAAGAACCGGTTTATTTTTCTGGAGTATGCTAAAAGAGAAGGTGTACTCAATGAAAGTCACAGATGCAACACACTTGATTGAATGCATAAATGGTGAATGTGCTAAAATTGACAGCAATGTGGAGCTATTGCATAGAGTTCACATGAATCTTGCAAAGTGCATCAACCTTTGCATCACAAATGATGGAAATCATATTGAAGATATTATTTGTTAATATTCCAATTTGATAATACATTTTTTTGAAAATTTAATTTCTTAAAAATATGCATTTTTGCCTGTGTTCAGATTTTAGGGCCACACCCTGTATTTCCAAAACAACAAGGGTGGTGAAAAAGTCAAACTCCAGTCTCACAAATGCAAAAGACAGAAAAGAGCAAATAAAGCTGTATTTCATCAGCCTTATTCCTCCACCAAGAGTACTGCATGTTACGTAGTTTTCACTGCACATCAGTTTTAATGGCTTTGAACTCGGTCATCAATCTTTCACATTCATCAGATGTTTGTCCACCTTTCAAGCATGGCATCTAAGGCTTTCGATTTAGCATCCAGTAAGAGCTGAATCTCAGTGTCATTCTCATCAAACTAGTGTTGATGTTTACACTCACAATGCCTTAACACTTCACAGGCTTTATAAACAGACATCTTGAAAGCATCCCATTTGTTTTCACAATGAATGCCTTCCTTCACAGTTACAAGCTCTTTCACCATCTCATCCTTTAGATGACCCACATTCAGCCATTTAGTAATACTGATACCTTCATTTCCTTACCAAGACATAATTAATCATATGCCATTGTTTCAAGCCAGGATGCATCCAAGTATTCTTGAATTTGCCCTTCTGACAAAACATGGTACTACTGTATCTGTCTATATTTCTGAGATGAGGTGTTATGTACATTATTTACATTATTCAGACTATTGTCCTCATCTTTGTCGCCATATTTATTATGTTTCGGTCGTTATATGCTCCAGCCTTCTTCAGGTGGTTGGAATGTTGAACTGAACCCTTTATTTCGCACACTGGGGTAGACTGTTCTAGTTCCATATACCATGTCTAATAGATGTTAGTTATCAGTTATCTCCTTTTAATTTCCCTCTGAAAGTTCTCCACTGCCTTAACCTGGTATTGAACTCACACTCTTTAGGTTCTGTCATTGGATCTAACTAACGCCTTTATCCACTGTGCCATGTGTCCTCACGAAAGCCAAAAAAATGACCTTTGATCAAAGGGAGCCTCATCATCAGGAACCAATCACTAACTCCACATGGAAGTTCTTCTAGGCTTAAAATAAGCAAAGTTTTCATGGCAAAAGCCACACCAGATTTCCTTTTACACCCATCCCCTCTACCATTCCAGAAAATAGCATAGCTGTTAGACAGCTTGGCTCAGATAGTGCTACTATGCTTATTTCATATCTTTGAAGCTCCCTCGATACTTCAGCAAATGAATCTCCATAAACAAAAAGACTTCAGAAAAAAAACGAAAAGATGAAACAAAATAGCATACTATAATATACAACTACTTTCACGTCCAAACTAGACAGGCCTGACGACTATTTAAATTATGATTTTTTTCTTCCAAAACATACCTACAGTTGTTTCAGACCCTTCCCTATAATTTTCCTCACACTTTATCCTCAGATAATTCACTTATTCCAGACCCCTCTATTTATACCAAGCTCTTTCCTATTTATTCTAACATAACCATTTATTCACGTCTCCTCTTGTTCTAAAAAAATATTTTTGAATGGATTTCCCAACATAAAGAGTAATTCCCCACCCCCCAGTTATACAATTTTCTTTTTAATGCTCCAAAGATATTCAGGCACCAAACATTTAGAAAATTCTGACTGTTAGTCAAACTATTTCAGCTCTTTTGCATTCCTGAGGTATTGACAGGCCAAAAGTGGAATCAGTTATATAGGTCTTTTTAAAAGCTTTCTGTGCTCTTTATTACCTTTTGGGACCAAAAATCATGATTATTCATTTGTTCCCTTTTAACATTTCATGGTTTTGGAGAGAGAGAGGGGGGGGATATGTTTTTGTTCGAGATATTCAGCCTTCAGACAATTTGTTTGATTCATCTACTTTAATTTCCTAAAATTGCCCAGTTAAAGTTTCAGAAATTTAAAAAATATGAGCCTTTCATAAAAAGGCACGAATAACATAACTAATTTTGGCTGATAATTTATACCAACCCACTTCAAGGAAAATCATCAAGTCAGAATAAAAAAAATTAAAATTAGCCAACATACTTAGTTACACTGAAATCTAAATGGGTCATCTTTCACTTACCACAAAATCCCGCATAATGACTTCATGTAGCTCAATGCCATCACTGATCCTCAGCCACTTGACAGATTCAATGTCAACACGATGACAAAATTCCATGAAGAAGGATCCATTGACAAACACCTGACAGATACAAAAAAATATCAAAAGATAGAAATAATGTGGTTTAATTTTTTTTTTTTGAAAGTGAATATTGAATTTCTTCGAGAACAATGATTTTTTTTCCAGAGACATGTTCTATTATTTAATCCGTGGCTGGCTTGGCGAGAAGAGATGGATTCATATCCAATGATATCTGCGCATAAGTGAATGTAATGAACCAAACTGGAATTCGAACACTGCTCTCCAATTTCTTATTCTGAGCCACTATCCATTACACCACCTACATATACCTTATTCTTCATGAGAATTAAAAAAAAAAAAAAAATTTTAAAAATAAAATAAAAGTTAAGAGTTTTCATTCTACCCCTTCTCAGAATTTCTTTCAGGCCTCCCACCTATGTAGTGTACTCTTACCATCAGAAATGACAGCAATTGTTAGAAAGTTTTAATAATGAGAAACAATGAAACATCTTTAAACAATGTATCAAGAATCAATAAAGCAAAGAAAGTATTCACAACTAAAATAGAGGCCAGTGAAGCGTTTTAATTAATCCATTCTCTTTATATCTTTTTAGACGTTCAGTGGTATCTATGATTCATTGATTATTCCTGGTTTTATATAAATCGTTTTTGCTTAATATCTTTTCATGTTAAAAATTTGTTTAATATAACAGTGAAATGGAAATATCTCTCAGAAGAAAAAGATTGGCAACAGTATGACAAAGACCGCAACGACAAAGTCTATTTCATGACCAACTTGAAGCAAGATGAATACTTAATATCCAAAGGTATTGGAGTGCTTCACATGAAACTCTTGAACATATAAGACGCCAATCTAAGAAACAAAAGAGTAAAAGAACTGATTAGTACTTCATTTTTCCTCAGGAACTAATTTTATCTAAATGCAGATAAATATTTTATTTGTATAGATTGTTAAAATGACTAAGGGAAGTAATCACTCAAATTTACTAACTTAAGTTGATTTACCTCCCTTCTGTCAACAGATGGAGCAGGAAATATATAAATACACATTGATAATTATTATATGGTTTGACTAGAATTTCAAAACTTACGTAAAACTTGAAAGTACCAAATTATGGCAGACCACTGTTTACCCAGTTAATTTTGTTAGGAGAAATTCCTTGTGCCATTTTTAGAAGAAAAAGAAATTAGTAGGTCTTATATGCTATATAGTACAGTTTTAACGAATTGGCAATTTATTGCTCCATCAAGAGAAAAATAATTTCTGGTAGTGATAATCTTGCAAAAGGTAAAGTATAAAATATCTTTATCTTGTAAAAATCTATGCCATGGTGATCTTAAATACAAAGAGGTTAATTATGAAGAGAGGAATGCCCTTACGAAAAGTTGTAGGCAGATCCGAGTTATGGCATCAACTAATTATTTTTTTTTATATTAAATACTTACACGATAAGCTTCTTCCTCAACTACAATACGTAACGTGAATCGCTGTCCTTCATTGAAGGGAAAATATTCTGAATTGATTTGCTCATCTCCCCATCCACCGTCATAAGAATTGCAGCAGACTTCGTTGTTGTCCATTCGAGGGTTCAGGTGAAAAGCAATAACAGCATCATCTGAAGAGTCAGATTGAAGATTGATGCTAACTCTGGAAGGAGAAAAAGAAAAATGTTCAGATGTTCAGTCAAAAGTCTTTTTTCTACAAAAGATCTTTTCAATGGAGCTTGTATTTTAAAATTAGAAAAAAGGAAAGAGAGAAAAGGAAAAGGAAAGAGAGAAAAGGAAAAAAGGAAAGAGAGAAAAGGAAAAGGAAAGAGAGAAAAGGAAAAGGAAAGAGAGAAAAGGAAAAGGAAAGAGAGAAAAGGAAAAGGAAAGAGAGAAAAGGAAAAGGAAAGAGAGAAAAGGAAAAGGAAAGAGAGAAAAGGAAAAGGAAAGAGAGAAAAGGAAAAAAGGAAAAAAGAGAAAAGGAAAGAGAAAGAAAGAGAAAAGGAAAGAGAAAAAAAGGAAAAGAGAAAAGGAAAGAGAGAAAAGGAAAAGGAAAAGAAAAGAGAAAAGGAAAAGGAAAAAGAGAAAAAAGGAAAAGAAAGAGAGAAAGGAAAGGAAAGAAAGAGAAAGAGGGAAAGGAAAAGAGAAAAGGAAAAGAGAGAAAAGAGAAAAGGAAAGGAAAGAGAAAAGGAAAGAGAAGGAAAGAGAAAAAGGAAAGGAAAGAGAGAAAAGGAAAAGGAAAGAGAGAAAAGGAAAAGGAAAGAGAGAAAAGGAGAAAGGGAAAGAGAGAAAAGAAAAGAGAGAAAAGGAAAGAGAAAAAGGAAAGAGAGAAAAGGAAAGAGAGAAAAGAGGAAAGAGAAAAAGGAAAGAGAGAAAAAGGAAAAAGGAGAGAGAAAAGGAAAGAGAGAAAAAGAAAGAGAGAAAAGGAAAGAGAGAAAAAAGAAAGAGAAAAAGGAAAGAGAAAAAAGGAAAGAGAGAAAAGGAAAAGAAAGAGAGAAAAAAGAAGAAAAGAAAGAAAAGGAAAGAGAAAAAGGAAAGAGAGAAAAGGAAAAGAGAAAAGAGAAAAAAGAGAGAAAAAAAAAGAGAAAAGAGAAAAGGAAAAAAAAAGAGAAAAGGAAAGAGAGAAAAGGAAAAAGAGAAAAAGGAAAGAGAGAAAAGGAAAGAGAGAAAGGAGAAAAAAGAGAAAAGAAAGGGGAAAGAGAGAAAAGGAAAGAGAGAAAAGGAAAGAGAGAAAAAAGGAAAGAGAGAAAAAGGAAAGAGAGAAAAGGAAAGAGAGAAAGGAAAGAAAGGAAAAGGAAAAGAGAAAAGAAAAAAAGAAAAGAGAGAAAAGGAAAAGGAGAAAAGGAAAAGAGAGAAAAGGAAAAGGAAAAGGAGAGAAAGGAAAAAGGAAAGAGAGAAAAGGAAAAAAGGAAAGAGAGAAAAAAGGAAAAAGGAAAGAGAAAAGGAAAAGAGAGAAAAGAAAAAGAAAGAGAGAAAAGAGAGAGAAAAGAGGAAAGAGAGAGAGAAAAAGAGGAAAGAGAGAGAAGAGGAAAGAGAGAAAGAAGAGGAAAGAGAGAAGAGGAAAAGAGAGAGAAGAGAAAAAAAGAGAGAGAAGAGAAAAAAAGAGAGAAGAGAAAAAGAGAGAGAAAAAAGAGAGAAAAAAAGGAGAGAGAAAAAAAAGAGAGAAGAAAAAAAGAGAGAGAGAAAAAAGGAGAGAAAAAAAAAAAGAGAGAGAAAAAGGAAAAAGAGAGAGAGAGAAAAAAAAAAAGAAAGAGAGAGAAAAAAAAAAAAAGAAAGAGAGAGAGAAGAAAAAAAAAGGAAAGAGAGAGAGAAGAAAAAAAAGGAAAGAGAGAGAGAAGAAAAAAAAAGACATTTCTGGATCGATATCAAGGCACAATGAAGGAAAAGCTGTGAAATACATGAAAATTCCTAATAGAGAGATCAAAAGAAACAGGATATACTAGAAATATTTGACAAATGAAGCTAATCTCTTGGTTTAAAACAAAAAACAAATAAAAACAGTATTGAAATTTTCATTTTTTTGTTTTTTTTAAGAGAATAAAGGACACAGATTCACATTGTTTCTAATTCTTTTTAATGGTTTCACAGCAAGCAACAATTTACTGAGAATTGACTTTCCATTTAAATTTTTGAAGATCATTTTGTAAGAGAATTCCACAGACAAGTAGTGCAAAGGAAGAAACTGTTACACTAGATAGTTGATTATATATATATATATATATATATATATATATATATATATATACACACACGTTTTCTAGACACCATGAAATACAAGTCCCTATCATTTGTGTTACAAACTAAAAAGAGCTTAGTGCTATTTCTAAACCAGTGTAAACACACTGTATGCTACGGACCAATATTTTGTGGTGTGTAGAAAACTTATATATATATATATATATATATGTGTGTGTGTGTGTCAACAGCAGGCAATGTAAATTTCATAAAGATGTATGTCTACAGCAGCAGCAGTGTTAAAATGAAATTAAAAAATATCCTCCAGCTTAGATGCAATGTTGAGGCCTATGGATAGCAGAACAAGAACAAAGAGGGATGGTCTGTTTATGTGTTGTGTCCCATTAAGACATGGACAATCAAGGCTCTCCACAACTTCTTATCCTTTGTAGCTCTTAGCAAGGTTTGTCTTTACTAATCATCCAGTTCTGCGTTTGAAGATTCATTTACAAAAGCTCATTAGGTAGGTTACTCTCTACAGTCACATTTCACCCTCTATCGTTAATTGGTTCCAGATGTCACAACTTAGGTTGAAAAAGGACTTAAGTCAAAATAACCACACTATAAGCTATAAATAAGCACACCCCAGTGTATGTATGTATATATATATATATATATATATATATATATACTTATTATAAAACCCAGGTTGTGTGTGTATGTACGTTTATATATTGGATCGGATTTCCTACATTTTTCAACCGATTTCAACAAAACTTCACAGGACTATGTAAAATTACCTTGTGGTGGTTCTGACAGTGGCAAAAATTGGAAAAACAATTGTTTTTGCACAAAATCAATTTGAAAACACGATTAAGAGGCATCGCTGTTTCAAGACTGAAAGGGGGACAACTCAAATCGAGTTAAACTTATTATAAAACCCAGGTTGTGTGTGTGTATGTGTTCCTTTATATATAGGATCTGATTTCCTACATTTTTCAACCGATTTCAACAAAACTTCACTTTTTTTTTTGGCAGGTAGTGTTTCTTATTGTCTTGCACACTTTTTTCTTTATTTTTACATTCAGAATGCTTTAAAAATTCCATTTACAGGACAATGGTTTATAATAAAATTGAAAAATTCTATTCAATCAGTAGACTCATAACGATTGAAAACAATGTTTTTGTTTTTCGTAAAAAAAAAAAAAAAGACCAAGACATGCGTGTCCGTCAACCTAAACAATCTTTTGTTATTTTATTTTTCAGTCTTATGATGGTTGATACTTGAATTGTTACATTTCTACTCTATTATATATATATATAATATGGTTGATAAAAAAAAGCTTGATCTATCAGTAAAGAAAATATATATATTTTACTGTTACATCCCCCAGGCAAATATATATATAATATATATTCGCTTCCTATATAAATATACAGTTATTATATATATATATATATATATATATATATATATATATATATATATATATATATATATATAGTATTATGAATAAAATAATTTCCACATTATCTTCCAGTGGTATAGGCTTCTGCTTAGCATGAGCACAGGGACTTTTCTTCAGAGCCATGGGCAAAAATGTAATTTTAAATTACAATTGAAAGAATGTAAACAGCAGAGCACAGATTTAAACAAGCTTGAATTCAAAATCAGTGTTTGAGGGAAAAACAATGTGCAAGTGCCACCTGTTGGCAGGAATTTGAAATAAGAACATCTGCTGAACAAACTTTATTATGCTCACTCTTTGTTTTTGATGATTGTATGAGACACACACACATATATATATATATATATATATATATATATATATATATATACACACACAATATTATTTTTAAATTTATGTACATATGATTTTATGTGTTTACTGTTTTGACATTTCTAATATTTTTACCGGCCAATGTAAACTTGAGTAAAATGACTCAAGGTGAGTTTTACTTTTTCCATATAATAAAAAAAAAAAATGACAAAACTCAAAACAACTTAAGTCAAGGTATCACTGTATTTTCTCTTGCCTTCAATATATCCTGAGTGTGTCAATTTTCCAAGTCTATTTTCCTCATGTTTTCCAGACATTTTAACCATTTCTTTTCAATTATAAAAGTGGCATGACAATGGAGATAAAATTATTTCAAGCATCAAAAGACAGGAAATTTTGGAAAGCCATGATCACCTATATCTTGGAAAGACTTGATATATAAAAGATCAGGCCATACCTGCCATGGATGAAGTCAGTAATGGAATGATCTAAATTAGTAATCTAAATGATTAAATCTAGAGAAGATATTGTGAACAGCAAAAAAAAATAAAAAGCTCAGTGTTGATGATTTCAACAGGTTTCAAAGCTACTAAAATTTTCAAATAAAATTGATTCAACCCTGCAAGATAAGAGTAATATTAAACTTTTTCATTTGTTTTTTTTTTTATAATGTTTGCCCAATGCAAGGCACAGAAGCCACTCAAGGTAGAAGGTGCCTGTATAATGCAAGGCATGGAATTGGGTTATGCAGAGAAGATAATGGTTAACTCTAGACTTCAAGATTATAGTGAAAAAATTCTGTCAGGAGTCTGTTCTACAAAGCAGCAGTTTTTGGGAAGAAGCTGTCTGAAGGGAAGAAACATTTGGCATGCATTGACCAAGCAGCCAGTATTGTTGTCAGTTGAAATTTATAAAATATGTCTCTTGAAACAATTCTTCAGGAAAATAGGTTTTCTCAAGTCCAGTAGTTGTTATTGCTCTTTCTAGTACTGATGAAGGTTTCATGCCTAACCTTTTGCTTGAAGTCATGGGGATAACATCAGCATCTTGATTAAGCTATTACTCTCTTTTCAAGTAACATATGCTGTAGAGATACAGAAGGTACTTATCTCCCTTTGGTGAAGATAAGTCACATGACAGACAGCTCAATGACATCACTCCATACAGTGACCATAGCGACAATCAAATTCAGTTTTGTTTACAGCATCCAAACCATAAAATGGTTTTCTTTAGCATGGCCCCCACCTGGACAGAGGTTAAATCTGCCTCCCTAGGTACTTCTATGATGCCATTTCCCTTTGGGAATATATCTTTCCCAGATATAGAAAGAAACTCCAGCTTATAGTCCTCAATTTGGGAAAGTCCAAGACTCACCATTTCCCCATTCATGGAATATGTCCTAGCCTGGGACATAGGAGGAATCCAGCCAGTTTGAATCTGGAGTCTTAAACATGACTTCTCTAGATACAGGCATATCTCCATATCATATACAAGATTTTTCCTTTTTGTTTCTCCTTAACTCTGCTCTGCAATATATTATTTTCTGAATGAGACGAGTTTATATATGTATACATAATTTTGTATATATCTTAGAGATATAAAAGTTCTAAGAACAAAGCATGTCCGTCATCCCTTTTCCTTTCAGCCATCCCATTCCGTATGAAGTATGGTGGCGTTATATCACGGATATAATACTGTCCATAATGGGGGGGGGAGTGGAGAATAAATCATTCTTCCATAGCAACCTCATGTTAAATACTATCCATTTTAGTTGTTGCTGCTGTTGGTAGTCCTCAAGTGATGTGGTTTCTGTTATTTGGTGCAGTTATTTGCGATTATGTAGCACCACTCTATGATGGTCACTGAAGAACAACCCTTGCTGAAACCTACAGGTTTCTTTCACACAAAACCATTTTTAATCATTAATCTTAGAGAGCGATGGTAACAGCTGACCGTTTAGATATTTCTGAGCAATTTTGGTACCATGCATGACATATGAATATCTCGATCTGACAATATTTAAAAATACGACAATTATGGCAAAAGAATTCAGTTATTACAATCAAAGTCCGAGAGTCAGTGGGTGTAGAAATTAACAATGGTTTATTTTTCACATAGTTATCTCCTCTAAGAGTGATAGATAAAGAGTTGGTGGCATGTAAAACCAATTAACAAGACAATAAAAGATTCCTAAGTAGGTGGATACCAGTAACAAAACAAAAAAAAAAACCTGATCTCATGATCCAAATACCTAGACTAAACATCCTTGCAAACAAGTGTAAAGAGAAGAGGTTTTAATTTTTGGTTAGTATAAATGATGGTGTAAATCAGGCAGGAGGAGAGGAACAATTGCAAGTAGTCTTGGTTTTTTGGTTCAGCCTGACACCATCCTTCACTTGGGTTTAGAAAGCCACTATTTGCCCTGCTTCTTACAGACATACCTACCAAATTTATCTGTCTTGAAGATGGAAGCAGATGTGGGAGTGCACAGATGGAGAATAAGTGAAAGGAAAAAATAGACATGAAATAAGAGCTTCAAGAAATTGTTCCGATTTCTGCTGAAATGCACTCAAATGTATACAGCAATTTATCTTATTACTAGTCATTTCCCCAGAGTAAAAAAAAACAAAAAAAAAAAAAAACAAAAAAAAAAAAAAAAAAAAAAAAAAGTGCTCTTGACTTGCAGACAAGCAAGCCATACAGAGAACAAAAAATTGTATATATAAGAAAAAAAAAAAAAAATAAAATAAATATCTTCACTGTCACTATTGTCATTAATGCCTTGCTTAATTCCTGACCATATCACAACAAAATAATAATTTAAAGTGACCATCTTGGATCTTAGCAGCTTTATTGCCTTGTTTGTAGTGAAATGATTTATAAAAATTTAAAAAAAACAAAAAAAAAAACAAAAAAAAAAAACATGTAGTTTGATTTCTGTCTGAAGATTTCCGAGATGTGGACTTATTTATTCTATTTACATGCAGATTATTGTCCTTATCTTTGTTTTTAATACAAAGTTTCATCTGTGTCCTCAAGCCTTCATGTTTCGCCCTATGCAAGGCAATAAAGCCACTAAGATACAAGGGATTACGGGGTGTGGAAGAATTAGGAACAGAAACATTAATAATGAACAGGAAGCGAAAAGAGTAATCTGAAGTCTGGATGAAGGGTCTCTCACTTAGCAATCTACCTTCCTTTCCTTTTTTTTTTAGCCTCTGTCAAAGTAATGTCAATCTGGATAACATACAGGGAATTTCAAACTGAACTCTTAATTCAATCTACGGGGATTAGACTGTTCCTGTTCCACTGCCCATCTTGATTAGTTCTTATTTTTAGTATGGATCAGTTATTGCTCACCCTGTTTCTATTGACTCCAAGTATACTCTGCCTGGCCCAGAGTTTGAACTCACAATTGCTATATCACCAAATTCATGAACAAATGCTTTAATATACTAGCCTATTGTTCCATGAGACATCACAGATGCTAATAGTCTGCATGTAAATAGTATAAATAATGAAAGATTTTTTTTAATCCTACCTGTGATAACTTTTATAAACAGTCAATCTTCAAAAGATGATCTAAAATTATCACAACCCTTAACCCATTAGGGTTGTAGAGGAACCACATGTACAGCTGCAGCAGGTGCAGTGGTGTTTCCCAGACAAGGCAGCCTGACTTCTCCTAGAACAGTTACCAACCAATGCTATAGGACCCAGTCTGTTCTGCTATTTACCCATAGCTGGGAGGAAAGGAGATGGATTCATACATACTAATAGTCTTGGGAAAGGTAAGTGAAATGTAGTGAGCTCAACTGGAATTTGAACTCAGCTCTCTGATTTCTTAATAGGAGAAGTTATCCGTTACACCACCATACTTCCTTATCTAAATGGATAAATTATTAAGAGATACCAACTCTTAAAACAAGGACTCATTTTTGCACGGAGAATTTTATTTCAATCTAAGTAGATTGTTGTAGCATACCTATGGACGATAATGGCTATGTCCCCATTCACATAAATACAGTAGTAAATACTGTATGTTGGTCTGCAGTTGGAGATTCGTCTCTGGCTGTGCTGGTCAAATTCTCTGCCTCTGAGCAGAGAAGATCCCCAGACAAGACTATGTCAAAGGGCAGAGTCTCTTCGAGAAATAGCTGCCCAGCCCCATTTTATACAGGGTCTACGGTGAATTTTTAGCTGAGTCTATAGGCTTGGATACCCAACATTAAATTTGGCTTTGTGCCAGATCTGACTGTGTGGGACAGTTGGCACATATCCTGCAGTTGGAGATTCATTGTGGAATTCACTTGACTCACTTCTAGCAGTTGACTACTACTTCTATGCACCACTGGCAAATTTTATGTGGTGTTCTTTTTCTAAGTACTATCATTCATTACCAACCTTCATTTGATTATTGTATTCAGTAACCTTCCCTAAGTTACAACATAAATCAAGTATTTAAAACATATCCATTATGATCAACATTTTAACATCCACATGCAATACTTATTTCTAGAGAGATTTTTTTATGTATAAAATTTCATGACATTTCCTGTTTTGTTTAAGCCTTTCTTGTTAAAACACACTCAAGATGTGATTTTCATATTACGAAATGGTGATGATCATTTATATTGCAGTGGCTGTCAAAAATTAAAAAATAAAATATAGAAATATAAAATGGCATTAAAAACTAGTAGCATTTTAAAGTTATAGGTTTTCAGTCTTAAAAAAAAAAAATAAAAAAAAAATTAAAAAAAAAATGGTAAAAATATAAAATGGCATTACAAGGAACACGATATTCATGCTCAGAATTCTATCAGAAAGAGCAATACAAATGCAGAAGAATGTACACCTGTGTTTGGTAGACCATGCAAAGTCGTTCAGCAAAGTACACCACAAAGATCTGTTAGAGCTGTTCAGCAACCTTGACATATTTGGGAAAGACATTATAATAATTAAAAGCCTCTACTGGCAGCAAACTACCTGCATAAAGATAGTAAATGAGTTCAGCAGATATACAAAAATAGAAAGGAGCGTAAGGCAAGGGTGTCTCTTCTCACTGGACTTATTCAACCTATACAGCAAAGCAATTCTGAGAGAAGTGGAAATCCTACCAGGATTCATCATTAGCAGTCACAATCTTAACAACATAAGACATGCAGATGACAGTGCTGATAGCAGAACACGGAAAGGAAACAACAAAACCTCACACAGAAGGTAACAATGAAGAGACTAAGCATAAATTACATGAAGACAGAATTCATGGTCATCAGCAAAAAGATGAGCCTGAAATGCAATTTACAGGTCAGAGACACTAAAATCTAGCAGGTGCGGAAATTTAAATATCTGTGAAATGTTCCGACAGACAGAAAGTGCGACACTGAGATCCACAGTTGTAAAGCTAGACAGAGTATCATGAGACAGGAAGGTTTTGTTGGTAACAAAGAAAAGAGTATTGAACTGCAGTGTAATATCTGTCCTCCTTCATGGCAGCAAATGTTGAACAATCTTCACAAAGATGAAGAGACTCTAGGCAACAGGGGCATGGTTCTATATAAGGATACTAAGGATACAATGGACCAAAAAAGTGAGCAACAGTGAGGTTCTGGAGAGGATGCTAACAAAGAGGAAACTTATACTTAACATCAGGAAGAGACAGCTGAAATTTCTGGGACACACGAGAAAGGAAGGCTTGGAAAATCTGATACTCACAGGACAGATAGAGGGAAAGAGAGGGACAAAAGAAAGCAATGCATGACATACTTAACAGTCTTAAACAAGTGGATGGTAGAATGGGGTCTGGGTGAGATAATGGGAGGACAAAACTTATTGATAGTTACAAAGTATAGGAGGAAGTGGAGAGCCATGATCACCTACGTCCTGAAGGGACAAATAAAAGCAGTATACTAAGGCTGTAGATTTTCAGTTTTAAATAAAAAAAATAGAAATATAAAAACTAAAAAAAAAAAAACCTCTGTACAACTTTCATTCAGCTAACAAAACTCAATACATTAATGGAAACTAGGAAATGTTTTTTTAGTAAAAAATATTCAATTATTTTTTCAATTATAAAAAGCAAGAAAATTAAAAATATGGATTCTGTTGTGCATTGTGTGTTATATACATGTATGCAAAACACTATTTTATTAGAAAGTTCCAGACAAGAATTCCCTTGCAGTCTCCTAACTGAATGCAATCACATAGGAGTTGATAGAGGGTTCAATAACAACACTAATGAAAGGGCCAACTTTTCTAGTGTTTTGTTGATTGGTTGTCAAGAACTCATCTTTAACTGACCTTGAAATGTGTATCAACTAGAAAACTGACCAAAACAAAAATATTTCTCAAAAGTCTGGCAAGTTATCATTTACAGACTTAGAGTTTCACCCAAAATTATATTGCTTGAAATATGTCAGCCATTGTGAAGCTTTCAGAGCCATTCCACTACAATGTTACAAAATCTTGCATCATACAAATATATGACTTTTTGGCTTGTATAACAACGATGCAGCCAAGAATGCATAACAGCAATTTATAAGTCTTTGAAACTTACCTCTGAAATCCATACTGGGTAAATCCCTTTATAATAAACATCTTCCCATAATGGAGACCACCTGGAATATGCTCCAGGAGTGGGGTATCCTGTAAAGAGAGAAGGTAAAATTAATCAATATTCAGGATTAAAATTTGCATTTCTAACTGGTAAATCCAAACATTTTTGCTATTCTTTTTTTGGTGGTACATTTATTCATATAACAATTTTCTTTAATCATTTCACCCTATGCAAGGCAATAAAGCCACTAAGACAGCAGGGGTTACTGTGCATGAAAGAATATAATAAGAAAAATATTATTAAGGAACAAGAACAATAAAAGAGGAATCAAGGAGACAGTAGATAAAAATTGACATTGCTATTCAAAAATTTAAATGCAAAGTTGGCTAGAAAGCAAGAAACTGGAAGAGTTCCACAAGTGCAAAGAAACTGTTAGCAGTTACAGTTACATCTAGCCAATTTTACTGTAAAATGAGACCTTTCTGCCAATCCGCACTTAAATTCATAAAGAGGAAAGTTCATCAGAACAATTACCATGAAAAGATTTATAGAAAAGGCACAGGGAAGCTATATTATGGCAGGAAGGGGACTGAAGCTGGGATGCTAGGTCAGGACCAATAACATTGCAGATATTTCTTTAGATTTTATCAAGAAAATCTAAATATGTAGCAAAAGCACCAAACCAGATGTTTTACTCTAAACATCAAACACTTGGCTTGTCTTTTTTGGTTGTATTTTGTTACAAATATATATATATATATATATATATATATATATATATATATATATATATATATATATGTATATGAGTTTAAATTTATGCTTGGAGGAAAGATTTCTAATGATTATGAGAGTAGATAAAGTGAATGCAGGTATCCGTGAACTCAACATGTAAACCTACTACAAGTGATGGTCTTTTTTTTTCTTTTTTTTGGTGGTGGTGGTGGGGGGGTGTAAGAATTGATCGATTTGTTTCTGTGGCTTAATGTTTTTGGTCCATTTAAACCAAACATTTTGAATTATAAAAATACTTTTTTTCTTTCTAAGTTAATACTGAATTAACAATTTTCTTTTGAGAATAATGATTTTTTAAGATACAAGTCCTATTATTTAACCCATAGTTGGGGATGAAGAGATGAATTCATACAAAAAAAAAAAAAAAAAACTTGTTCTCAGATTTCTCATTCCAAGCCACTTTTATACTAAAGAAGCACATTCCGTTTTTTCCCCCGCCGAAGAATAGGTAAATCTTACATGATTACATGATGGAAATACAATAGCTTATTCTGTAGTCATTTATTAACCTATTAATACTAACCATAAAATCTGGCATTAATTGATTTTTTGGTTTTTTTTTTGTTATTTGTTTTTTTGCTAATCCATTTTTAGGATAATAAGCAATAATTCTTTAGAGATAAAACGGCAAGGAAAGAAAAAACTGGTTTTCTCAGTACCAATATCATAACTCAATTTGTTTTAAATCTGAAAATGAAGTATTATTATCATTAACATTTGCAAAAGAATCTTTTTAGCTAAACCACAGGGACATTCACAAAGAGCAGGCAAGCATCCGACCCACCCAATTACAAATATCAGAAATTTGAGAAGACAAATATTTATTACATTTCTCTGAGATTTTTATTTTTACATTGATATCTAAAGAATGGCTTAGGACATAGTGACAAAGAAAGATTTTTCTTTATTTTTTACTGCAAGTTTCAGAATTCCCTGTTGATTATTTGATGGAATTGTCCTTTACCAATTCAAAAAAAAATTCATTCTTTACACAAAAACCAGTAACAAAAATATTATCACAGCCCCAGACATAGTAAATAAGTTCTAAAAACACCTGATAGCACTATAAGGCCACAATAAATAAAAAATTTAAGATGGTGGTTGTTATGGAGTTACTGGTGTGGTTTTTACAAGTGAATGAATAACTTATTAGTTAGAATTTAATATAAAAAGAAGTTGATGTGCAAACCCAAACTTGTTAAGCTACATAGTTTGGATTTTGCTAGCATACTCAAAGTACACTGAGGTCTGGTTTTCTTTAATTGGCTGTTGAAGAAACAAAAGACATTTAATTACAAACTGAATTAGCACCTGGAATTGGCTGGGTTTGAACTAATAAAAGGTTTTTAAAATTAGGATCAGGTTAAACAAGGCACACATGCCTCTCACCCTCACAACTTAAAAAAAAAAAAAAAAAAAAAAAAAAAAAAAAAAGAGAGTTTAAATAAACCAACTGGACCATATTTGGCTAGATCTTGGCCAAAATTTTATTGTAGAATTTGTTTTTTTGAACATTATCCAATCTTCTGCATTGATTGTTAGATCAAGAATTCAACTCAGCCTGATTGAATGTGACAAGTGGATGACATTGCTAAACTCCACCCCCTGACCATGTTACTAAGCACATATGCAAACCAACCTGTAACCCAGTACCTGAAAGAAGTGTATTCCCTATAAATACAGGGATCCACCAGATGAGAGAGAGAGAGCCGTCATCAATCGGGACACAGGCAGCATGAAAGATCTGTTAGAACTGCTTAGCAACATTTACATGTTCAGGAAGGATATTAGGATAATCAAGAATATGGATAGAAAGTGAATTTAACAGATATACAAAAATAGAAAGGGGTGTACGACAAGGATGTGTCTTCACACCGGACTTATTCATCCTTTTTTCTGCTCCCAAGAGTACACATCTGTCAGACATACGTAATCTCGAAGACAGCCAGATAAGCTCCCTAAAGCAATTAGAACTCTGAAGAGGAGGAAGTCCCATACATTAGCAGCTTTATTAAGAACCAAAAGGGAAAAACGATGGTTAACTCTGGGGTGAAATCTGGAAGATAAAACTACTGACAATGTGCTTGGTGTGATGCCTTTATTATCTGGGTTCCTCATGATAAATGCTAGCAGAAATGGTCAAAACCAATCAATTAAAGAGTGACATAACCTTAACAAAAAAAATGGACAAAGAAGAAATAAACAATATGGTTTCTGTACTATGTAACAGAACATTCCGGGCCTGGAGTTTTTATACACCACAATTGATCTAGGCCTTGTGAAGAAGTAGGACAGTTTCTGATAAAGGCCTGAGAAGGGATTTGGTGCCATTCTTTCTGGAGACCTTTAATTTTACCTTACACATCTCCACTAGGAAAGACATGTGACAAGGCCAAGTGGCTATTCACTTCTTTTCACCTGATTGTCTTTGTTAAGCACAAAGTTTCCAGGTTTGCAATAAAAATAAATATAAAAACAGCGAATAACAATTCATTGAATTATGCAAACTAATATTTTGCATTTGTTTGTTTATATTTCAGCAGATTCCTTCTTCAACCTTCCTCAAGAGCACTTTGGTTTTCATTATAAAAATAAAGAAATAAAAAAATTATTGCATATTGTTTAAAAAACTTAAAATAAAAAAGTAACTTACAAATTTGGTGAAATTGTAAGACATCTTGGCTAAGACTCAGGACTGAAGAAATTACCAAGTATATTCAAAAGAGACACCTGAAAAAAAAAAAAAAAAAAAAAAAAAAAAAAAAATTTATCAGAGTCAACATATGTATAAAAAAAAAAAAAAAAAGCATTTTTCTTGCAAACAAATAATTTAAAAAAAAAAAAAAAAAAAAAAATTATTAATGCTGTCAAAAATGATCACATATTTTACCAAAATCCTTACTATCAGGTTTTCACACCCCACCAGAGTCATTTTCCAATTTCTTTTCTAGGGGATCATGATACGCAAGAACCATATCCCCCCCACACACACACAAAAAAAAAAAAAAAAAAAAAAAAAAAAATTCTGATTTTTTTGTCTCATTTTGTTTTCCTTTCAGAATTTTTTTTTTTTTGTACCATGTATTTATGTGGGTCATAAAATGGACTCGGTAAAATGTCGCGTAATAAATACTACCTATGATATCCTTGTTTCATATATGAAACCATGTTAAAACAAAGACGCTTGTAACAATATTAAGATACAGGATGCAATGGGTAAATTGTCGCCATTTTATATTTTTCATTTTGCACATTCATGCTGTTTTTATTTTGTCAACTGGACAGTATAGTGTAGTTAGTTGGGCAGCATCTGTGAGTAAAAGAGTACCATGACAATTCGCCCCACCAGAAATTTGGAAACGGCATGCTGTACCGCTTGGTATTCATGCTGGAAACTCCAATATAAACATTTCAGAGTGTTTGGGTGTCAATCTGAGGACAGTGCAGAGGATTCAGAAAGAGCTGGAGGAGTCTAATGGTGATTACAAAAGGTGTTTGGAGTGATCACTAATGATGGTGGTGTTATGCCTCCATTCATTTTCCAACAGGGCCTCAGACTCAGAGGCCTACATCATCTCTTGAGGAAGTAGTTCTGCCCTGGGTCAAGAGGGTGGCTGCTGGAAAACCCTATGTCTGAAAACAGGACTCTGCACCAAGCCATACAAGCAGGAGACCGTAAACATGGCTGTCAGACAATTTCTGTGACAATGTCACCCCTTACATCTGGCCACCTAACTACTCAGACTGCACCCACCCCTTGATTATTATGTGTGCGGTGCAGTTGAGAAAGAGACCAACAAAACTCCTTGTAACACCAAAGATGAGTTGAAGGCAAGGATTATGACAGCATTCACCAACTTAAACAAGGAGACTGTCCAGAAGAGTTGCAAGAGATTCTGAAGTCATCTGGAGGCTGTGTTTGAAGCCAATGGTAATTTTGTTAAATAAATTTACTCTTTAGTATTTCAAGATATTTTTGTGCAATTTTAGAAAATACATCTGTTAAAATGAGATGTCAGTGTTATTTTCATTTTTGCATAATTTAGGCGACAATTTATCCATCGCACCCTGTATAGTTCTGGAATCCTGGGACAACAAGGAAAATGAGGCTTGCTAGCCAACATGTTAAATATATCTCCAGGAGACAAATCAATGCTACAATAGTCACTCAAGAGGTTAGAATTGTAGTGATCAGGAAAGCATCTGCTCAGGAGTGTTCCATGAAGCAGCTTTTCTTGTGAAAAAGCTGTCCAAATTGAACATCTTCCTTACTAAGGGAATACAAAGAGAATGGAGATGATTTGTTTCAGTGTGCATGTCATAGTAGGTCTTAGCTGTGAACTTTGGGGCAGGTAGAACTAAGGAATATAGCTTGTCAGAACATTTGTCATGGAAATGACAATCGCATAGTAAGAAGCATGTGACACTGTTGGGTAGTAAAAAAACAATTTATCACCCACAAAGTAGCAACGACACTCAGGAAAACAAAAACTATATAATAAATCATAAGATTTCAAAAAAAAATTTTTCACTTGTAAATGTTTATTCAATGAATGACAATTTTAAATCATTAATAAGAAATAAAAGTTAAAGATTTATATGCTCATTGAGAAAATCTGAATGAACTGTTTGGGAGTGAGGGTAACTGATCGGGGAGGAGGGCTTCAGGCAGTACTCTTTGACCCTCACAATCTTAACATTTGCTTTTTATATACCTACATTTACATACATTACAAATTAAACTAAGCACAAGTGACTATTATTAAAGTATGAAAAATGTTTGGATTTTGACATCATTCTAATTTTTTTCACACAAATCCATGAATTCATTTTGCTCATGTTAAGTCTTGGAAAAAAAAAAAAATATATAAAATTCACTATTTTTATCCATAATGTTAAAGGTGTTACAATTATTTAAATTTTTAAGAAAAAGCTCAAATTGATGTTAAAAATTGATGTTAAAAATTGCCACAAAGCATTGATTAAGATGGAATGATCTATTATAACATGTCTCTAATTTGTATTTAGATACAATGTATTTATTTTCAATTTTTCTAGTTGAATTGTTCAACTATCTTGCATATGGATCCATTACTGCACATAATTAGGTTACAATAAAATTTAGGTTTTATAATTTTATATGAAGAATACCTTATGAAAATTGAGATGTAGTAGAGTGTCCCCACAAGACTCTTGCACTAGCCCTAACATGTTTTGAACAATAAAAATAAGTATATATATATATATATATATATATATATATATATATACACACACACACACAAAAAAGATACCATGCTGACAGACTACAAAGAGACCAGACCAAAATACAGCGCATATATATATATATATATATATATACACACACACACATACATACACACGTAACTGACCCAAATTAGTCTTACTGCCAAGGCATTCCTTTTTATTCATCACCCCTACAACTCATTCTTTTCCCTCCCAAAGTCTTGCTTAAAGATATATTTGGCACCCATGATAGCTGTTAAGATTTATCCAAACCACCATTTCACAATATAACTAGTTTAAAGCTGAGAAAGTCACTCCTAAAATACTTCCCACAAAACAATCCCCCTTGAATCATGAGGACAACATGTGCCTCCCACTCCCAAATCCATACCTATCGTTTGTTAAACTACAAATTTCCTACTTTAACCAGCTCGTTTTAAAACTATTAGTCACCGTTTCAAAAATTGCATGCATCAAACTAAAACTTTAATGTTTTCATTTGAATCCTGACAATTTCATACAGGGGAGACATAAAATAGCTACCCACTTGTTGTACAAGAACAGCTAACAACAGGTCATGGTTAGATGAGATGGTATCTTCTCAGATCTCAAACCTGAGGTTGCCTGCATTGTTGTGCAAATGATGTGAATTGTTGCAGCATCAGAGCCTTATTTCGATGACCAGAACTAAAATAGGCTGGATCATTGACAACTAAAAAAATTATTCCCGACTCAACCAATTTTTTTTTTTTTTTAAATCATTTCACCTGAAGGAATGTCACCGTCACAAGTTCACTAAAGAGATTACTGGGAGTGAAACAGAATAAGATGTTAGCAAGGATAAAGGACAATAAAAGAACAGGATTCAGGAAGACAGAACATGACAATTGATATTGAATTTAAATTTTTGAAGATTCTAGGCAGCAGGGAAGCAAGAAAAAGAGAATTCCAGAGTTGAGAAGTCTGTGGAAAAAATTTAGAATAGAACTTACAGTTACATCTAGCTACTTCAACACTAAAATGATGAGACCTAATAGCCAATCTAGTAGTTTGCTTAAAGTCATATGGTTGAGCTACCAAGGTTCATTGCAACAACTGCCATGAAAATATTTATAGAAAAATCAGAGGGAAGCCATGTCATGGCAGTGGGAAAGTGACAAATCCTTTCAGCCACCTGAAGCAAGGTGATAATGTCATTAAAATGCAACAGGTTTACTGGGAGTAAAAGAGAATGAGAAAACTTTAGGGAGGAGAAAAAACAATAAGAGAACAAGATTTCGGAAGACAAAATATAGCAATTAAAGTTGCATTTAGATTTTTGAAGATTGTAGGTGGCAGGGAAGTAAAAAAGCAGAAGAGATGTCCACAGTTAGGAAGTACAAGAGAAGAAACTATTAGAACAGAATTTACGGTTACATCTAGCTACTTCAACAGTAATATGATGAGACCTAATAGCCAATCTAGTAGTATGGTTAAATTCATCCAGTTTAGGTACCAAGGAGGAAGCCACATTATGGTGGTGGGAGGGTGACTGAAGTAAAGATGCCAGATCAGGACTGATAACATTACAGACACTTTGGATTTTATTGAAAATCAAGCTGAACCAATTTTAAAAACTTTAATTTTTGTAATATTTACTAAATTTGGTTCTATGAATCCAGTGAGGATCAAGCTCAATACACAAGTGATTCCTCAAAGATGTAAGCACTGCTTTAGACATCTATTTGACTCAAGCTCACTCCAGGAATCAAGTGGAACTCATTTAGAATTTATTGCTAAAGAATCCAGGAAAATAGTTGGATCCTTGTACCACTCCAGACTACTACTGCTAGACATTTTTTTTTTTTCTTTAAAAAAAGAAAAAAAAAAAAAAAAAAAATCTACATTCCTTAGTTCTACAAATTCAGACCTTCACAGCTAGGAGCTGTCACGACACATACAGAGTGTTAACTCATCCTCATTCCTTTCACATGCTATTGTTAAGGAGAAACTTCCAACTTCCACTAAGACAGCTTCTTCCTTAGAAGACTCCCAAGTTGATGCTCCCCTACAAACTTCAAGTCTAGGGTCAACTATTATCTATCATAATATACACATATTACTTCCTCCTCTTATGCCCTGGTATCAACCTCATTCAGTAACCCTCTATCTTGAGTGGCTCTTGGGCCTTGTATTGAGTGAGCAACAATATGAAAAAATAAAAATTAGAAATAGTTTTTTGAAAAGGAATAGAATTTTTAGTCTAATACAAAAGAAAAAGTACACTACTCCAGTAAGTATCTGACTCTTCCTGCTATGGTCTACAAGAGCCAGATCAGGACAAAATTGAAGTAATGTTGCTATATATGGAAAGATGCTGGCCTGCCTACTTTCCAGTCTCAATAGAACCCAAAAACATCTCTACGTGCATGTGGGTAATGAATTATTTTCCACCCTTCAACCCTTTTCTCAGACGAAATGTCGCAAGACACTTGCTGCTCTATTACTATTTCCATCAAAAGTGCTTGGATGAACTACATTCCTAGCTCTAATCTTTACAGCTAAGACCCACAATGCTATGCACATTGTAATGAACCACCCTCATTGCATTTGTATTCTACTGGTGAGATGTAAGTGCCAATTGAGCAGCTTCTTCCCACAAACCACTGCTTTGTGGAACCAGCTCCAAGAGGATCACTACTGTCTTAACCTGTCTATGGCTAATAGTTATCTTCCCCATAAACTATGCCTCTTACTCTGTAATCCTCTACCTTAAGTGACTCTTAGGCTTTGAACAGAGTGAACATTAAATGTTTGAAATAAAATAAAAAAAAAAAAAAAAAAAAAATAATAAAAAAACAAAAAATAAAAGAAAAAAAATAAAACCTTTTTAAAATTTAAAAGGTTATGTTCACGTAAAAGTTCATGTTAAAATTTGGAATTACGGAGATGTAATTTCATCAATTCAACCTTTTATGCTGGTGATGGACAGACAAAGCATTTTTCAAGCTAGGGTACTGTCACAGACACTCCTACATTTAAACATTTTTTTTCCTAACGGAGCTAACTGGATATTTAATTTTCTTCATAAAAGCTATTCAGCTGTAAAATTAGAAATCTGTCATTCCAAAAACAAGAAGTCATGGAGAGCTGTGATCACTCACATCGTGAAAGGACATAGTACATAAAAAAAAACCTGATGCTGAGAACACAAAAAAATACTTATGTCATTTCTCTTAAGTCATAACAGTAGCCTGCAAGACCAATTTGCTAACCACTGCTTCATGTTAAACACCCAAAGAATTGATTACTTTGGGCAGAAAGATGATACAAGTGTGGGTCACCTAGTAAGCACCAAGATCAGTTGTTATGGTTCTGGAGACCAACATCATGACCAGGATCCCACCACAAGTGACCAGTCATTATTGGAGTAAAAACAATTCTTTTTTTATTTATTTACTAGCAGTAGAGCCCAGCGTTGCCTGGGGATGTAACAGTAAGAGATAGATCAAGTATCGACCATTATAAAGACTGAAAAATAAAATTGACAAAGATTATTGTTTAAGGTTGATGGACATGCATGTCTTAATTAGTTTTTTTTTTTTTTACGAATTGGTCAAACCCAAACAAAAACATTGAATAGCATTTTATTATAAATAATTGTCTTGTAAACGGAATTTTTAAAGCATTCTGAATGTAAAAATAGAGAAAAAAAGTGTGCAAGACAATAAGAAACACTACCTGCCAAAATAAAAGTGAAGTTTTGTTGAAATCGGTTGAAAAATGTAGGAAATCCGATCACATATATAAATGAACACACACACAAACAACCTGAGTTTTATAATAAGTATAACTCGATATGAGTTGTTCCCCTTTCATTGTGGCGACAGTGATGCCTCTTAATTGTGTTTTCAAATTGATTTCGTGCAAAAACAATTGTTTTTCCAATTTTTGACGCTGTCAGAACCACAACAAGGTAACTTTACGTAGTCCTGTGAAGTTTTGTTGAAATCGGTTGAACTTTCTCACTAAAGCAATAGCAAACTCCCTTTGATCTTGTCTCCAAACTCCACTTTCTCTCTTCCTCACTGAAAGACTTATTTCCCTACAGTCAAAGAGAAGAACTTTATAACTTTCATTTCATAAGTAATTACAGTTAAAATGTATTATTGTGTTTAAACAAATATTTTATTTGAACACACAACAATCTTTTCTATAATTTTTTTTTTTTTATTCAACAAACGGTGACCCATGGAATCTTTTTATCAACAAAAATTCACTTAGGTAAGAGTCTAATTACAAGAACATCTCCCTGCAATTAACTGGCACTAAATACCTGAAAGCAAATAAAAGCAACAAGTCCTAGTTGGTTCTACCAGACATGAAATCGACAGGAAGAAACCAGACACTCATGACCCATTTTGGTCACATGACAACTTTTCACAAGATGGTGAGTCACTGTGAGAATTTGACTATCTAAACACAACAGACATGAAATGGCGTGACAAGCAAGTTAGAACCTTTTTCAATGGAACTGATTAATGGAACTACACGTGAAACACCCACACATGCAAATGGACAAGTGTACACATTAAATTTCAACTGGAAGCTACTAACTTCCCACATGAAGATAAAAGTACAAATAGTCACTATATCACTTTATATTAACAGTGGACTTTATGACTACTTTGTAGATAATTTCCTCTGTCTAAATATTTTGACTTGTCACAAATCTTTCTACCTCCAGTTCCATTAAAGATTCAGTTAGAAAAAAAAAGAAAAAGAAATGGGAAATACAACATATTGAAGGAGTTTAAAACAAAGTTCAGATATTTCAGTTAGCTCTTATTCATCTAAATAAAAAGGTTATGTTTTACCATCAATAAAGATACTATAGACCTACTCTTAAATGTCTATTAGAAAGTATGAGGGGAAATTTATTTTTTAAGGAAATACCCTGCCGACCCCCAGCAACCTGCATCACCTAGCTTATTAAGACACCCCAACAGAGAACAGGAAATCTGTCATCAAAATCCAAGGGCACATTGGTATAGCGAAAAAAAAAAAAAAAAAAAAAAAAGGTAAGCACAGTATTAAGAAACAGAAAAATTTCATTAAAAAGCAGAAAGTGTCCAACTGTTGTGTAATATCTGTCTTGCCTATTTGGCAGTGAATCCTGGACAATCTCCACACAGCTGAAGAGACCTGAAGCAACAGAAATGTAGTTCTATAAAAGGATGCCAAGAATACCATAGACTGGACATGTGAGCAACAAGAAAGTTTTAGAGAAAAACTAAGAAAAAAAAAAAAAAAAAAAAAGGACACACATACATAGCATCAAACAAAGGTATTTGAAATTTCTAGGCCACTTAATGAGGAAAGAAGGCTTGGAAAATTTCACACACAGAGACTGAAGACAAGAGGGACAGAGGAAATCCGTGTATAACCTACCTAATGAGCTTGTGTAAATGGTTAAATAGGCATTGGGAGATATAGTGAAAAGACAAACTTTATTAAGGACTACAGAGCATGAGAAGTTGTGGAGAGCTATGATCACCCACATGCTGGAGAGCGATGGCATATAGAAGACATTTAGTAACTTTGCATTATTTTGAAACTTTAAATGATTTTGTGACTGCACCCCCCCCAACTTTTATTCAAGCCCATCCTTTTTTTATTGTATAGCGAGAAGAATTCTGACTCCTTACTTATTAAGACACCAACTTGTGTTAAGTACTTTAGAGTACAGACAAACCTCTCATCAATTTTGTTGTTGTTACTATCATCACTAGTTCTTTTAACAAAATCAACTGCTAAAAAAATTTTGATATACAGAAAACCCTCTCATCAACGGACTAATAAGAAGGAGGAGGGTGTCCATTACAATTGATGGTCTGTAGATCAAAAGGGATTATTTTTGAGTTATAAAACCACTATAGTAACTGCCAGTAGTTATGATCATAATGTAGATATATATATATATATATATATATATATATTTTTTAATCAAAATAACAAAAGTAATGGATTTCTCATACACATGCAAATGTATTGTACTTTACATACTGTACACCTGTCTTTATTCACAACTGAACGCCAAGTGGTCACTTTGAAAACTAATATGACTTGTTCTGTTAAGCCCGCAAATTTTGAAATACATCACTGACAATTTGGAAATTTTTTTTCCTGCAGATTTTTTTCCCCATTTTGCCCATTGCATCTGAAGTCTATTGATGCATGTCTGTGTGTGTGTGGGGGGGGGTCCATAGATGAAGGTTTGCCTGTACTTATTAATGCATAAAAAAATGTTTTGCATCCTACGACAAGGAACATTACTTGTAGATTCAATACAAGAAAAAAAAAAAAAAAAAAACAAATGAACTTGACAGATGTTTTAAGGTATTTTTTCTCAAATTTAATCAGGTTTACAATAGGTCTTCAGTGCCAGAAAATAAGATTTTTACATTTCTTTCAAATTCAAACACAGCCAAATAGTAGGTATCAAATTTACAGTACATATCTGCCAAATTTGGTAGGAGGTTATACCATGAAGATGAGGATTTAGGGTTGGCCAACAGTCTGAAGAGACTGGTATCTACATTCCAGCTGACCATCCATCTTAGACTTAATCTAAAAACAGTAACTATTGTTAAAACTTTCTAATCTAAGCTCTGAAAATAGTTCAGAGCATCCTTTCCATTAGTATCAGAACATTCACAATGGAAAAAAAAAAAAAAAAAAAAAAAGGCCAAGATTAGCGCACATGTATTGTAGGTGTTGTTAAATACCAAGAAAGTCTAACTGAAACATTCTTACACTATTTATGCAAATAATTTCACTTATTTCAAGTTTTATTTTAATGGATACCCATATTCGATTAGGTGCTCCATCTTATTTTAAACTGTAGTTATTGTCTACTGGCCTGCAAACTCGAGTAAGCTTATTAAAAAGAATGTGACCTCGAGCAAGAGTTGAACCTGATACCCCACTTTGCAGGAAAAACCACCATCCGATCTGACATACTTTGCTACGAAAAGCTTCACAATCGAGCAAGATCCTATTTGCTCCTAATGAGGGAGGATGCTTTAAATGGTAATTGTAATGTTAGCCTTTTCCCTACAAGGAAACCTTTAGCATTCATTGACCAAGGAGCCAGTACAGTTTCAGTTGAAATTTATACTTTTTCTCAGGAAACACTTTCTTTTTTTCTTTTTTTTTTTAGGAAAAAAAGTTTCTCAAGCCCAGTAGCTGTTATTGCTCTTTCCAGTATTGAAGGGAATTCCCTTTCTAACATTTTATTTGAAGTAGTGTGGAACATTAACATCTTGATTATACCATTATTTTTCTCTTAGAGTTATGCTATCCATTTTAGTTGTTGGTAGTCCTCAAGTGATGTGGTTTCTGTTATTTGGTACAGATCTTTGTATTTCAGTAGCACCAGTTCACAATGTTCAAAGAAGGACAACCTTAGCCAAGACCCTCAGGCCTTACTCTTCCAAAGCTTTTTTTTTTTTTTTTTTTTTAAATATTGATCTTACGAAGCGAGACAAATAGACCATTACTTCATTGTGAAACTCTTTATAGCTAAAAAGCTGAAATGTTTTAATTTTCTCACACAGTCTGCCTGGTTCCAAAATCGTATGATATGTTGGGCCTCCAAGAGTAAAATTGAAAACAATTTTATTTTGAAACACTAATTTGAGAAGAGTAAATTTTTTTCATTTGAACATGAACTACTGAAAGTTAGAGAGTTGTATCCATTTAATTGTTTTTATCAGAAGCCAAGATGGCAGAATCGAAAAACAAGTGCAGTAATGAAAGCTTGGGAATCCAAAATTTCAGGATTGCAGGTCTGGATCCAGCCTGGAACGATATTAATTTGTTCACGAAGTCAGCCCGATTCCAAAATCATACGATATGTTGAGCTACAGCCTCTAGGAGTAAAGTTGAAAATGTGTGACAGTGACACACTGACATTTGCATTTATTATATAGATGGTGGTTTTACCTGCAAAGGAGGATGGGGGTTTGACTCCTGTCAAAGAGCAGGTTTTCTTTAATAAGTTTTCAAGTGCACACGTCAGTAGACAAAATAAATACTGTTTAAAATAAAACAGAACATCTACCAAAATATGGTATCCACTAAAAAATAGCATATGAAGTAAGAACATATCAGATAAGGAATGAAAAATACATTAATTTTTTAGAAAAGCATTTCACTATATAAACTAACAGAATCCATGATGCAGTGATCTTATGATCTCTGCAGAATAACAATCTTGCTCACAAAGAGCAATTGACAGTTGCGGATTTGTAATGGATACGACCACATTACATGCTGGCTTGATTTATGACAGTTTATGGTTTTCCTATTGTTGGTCAGTGGTTTGAATTGTTCAGTGGTGGAGAATTGAGGGCATGTAGAAGAAAAATACATATTAGCATAATTAGCTATTATTTCTTGCATAATATTGGCCCTGATCTGGCATCTTGTCTGCAGTCGCTCTCACAGATGTGCTGCTGCATCCTTGTCTTTTTTTTTTACAAATACTTTCACAGTGACTGCTCTGATTCGCTGCTTTCGCTGGTTCCCGACTTCATGAATTTAAGCGTTCAACTAGACTGGCATCTCACTCTCACTCTTTCACTGTCTAAACTGTTAAATGTAGCCATCTCTTCTACTCTCTCACACACACACACACATTACATCTTAGTATGATTTGTATTTGTGCACTTAAGTGTTGTAAATAAAATGTTTTCATGTATAACTCATTTTGGGAGTTATTCTAGTATTTCATTCCATTGTACTAATACATTAGTATATCACGGATATACTAATGCTTAATGTGGGCCTTGAAGAGCAGAGAAAGTCAAGATGATCATGTTAATATTTGATTAAGATTAAAATAAAATTGATCTCTTGCCTTTAGATCATCTCCCCTCAGTGCTATCTCTAATTCAATGTCTAGATCGAGTTTATCTATAAAAGATAATTCACTTAGAAAAGTGTCAATTTGTGTTGCTTACTGTTACAACCCAAGATAAAAGCTGATGACTCAATGACAAAAGTGGGAGATAGGAAAAAAAAAATTACAAGTTACAAGTGATAGTGAAATAAGCAAGGAGTGAGTACCAACAATCTGAGTGGGTTGTAGGTGTGCTTTCTTTGGTCTCTGAAAAAGGGTTTACATAACCTTGTTACCAGGTTTCATTATCAAATTTTCTCTAAACAGGAAAGGAAAAAAAGAAATTGTTGACAGAGCTGTCAGTACTCATTAAGATTGTTTAGAGGCAAAAAAAAAAAAAAAAAAAAAAGGACTTACAATCTCCAGCACAAAAAGTTTTATTCCCCTGCTCAAGCAACCAGTACATACAAATAACCAGGCATGAACAGCAAAAGATAGTTAAGGGCTGTTAATATAACTTACTGTACTCCATGTGAAGGATAAATAAACTAAATAGAAAAGAGTGCAGATGAGGAAAGGACCCCGACATAAGATTCTGTATTAATTTATATAAGGACAGTAGAAAGAAAGGACTAACAATCAGTTCGAAGAAAACAGGATGTACAAGGTTTGATCAAAAAGTATCAGGTCTGGTGTTAAAAAAAAAAAAAAAAAAAAAAAAAAAAAAAAAAAAAAAAACGGCAACACATTCCAGAGTTGTTTTCTTTGATGGAAGCATTCCTGGAACTCCTTTTTGGGGATAGTGAGCAGCTGCTTAATGACGTTCTCTTGGATCTCCTTGACATCTTAAATCTTGTCCATTTCTCATGCAACATTATTTTTGAAAAGGGAAAGGTCTAAGGAATATGGTGGTTGCTGGACCTGGAGAATGTTGTTCTTGGTCAAAAACTGCTGCACAAACCAGGTCACTGACTTAGTGGCATTATTGTATTGAGAGATTGAGAGAGAGAGAGATTGAGAGAGAGAGAGAGAGATTGAGAGAGAGATTGAGAGAGAGAGAGAGAGAGAGAGAGAGAGAGAGAGAGAGAGAGAGAGAGAGAGAGAGATATCATCATGGTCTGAATTACTTAAAATCAGAGACCACTGTTATAAAATAAAATGACATATCTCGGCTGATTTACAGGCAAATACTCAAGAGCGAGAACCGGATGTGAATGGGACAAAGCCCCGTCACAAAATGACCATTATCTTTCTTCACAAAGGTTTCCGACACACATGTTCCGGTCAAAAAATAAAATAATATTTAAAGTGCTCTATTTTTTGTCTAATAAAAATGCTTCCTTCCTAATTATACTCGCTTCGTTTCTAGAGCCTGTTAAGCCATAAAAAACGCTATAAAAGGGGCCACAGGGAAGTTCAGCGGCAGTCAACAGGTGGCCACAAGGGAGACCGGTCACGTTTAGCAGCTGTCAGCAGGAGAGCGTCAACCACCGTCAACATGTGTGAACTACTATGAGAGATCGACCTAGATCCGAAAGCCGGCTTATGAACTTTACCACACCAAGGTAGCTGTCCTAAACCCTTACGTTCCTGTTGAAATAAACCACGTAAATCTGTTTCTACTGTTGTCGTATTTCTTTCTTGCAACCATACGCTTGTCTATAACACCACAATATTTCATTAATCATCAGAGACTAAGATTATAACTAATTGTCACAAATGGAAATTCGTATTTATTCCCAAGTGATAAATGTTGGACATGAAAACATACAAAAAATGTAAATCAAATATACTCAGGTAAAATATGAAAAAAAGACAAGTTTGTTCAAACAAGGGCTCTCCAGGTAATACAAATATTGCTGAAGGGAAACTGTAATAGCTTATATGGGATTCCAGGGTTGAATTAATGTTAATTTGCACTTGTGACAAGCCTCCTGCTGCTAATTAGAAACTGCTGAATTGATGACAAGCAATGAATATCAAAAAGGATTGGCTGACCTTCCCTTTTCCAATCTTGATATAAACGTCTAACAAAACGTTATTTGATATAAGTAGCCTCGATTTTGGCAACATCAGATTTATGACACCTTTTACAGGGAATCAAATGGACATGGTTATATAGTCAATCAAAACTCTTAGCAGAAATAAATTTGAAAACCTCAAACACAAACTCTTTTGTATTTGATTAAGTGTTTTTATAAGATTTGTTTACACATTCTTATCTTGCTGTATTGTTTGTTTTTTTTTTTTTTATATTTGTCAATTTGTATGGTAACTTGGCAACAGCACAATGAATATATCAAAGCAGAGTGTGACAGAAAAGACAAAGAACATCACCGGGCTTTTATTACTAATACTAGTGGACCCATCCTATCAAAAATGACAGCAATTGTTAGTAAGTTTTAATCAGTATCTGTCCCTCGGCTGCTTCAATTTTGGGGGTTGGTGGTAGCTGAAATCAGAAGAAAGACTGATTCTTCTTCATTATCCTTTCAGTGGGCTTGCAGATAGCTTGGCAACACCCATTTCCTCTCCAAGCTCTTTGCCAACAACTGAATACCACAGAACATGCTGTGGGTTGCCTTCAGTCCATACACTATTCAGGTGTCCTTTCAAGTTTTAGTAGTGAGATGCAGCAAAACAAATTCTTGAAAAAACATTAAGATAAAGAATGCAATACTAAAATAGTGGCCAATAAACCATTTAATTAATCTGTTCCCTTCGGTTTTTGGGGGTTTAAGACGTCATTCAATGGTATGTATTATTTTTTGCTTTCTCCTGGTATTATATAAATAACTTTTTTTTTTTCACAAAATCTTTTCATGTTAAAAATTGTGCGTGTTTAATATAACAGTGAAATAAAAAGATCTCTCTGAAGAAAATGATTACTAACAGAACAATAAAAACAGCAACACTTCCTACTTCAAGACCAAGTTGAAGCAAAATGATCATTTAATAGAAAAAATTATCAGAAAACCTCACATGAAAGGCTTGAACAAATAAGACTGAAATCTAAGAAATGTAACAGTGATAGAACTGGTTAATTAAATAGTTAATTTTGCTTGGGAAGTAATTTTGTCTAAATGTAGATAAATATTTTACTTGTATACATTATTAAAACAACTCAGCCAGTGATGTGCCATGTGTGATACACACTTAGGCTATCATGTATCTTTCAATACATGACTGACGAGGCAGATTTTTTTTTTTACCCTGCAGTAGACCAGTTGCCATCCAAGGATACAGAACCTGGTCTGTCCTGTTATTTACCCATAGCTGGAGGAAGAAGAAAAGGATTCATACCTTTCTCAAGGGTATTAGCATTTAAGTGAATGTAATGGATTTGACTGGAATTCAAACTTGGCTCTCCGATTCCTCAATCGGAGCTGCTATCTATTAGTCCACCATGCCTCCTGTTAAAACAACTAATTACTCATAAATTTAACTAAAGTTTATTTACCTCCCTTCCCGCTACAGATGGGACAGGAAAAAAGTAAATGAATAAATATTCATAATTATATGGTTAATTGTTTGGAAAAATACAAAGAAATAAAAATAAAACAAAGATGCCTTCCATAAAAACTAGCTTTTCATGCTATTTAAAGTTCTTTTGGGATATTTCATAGATCAAAATTCAGTTCAATAGTTTTTTTCTAAATTCTTGATTTTTTTTTTCTAATAACATTAATATCATTAACAGTTTCAAAGTGTGTGCAAGAGGGACTTAAAATGCAAAGGTATCAACCCAGTTAACGGCTAACAGACGATCACTGTGGCTGGTACTGTTATGGACAACCCTAAAATAAAATAAAAATATATAATTAATTAAATGAGTTACATCCCTTAGCAAATTTCTAATCTCCAAACAGAAAGTTTGTCATTATTTTATCACTTTCACGAACATGGCTAACAACTCATATGCAATCGCAAATTTAAGTCCATGCCAAATAAAACCAAGTCAACATCCACTTGACTGCAGTCTTAATAAATTTAATTCTGTTAAGTTATGCGAGTACCTCTATATTGTTTTCCTTTAAAATTTTACATTACTAATCATAATAATCACACAAACTTTAGAGGCAACATTATTCAAGCACAGTTTTCCCATAGTACACGGTTGACACTTAATTCAAGTTAAGACCTTATTTGTCATTAGGATTAGTTCACATACCATAACAGATTGTTGATGAGGACATAGCAGATACAATGCTGTTCAAGGAGGCATCAAAGAAAGCAAGAAACAACAACTGGAGATTAGAAGACAACGCAAGAAACAGAAAGAGCAATCTCAGACCTTCGTTCCACATTCCAACTTCAGAGGAGACTGCTAAGCAGTTCAAACATTCCTCAGATAATTGTGTCCAAACAGGGAACTACCATTATCTCACAAGATAAACAGACTATTACTACTAAAGTATATATCACAGCTGTTTGAGGTTTCCTATAGCCCCACTGAACTTAAAGTCAATTCAGGTTTGCTATGGTAAAAACTTTCTATCCCAAGTAAAAATCACAAAAATGGCAAAAGTCATTTTGTCACAGCTTATTTTCTCTCAAAAGATGGATTTTCATTCTTTTATAAGGGTAAAATATTGAAAAATGATTGTTTTATCATCATCTAAACATATTAATGAAGCTTTTGATCTGAACCCCATGAAACTATGTATTTTCTGAAAGCAAAAGATATATTCTTTCATTTAAAAGTAAAATTGGCTGGTGTAAATGACTCAAATTTTTATTTCAGTGGGTAAAATGTGGAAAAAAAAAAAAAAAAAAAAAAAAGTGAAAATTTTGCATTTTTTCTAGTTCTAAACAAAAATTTTCCCCATTAATGAGAAATTAACCATTTTTTGGAAAATCAGAAAGCCTAAATCACAATCAAACTATTTCAGGTATAAAATTGAGAGTTTTGAAGGAAATCAACATTCCTAGGGAATCAATATGCGACAAAGTTCATTGGTAATTTTCAAGTATATGACCACGGAAATCTTTAGTAAAAGGTTAAAGATTTATCTGCAATTCCTGACCACCAGAAACCAAAAGTAAAATTAAGTCAAATTGACTTTGACAAGTCTGGGTCAAAGATCAGCCAGCAATAAACATTTAGAACAAGTTGTCATCAGCTTGTAATAAAAGCTACCACTCCCAGATAAGAGCAAAGAGTGAAAAAAAAAAAAAAAAAAAAAAAAAAAAAAAGTCAACATTGGTAGGGCTTGATATAAGGTTTTTTTTGTTTTTTTTCAAACCCATGTTTGAACAATGACTTCATGTGTTTTGTTTTTAAAACCCCCCGTGACCTGGTGATGACAACACTTAGCAGATGACATTGTTTTTTTTCGCTGCATGTTTTTCATATTTCCCATCGCCAGGCCATTTACCCATTCCTTTTATTCAATGATGTTCATGCCAAAGAGAAGGATGAAGTTTGAATATTATTTTGAAGTGGAAAAAAAAAAAAAAAAAAAAAAAGGATTTTTTTCTCAGAAAATTGGGCATAATTTCTTAATGCTAACCACCAAGTGACATTTTCCACAGCCAAATCAAAGATTAATTACCAGGGAATAATTCCATGTGCAAACAATAGCCGTCTGGATCCTATAATGTCGCCCGAAAAGGTCCAGAAGTTTACTGATTGATCGAAAACTTGTTGCGCATAATTGTGCTTTTCACAGTCAGTTTCCATTATTTCATCTTGATGTTGTCCTTTTTGAACAGCCAAGTCATCAAGGATTGAGGAAAACAGTTTGGCACAGGTTTGCTTTAAGAACTTTACATTCTATGAGGTGTTTAAAATGTCACTGATGAATGCAATTTTTTGCCGAATTACGCAAATTACGTATTCAGCAAAAAATCGCATTCATCAGTAACATTTTAAACACCTCATAGAATGTAAAGTTCTTAAAGCAAACCTGTGCCAAACTGTTCACGCACCATGTTGGATTTTCCTATATGACAAAAGTAAGTGTTTTAAACAGCTGTGATTATATATAAGTCGGTATCACTCCAAGCAAGGCAGTAGAGCCACTAGTTTGCAAGGGATTATAGGGTGTGGAGGAATTAAGAGCAGAAACATTAGTAAGGAGGAGAAAGAGAAAAAGTAATCAGGAGGACAGTAGACAGTGACATTGCACTTAAATTATTGCAGATTAAAGTTGGCATGAAGCCAGGAGGGAGTTCCACAAGAAGAAACTTAACATAGAAGTTACAGCTATATCTAGCTAGTTCAACTGTAAATTGATGGAGCTCTCGCCACCAATCTAGTATTACACTAAAATTCATAGTCTAGGTACCATAGTGTAGAGCTCATCCAAACAATTACCATGAAAGTATTTATAAAAAAGGCACAGAGAGTCAACTTTACGGTAGTGGACAAGTTGCCAGATCAGGACCATTAATATTGCTGATTCTTTGGATCTTATCAAAGAGCTCCAGAAACATTGCAAGGGCACGGGACCATATATGACAGAAATATTCTAAGCATGGCTGAATGGTAGAGTTATAGATATACAAGATAGATTCCAGAGAATAATTGTCTCATCTGACACAGTGAACAGACTTTCTTAGCACCTAATCTAGCGATGGATTCAACGTAGTCTTTCCACCTCATGTCAGTGGAGAACATTAATCCAAAAAGTCACAATGAATCACTTTCTTGGAGGATAGCATCAGCCATGCTGATGGAAGGTAGAGTAAGGTCTCTCGGATGACTAATGAAGTCTAGTTCTGGAGGCGTTAAAATTGACAAGCCATCTTTTGCCCCAGTCAATGGTCTCAAGATCATTTTACACATTAGCTGCCATTTTGACCTTGTTTGACTGATCAGCCTTACTATCAAGGAAAGAGTAAATGGTAGTGTTGTCAGCGTAAATGCCAAATTTAGAGCTCATGATATTGGCAAGGTCATTAATGAAGACCCAAAACAGTATAGGACCAAGGATGGAGCCCTGGGGGACACCTGCATTAGTACTATTTTATATTATATGAAGTAATAATACATAGCGAGATATGTAAAATTAACCTTTTCTTATACTATATTGGTACAATGCTAACAAAATGTATTTCAAAAGTAAATTCTAAATCACTGTCTTGATATATCACAGAGCTATTTTTATTATTTGGAAAAAAAAAAAAAAAAAAAAGTAATGATGTATTTGAAGTCTTAAGAAATAATGGTTTTGACTTATAAAGGCAAAGAATTTCAGATTGCATTGTTACATTGATATAGTTTAAAAAGAAAAAAAAAAAAAATTTTTGTACTTTTAATATCAATTCAAACTAGAGTACATAAACACAAAAGAAAAATCAAATAGTCTCTACTTAAGGTGAGTAAAATTTAAACTTAAATACTTAAGCTTGTTCTTTCTGCATGGCTGGCTACCAGCAATAAAGGAACTACACATCAATACACATGATATATAAGAAGACAGAAAAATTTAGCATTTAGTTTCCAATAAAAATTTACATTGTCGGGGGGGGGGGGATTTTTATTTTGTTCTATTTATACAATAAACATTCATGATCAAAGTAATAATTGTACTACTACGAACATCAACATTTACATCCAAATTCGAGAAGCTGAAATTTTTACCCATGTTAAAAGCAAATCCTGGGCAATGAGGGGGTGGGACCTATATGTTTGGTGTACAGTTCAAATTTGAACACTTGTCAGCCATATGTAGGTGTAAGCAAAGATGTGAGGCCCCTACTGTCCTTGACATTTGAAACATTCTACATAACAAGTGGAATTTATACTGATTGAGAATTGTGCAGCAAGATAGATATTCCTTTGTAAATAATGCATAACAAGGAAAAAAAAAAATGTATAGAGAATTATATATTTTTAGGAAGAGATTTATTTATTAATCTGACATTTGTAATTTATTTGTTTAAATGTTGTTTTTAAATGGATACTCATATTTGAGTAGATGCTCTGTTTTTATTTATGTATTAAACAGTATATTTATTTATTTCCATCTATCAGCCTGAATATTTCAAGAAATCTGGTTTGAAAACTATTCACCCTCTGGCAGGATTTGAACCAGTATCCCTTAGGGGAAACTGTCATTAAATCTGATATGTTGGGATAGAAAACAGAGTAGATATATATATTTTGAGAATTGGGAAAGATCTGTCTTCAAAAACACCATTTGGCTTTGATCAGGAGGTTCTTCATGGCCGAGTGTCAAAGCACATCAGATCTAATGGAGATTCGAATCCTGCCGGAGGGTGCATATTTTTCTAACAAGATTTCTCAAAATATACAGGCCAGTCAATGGAAATAAATATACTGTTTAATAAATAAACAAAAACAGAGCATCTGCTCAAATATGAGTTTCCATTAAAATAAATTATATATATATATATATATATATATATATATATATATATATATATTTTCCACCCACAGATCCACCTGTGTAAACTTTGATTTATTTAAAGGAGCTTTCATGTAATGGTATGTGTAGTATCATATTCAAATTAGATAGACAAGTATAAATAGAGAACAACTGGCAAACATAGGGTGGCTATGTCTAGCAAACCCAGTTGCTATTCAGGACACTGAGAACTGTACTACAACTACTACTATGCAGAGAGATTAGCAAAACATAACAGTATGTGTAAGTCACAACTCATAAGATTAATGAAGACAGATCAAATAAGAATTTAATATAAACAGATTTCAGAATATATCAAGACAAAATACCTGCTTTTAGAAGAAATCCAAATAAACATGAAGTGATGTAACAAGTGTTTAATTCAGGACATCATGGACATCTTGATATGGATTTCTTTACATAAGCAAGGAATGGGTTACAAACATTGGAGTGATATAGTCAGTGCCAGATTTTCCTATAAGCTTTTCCTAGGGCTCTAAATTCTAGGGGACCTCCAGCCAAGGTGTATAATAGTTTTAACACTGTCATAGGCCTTTCTTACACATGCTGTTGTCATAATAAATTGCAGATGCTAAACAACCCTTCAGTAATTTTAAACACCTGTCATCATCCTCAGCTTTACTCAAATTGTTTAATTTAACACTCTTTCACTTTCCTCTACTCATGAGAAGTGGGGATTTGGAGGAGCCTCATAAGTAGAATAGCCGAGAACATCTCTTCATCTACATCCGGCCCTGAATATATTAAGTATTTTCTGTTTGGTACCATCTTTGGGTGTGGGGGGGGGGGGAGCTGATGGAAAAGGCACCTTTCATCTAGAGAAGAGATTTGCTAAAATGTAAAAGAGGCAGGGAAAAACAAATGGGAGAGCTGGGAGTAACACCATAGAAATGCAGAAAGCTATCCCAAATTCATTATTCTATGCATGAGACAATATTGGAATTGGATACTAAATAAGTTTAGTCTACACCTGGTTTCCAACCGTGAAAAATTGAGCATTGAAAAATTATCTCTGCAGAGATCAAAGACAACTTATTGTCTCAGGTGAAAGAAATTCAACTGACTTAATGTCTAACACCAGTTGAAGACATCGTTTTGTAGGGCAGCTATATTTAGCTAACAAATTTCACATTCCACTGAAAATTTATCTTCACTACCCGAGTATCCACACCGATATTCATTTATTTCATATCATTCAATAGGAGATACTTTTATGTTGTTGGGTGGGGGGGGAACACTTCAAGCAAATCCCTGCCATACCATGAATACACACAGAGAACCCATGCATGATCATTTTGTTATCAAAGCATGAACTAGTTTGTTGTTTAAAAAGTAATGCGATACATTTTAGATAAAAAAAAGGAACCCATCCAAAATGTCACCATAGAAAAATAAAATAAAAAAAATTAAAATAATTAAAAATAAATAAAAATGCTATCCCATACCAAATTCCAATTCCACTAAACTTAAAGATTTTAGGCAGTTTTCAAAACGTATATGAGAATGTTAAGCCAATCAGCTTGATGTTAGGTGGTGTTGTAAAGTCTTTCACTCGAATTTCAATTCATGAATGTCTAATGAAAGGCTTGGTTGATTTTGAAAAGGTCAGCGGCAGAATCACTACCAAAACAAAAATTGGTGGTAGGAGAGATACTTATCTCCCTTGACATTTACTGTCTCAGTGTACTAGTTGAGACTAATTTATATCCTACCAACAACTTTTATCTGATCATTTATGCAGACAAGTTTAACAAATTTAAGTAATTTGACTAAATTTTTTACCGGTCACTTTGACTGAAAAAACAACAAGTAGTAAAAATATGCTAATTTATGGTAAATATATAAGACAACTTGGAAGAGTAATTTTGACATTTCACTAATTGGCGTCATTTGAAAAATTTCTGCCAATTCTACAATTATTAGCCATATGAATGCAGGCTTTTTTTTTTATAAAGATTTTACTGTAGATTTGATCAAAATGAAACCCATTACTCTAATAAGACATTTTAATTAGCCAAACATATCTCAGTTTTCCAAATTGTCTTTTATATTTACCATTCTGTTAGATTCTCATTCAAATTACATACATATTTAAAAAAAAAAAAAAAAAAAAAAAATTTGATACATATATGCACACACATAAAATATAATTGTTAAAGCCTTTTTAAATTAGAGCTGAATTTGGTTGAAAGTATCCAGGTTGCTACATCAATATGCAAGATTGAAACCCCAATTCTATTTGCTACAATAATAGTATCATATATATATATATATATATATATATATAAAATTAAATTCTTTTAAAAAAAAAAAATCCTGTATATTTGATTTAAATTTGGATGTTAATCTGATGGAATGGTAAACATACAATACAGTTTACAAAGACTCATATTTTGACATGATTGCTGATTGAAGAGAGTCAAATAAATCTACATTGATGAGACAGAAAATGATTCACATGATGGTTTTTTTTAATAATAAAAATTTTAATTTTTTAAATTTAAAAAAAAAAAAAAAAAAAAACAAAAAAAAAACTGCAATACAAAAATGTAAAACATTAATATGTAAATAAAAACAAAGTTGAATTACTAAAATTTAATAAAAGGATACACTAAGTCAGAATAAAATATCCTGTGTTCACATTCTGTCTTGTCAATGTAAATTTGGTTAAAATAAAATTTTTTTCCAAGGTTGGTTGGTTTTGTAGCATATCAACCTCTTTGTGTTATACATCTGAGATATCAGTTTGGATATGCCAGAGATTATGGCTTCTAGAACCCGCAGATGTGCGTCAAAAAACCTTGAACAAAGCATCTGATGATTTTATTCCTTTATAATTTAAATATTCATTTATTCAGGATTTTGAATTATCCAAACATTATTTTCATTTCCTGTCCCAAGAGGTTTGGATAATAGAGAAAATAGTTATACTCATTTTTTTTCCTTTACTATTATGCTGAGCAGAGATTTACTATTGAAGCAGTCTTGGAGGCAATGATTACCAATGTTTAGATGCTCTAAACCTTAGCTACAACAGTCCTTACTTTGGGTGCAAAGTAATTAGATTTCCATGATGCATAAAAAGACCTATACTCAACTATTATTTAGCCTAGAAGCCACTGTTCAGGCACACGTTAGGCTAACTCCTGCAGAAGGCTTTTTAAATAGCCTTTTACTTTCAGCATCTTATATATATATATATATATATATACACACATACACACACACAAGTTATGAGAATTTAAAAATTAACATCTTTATTCAACACCTTAATTCAGCATAATCTTTTTTCATATGTGCAACCAATCTCCAATGTTTGTTTACACTTATTTTGCAAGCAATTTTTATTTTCTTTTAAAAATCACCAGTCTTTATAATCCCTTCATATAAAGTTACTCTTAAAAGAAATTAGGGAACCTGAACTATGTAATATTTTGAATACATCACATTAAAAAAAAAACAAAACAAATGAGCAACATTGTGCACTGCTTAAATTTTAATTAGGGTTTATTAAATGATATTAATTACAATGAAGAAAGAAATTAAAGTTAAACCTTTAATAAAGAAGGCTTTTTTTTTTAAACCTTTCACTCTGTACAATATTTAAATTTCACTTTAAATGACTTAATTATTTAATTTTTAATCATGTGTAATTACAGTAGTTACTACCTGTCAAATCAGGTTGTTTATGATTCACTGAGATCGAAAAACAGACGGACAGACAGACACATGTACACTGCACTTTATTATAGATTTATTTTTTATTTTTTTTACCCCAAGCAAGACTATGAAGCCACTAAGATACAAGAGTTTACGGAGGGTGAAAAAAAAAAAAAAAAAAAAAAAAATTGTAAGAAAGCCTTAAGGAGCAAGAACAATAAAAGAGTAATCAGGAGGACAGTAGGTAACGATTGACAGTGCATTTAAATTTTTGAAGATCAAACTTGACTGGAAAGCAAGAAGCCAGAAAAGAGTTCTACAAGTGAGGAAGTGCAATGAAAGAAACTTAGCATAGAACTTATAGTTACATCTAACCAATTCAACTGTTAAATGAAGAAACCTTATTGTCAATCTGGTACTGCTCTTAAATTCATAAAGTTTAGGTACCATGGAGGAAAGTTCATAGGGAAGTTCCATGAAAGTATTCATAGAAAAGGCACAGGAAAGTTACATGCTAGGTCAGAACCAATATCATTGTATGTTCTCTGGATTTTATCAAGAATCTGTAAATATACATAGGCGCACTAGACCATATATGGCAGCAATATTTAAAGCCTGGGCAAATGGTTGAGTTATACATATGCAAGACAATGACTTACAATGGGTCCAACAAGAGAATGGCTGGAAAAAAAAAAAGTTGGAGATGCACCCTAGTAAATGAGAAGAAAAAGCCAACAGGTTTTACAACCGAGAAAATGGAGACACTAAGTCTATTTAAAAAAAATAAATAAATAAAAGATATCTTATAATGCAACTTCCAGTTTCTTCTGACAGATTCCCAAACTATGTTGCTGTATTTTATATATCTATGTTAACTGAAAAAACCTTGGTTTTGCACAAAACCCTTTTGCTAAGCACATTTCGTGCCGAGTATACCAGCAGAAACAGAGTTCACTGTCACTAGGATTATTCCCCCCCACCATTTCCTACCCTAGTTCCAAAAATGAATGTTGTCACTCATACAATGTGCACCGAATTAAAGTCATGGTGATTATAGAAGAACTAAAATAATGTAGAAAGCTCAATAATTATGGGTTTAACCTCACCTTCTCTGCAAATGTTCTTTGTTTAATGCCAGTAGGTATTGTTTTATTCAAGACTATAAAAGGAAATGATATAAACCACCTGTCTCTTAGGCTTTCTCGATCATTAAGATGCAATAAACACAAGACATTGTCCAATCTCCCAACTGGGAAACCCTTCCCATTCAGCTGACTGCTTAATTTCAACCCAGCCACGTGGCACATCACGTTATACGCTAATCACATGAATGTTTTTTCCTTTGAGCTATATATATATATATATATATATATATATATATATATATATATACACATATGTAAGTATAATTTTCCCTTTAATGTATATATATATATATATATATATATACACATATGTAAGTATAATTTTCCCTTTAATGTGCTATATATATATATATATATGTGAGAGAGAGGGTTGCACAGTTCTTTGAGGACACGTCTTTTAATAGCTCTTACTTTTTACTAACTGGTTCTTGTCATTTCTTTTGAGATAATTGATGACAAACATGAAGCTGACTCAGCAAATAAAATAGCATGTTGTAATTATTGACTTCCAGGCAGAAGATAGTGATTTACAGATTGATAGCTCCCTCAAAGTTACGCAGTCATTTGTTGTCAAAGTTTGCAAAGAGCTGGAACCCAGTGACAGATTCTAGTGCAGTATTCGAACATAAAACGACCGCTAAGGATCCGAATACCATTAGAACAGCCAGATTTGTATGAAAGATGCAGAAAATTATCAATAACAATCCCAGAAGTGTCATTGCTAAGGGGCTCAAGGTTTCAAGGCCCTCAATCGGAAGAAATGTGCACGAGGACTGACGATATGCTACAAAGACAAAAACTAACTGTCCTATTCGCACAAAGCAAGTTAAAACATCAAGATCATGCTTTGGTTTTTCTCTGATGAGAAAAATAGCTGATCATGACCAAAAGAATGACTGATGGCTATGGAAAAGACCCTAAAGATGTTCCAGTGGTCATGTAGACAAAGTTTCTAGCAATTATGATAGTTCTGGGAGTTGAGAAGGCAACCTTAAAATTAAAAAAAGTCTAGCTATTTGTGACTAAAAACTACCAACAAATCAGAGAGGCTCCACGCATAACTTCCGCTGTATAAAAAATGAAAAAGAAAACGCCAGAAAATAAAATTTTGACCAATCGAAAAAATTAGCACAAAGATAATTTTGATGTTAGCCGAAACCAATGTTCACGCCAGTAGTCTAGGAGCCTGGTCAAAAGGGTATAAACTGATAGGTCTAGGCCTAGACGACATGGTACAGCCAGAGAAACCGAGACAAGATAAGGTATCGCCAGAGAAACCAGCCACGCGTGAAGAAGTTAAGAGGTTATCTGCTAATTATATTTTCTGGCTGTTTTAGCGCAGATTAAATAAAAACAACAGATTGACGCCAACCTATTTCTATGATGACTACTACTACCAAGTTTTGACTTCGGAATTACTCACTACCGAGCCGAAACATCTCTGAAGTCTGTCATAACTTACACAATGTTACAAATAGATAAAGATCACCTGATTCGGGCATGCCAACGTTTTAGAGCTGGTACTGAAGCGGGTATCGGTGGGTTAATTAGATACAACAAGACGAGTCAGGATTATTCCTGCAAATGTCTTCAAAAAGGACTGAGCAAGCCTGTATGCATATAAATATCTTCTATGTGTTGAATTTATTTCATTTGAAAGACAGCTATTTTTTCCGTCCGCTATATAATATTGAAAGTTTATTGCTTAAATAGACAAAAAAATGAATAGCTTTATTAACTCCAACGCCACGGTTTTGTCTTTAAAAATGTCAACGAAGTTTTTAATTATACCTATATTAGTATGGATTACATTGAACGTTAACTGCAAATTGACAGAATTAAAGTCACGTTTTATTTCACTCGAACAGTTAAGAGCGAATAAGTCTTTAATCAGTTCAGTCTCAAGAAGTAGTCGTGAAAAATGAAGAAAATATAGATATTAGAATATTTTTCTATTGAAAGTCTACGATATCCACCCTTTCCACTATCATTGAGTCAGGCACGCAAGTAGCATGTCGGGCTGACATTAGTTTATGCTTTTTTCGGAGTTAACTCCTTAATTGTCCAAATATTTCAGCAATATTTCACTAAGGCACGCTCTCTCTACACTATAAATACTGGGCGATTTCTCGCCTCGTTCTCTTTTGACTTTGCATTTCAGCGGACGCATTTTAAAAAAAAATGTGATCTCTCGTCGAGATCTGCGTTTTCGCCCACTTATGGGAAAACGCCATTAAACACACGTACGTACGAACATTCACCAATATACAAACTCTTTACATCCACTCACAAACACAAATGTTAATGTATTTGTCACTTGTAAATCTCGGTCTTGTTTGTTTTCTTTACATCTTCGGTTGGACTCAACTTGAGTCCGCCATTTTCTTGTAGTTTGACCTTCTAGCAGGAATAAACAGCACGTGTCCCTAATTCAACAACACGTAAACCCAAACGGCCCTCTACACTTTTAAGCATCGCAAACAGGACGCTTATCACTAAGAGAGGGAACCAACTTAAATTCAAAAGACAAGTTGACTTGCTTATAACAAAAAGACTAATTGGATTTTTAACTGCAAGTTTTTTATTTTTGAACAACAGCTTGAAACTAAACAACCAGCAGATTTTGTTGTCCTCATTAAAATATATTTATTGATTCTTTAGTTGTTGCTCGTGATGAAAGATTGGTCAGAGTTACCCAGGAATAATAACACTAGAACGTATCGATTTTTCATTGCGACAGCGAAATTGAAAAATACGAGGTTATTTACAGTGTAGAAAGAGGAAAAAAACTGCTGATACTAAAACCAGTTAAAAAAATATATATCTATAAGCGATGCACTTAAGACACGTCCCCGGTAACATTTTGTTGCGAGCGAAGTGACATTTTTTTTCCACTTGATGGCGGGAAGCATATTGACCGATCTTGATTTGCCAATCTATTGTTGGAGACTTGAAGGGATTCCAAAGTTAATATTTACATGGAGGAGAGTGCGCCACTTAAACATAAGTTTATATTATTCCACTCATCAGAACGGGTAAAAATGAAATTTCCTTGACAAAATACGGCAGGAAATTTAAATTTCAAAATAAAGGGATTCAACAAATTTCATTTACAAAACAGAAGACTAGAAATAGATGCAGTTCTACGTGGTACAAGCTTGTCTCGTTAGATCAATTACGACTGGGTAGCGAGTTCGATCCTCACTACTTCATGCTTTCGGTCTTGTGCCACATCTCAGCTACGCTAAGTAAATTGTTATAAGAATGAAAATATATCATGTTAACACGGTCTCAAAATAACAGTACAAACAAAATGAGAATAAGATAATAAAATGATTGTAGCGTCATTAAGTTACCAGTTTGTTATGGAAGCAACATTGATACATTTGTCGAAAAGGGATATTTTCTTGTGTTGTGCATATATAGTGGTGGACTCTCCCGTCGTATGAGGGTCAAGCAGCTCAGTTCCGACCGACAGCCCAGACACCAGCACATATGATTTGATTATAGTAGTGAAGGCTTTATGCAGAATCAACTACTCTTTTTGAAGGGCCGACAACAGAGACCTGGTGCCACAAAGGTCCACAACCGATCCTCCTCAGGTTTTGAATTCAGAACTGTCCTTCTCCGAGACCAGTTGCCATCCAAGGCCATAGAATCCAGTCTGTCCTGCTATTTACCCATAGCTGAAAGGAGAAGAGGATTAATACCTTTCCCCATGGGTATTTATTAGCACGTAAGTGAATGTAATGGATTCAACTGGAATATTATATATATATATATATATATATATATATATATATATATATATATATATATATAGAGAGAGAGAGAGAGAGAGAGAGATAGAGAGGTTGCGGAGATATTGAGGTCGCATGGATTTTTTTTTTTCAAACAAGAGATGGTGTAGTGATAATTGTTTTGTTGATAATTATTAACATTCGGTTGGGCACTATAAAGATCCCCAAATGGGGAAACGAGACACGGCCTGTCACTACCACACCCTGTGATTGAAGTTGGCGAGAGAGAGCGAGAGAGCGAGAGAGCGAGAGAGAGAGAGCGAGAGCGAGAGAGGTTTCAGTTTACAGTTTATACAACGCCACCTAGCGGGTGTTAAGAGAAGTCCCGTATCGGAGGAAAGACCATGTAGCTTTCCATCTTTCATGCGAGAACGAAGCATAATTTCAATGTTCAGTACCAGAGGTGGGGGAAACCTGGACCCTGGGTAGGGCGTAGCCATTGTCCCTAAAAGAATAGCCGTAGGCATCCCGAATAGCTTCAGGTGTTAGAGCTGGAACTAACTTCATGCATGTGGCAGAGCTACGACAGTAAGCTAGACTGCCGTATTCCACCCTTTAGTAACCTAGAAATTCCTAACAAAACTCACTTTGTGAGAAAATAAGTTTATATGGCTTAACACAAGTCTTGCAAGCCATGAATAGTTATCACTGGCCTCAGTTCTAATTTCAGTGTTAGCAAAATTAACAATGCGTGTATTTATGCAAACCCTGATAGTAACATCTGCAACTATGCGTGTGCGTACCTGTTAAGTTAATGTAAAAGTACCCTGTGTCAGCTGGAAGTGATGATTCGGTGTTATTCTAGAAATTGCTGAAACCTTGACAATTTGCGCAATGCTACAGCCACATCCGAGTGACTCATTTCCTGAGCAAATATCGAATGGAAATTCGACTTATGTTACAAAGGCGACAAAAATTTTCATGGAGCTATGAAGGTCTTTCGTTTTCCAAGGTCGGCATATTCAGACACGTGGTTTTTCCGCTTCATACGATACACCTTGTTTTGTCAGGTTCCAGCAGGTTCAAGATATCGAGAGATTCTCTGTGTAATCAAGCTCTCCCCAGTTTTCAAGTGGAACTCCTATATACAATCTATTGCTACAAGTGTCAGATCAAACCAAGAATGGAGTACTGCTGCCTATCACTGTTTCTATAGAAAATGTTCTAACGAGCTATATTCCCTAGTTCTACCAGTCCAGACCTTTAGCGCTAAGGAGAAGATGGGTTTGCTTATCGCCCGGTTCACAATCATCCCAAATCTTTTAAATTGTAGTGGAGTTCGTTTTATGTTTACGATTGGATTTCCGATCCCTTCTAAAGGATACTATATGTCTATACTTCTAACATCACCGCCTGAACTACCATTTTATTCGCTAATTAAATATTTACCTTTTCAAGTCTAGAATTATCTATCTTACCTGTTATTTTGCTCTTTCTTATACTAATACAACTCCACACAGTAACTACTTTGGGTGGCCACTGAGCGTTGTATTTTTTTTTCTGAGGGGGGGGGCATTAGTTAAAAAAAAAAAAATGGTCGGTTCCTTATACTCCTTCAGAAAGTATCTGACTCCCCCTGCTATACTATCATTATAAGAGCCAGATCAGAGGAAAAAGGGAATATTGTTGCCATATCTGGGCTGGAGCTGCCCAGTCTTCACAAGCGTGGATGCGTCCTTGTGAGTGATTAATTATTTTCCACCCTACAACCCCTTTCTCATAGACGAAAGGGTTGCGGGCTTCTTACTGTTCTATCGTTATTTTTCATGGCGTGTGTTCTGATGAACTACATTCCTTAGTCCAACCAGCTCTGACCTTTACAACTGCGACCCGCCATGCCACGTACACAAAAGTGAATCATCCCTATTTCCATACCATTAATAAGAAGGAAGTTCCACTCGGACGGCTTCTTTCCAAGAACTGCTGTTTTGGGAAAGACTTCCGGCAGGAGGTTTTCACAATCGCTACAATGTTAATTTCTTCATCTCTAGGCTTAACCGTTATCTTTCATGCATAATACTAGGATCTTTTGTATAAAAAATGTGATGCATGCCAAGAAACAAGGGGTCTGAAGCGAATTTAAGGTAGATAAGAAACCTTTACTCTAACTGGAGTTGATCTGTGGTGCCCTCAAAATATAATGGGCTAACTACAAGCGATAACAAAGTAGGATTTCACGATATCAGCCTGAGTATCAGCGGAGTCAGATGCATTAGAGGGTTGACATGGAAGGTGACATAGGCAGCAGGTGCAGAATCACACCTCAAATGATGTCAGTAGCTGCTTCTATAGGCGCCATTTGTAATAGACTTGTGCACTTGTAATAAAAAGGTGGGGGTATTGTTTGTAGATTACCATTCTTTAGAACTTCCCTGAGCCACGAAGGCTTACGGCCATACCACGTTGAAACAATGAAGTTAAGTAACATCGAGCATGTTCAGTACCAAAATGGGTGACCGCTTGAGAATACCAGGTGCTGTAAAATTGAAATGTGCCAGTGATGTAAAGAAAGACGACTCGGAATTATATTTCGGAAAGTAGAGTTCAAATTCCAGTCGGGTTCGTTACATCCACTTAAGTGCAAATACCCTTGGGCAATCATGATTTAAAAAGAGACATGATCGTCCAAGCGTCTCATACCCGCCCCTACCAACACCATAATGACCCATTCCTCCACAAGATCTGGGGAAGACCTACATCCAACAATGAATCTTCAGAGGCCGAGATACAAGTCATGACATTTATTAGAATCGAAAAATACTGATTTAGAACCGGGTGCTATTCATAATATAGATACAGTGTAGAATTTATTCTTGACTTTTTTGCAGTTATTGGACTCGGCCGTTATTTACAAATATCACGTTTTAAACTGTTTACACCATTGCATTGGATTTTTTTTTTTCACTTTTCAGAAGAATTTTTAAAGGATTTTTTCTTTCAGAAACTTCTTGGAGGGATTTTTTTTCGGAAGCACAAGCAGAAATATTTGAGCAAACCAAACCCTACTGTGCGCACCCATATTAAACTAGGGAACACGCATTTTATTGAATGATATCTTACGGTGGATCATAAGTAATTAAGGTGCGTTGAATACGAATTTCAACTCTGGCTTTATCAGGTCCTCATTCTTGTCAACATCCTATGTGCCATTTTCCAGATTTTTCAAATTAGGACTAAAAAAATGAAGTTATGTTAAAATTTATTTCAATTTTCCCGAATACAACTAGTTCAAACAACAGTAAAATTACATTATAACGGTAGAAATTACTTAAAATAACATTTAAAAAATATATGAAAGTTTCACTGTGGCATAAATCTTTTACAAGACTTTCTATTGATGACATGTCTCTTTTCAAGCACCGGCAGTAATCATATGGGTATCCCAGTAGCCTTGGCACTGTTCTTCCATAATTTTAATATGGTGGAATCTAACTCCAACGAACTCTTGTTAATTAAATCACCTAAATTAGTTAGAAATTGATGAAGATAGCTATTCAAAAATGCATTTTTACGTTCATATTGCAACCCAACTCTTATAATTATTTTTACGATTTCTTCGTAGTCATCTGCTATATAATTGCCTAATATATTTTCTATCGAGACCGGAGGAGAATCAGGCATTTTGTTCACATTCATTCACGACAGAGAAATTGATGTCTTTATGTTCTATTTGTGGACCGTCGAAAATTACCGCTTTGATCTTTTCATAACAAACTTCGAAACTTTGAAGTTATGTACAGTGCAACCTCGTTTCTCGAACATCTCAAATGTCGAACAAATCGGTTTTCGAACAGAAAATTCGAGAGGAAAATGCTTCGGTTATCGAACAACATTGCCGAATTGAGTTAACCCGAGTCGACAGCCGTGTTGTAGATATTCGTGTGTTGTGTTGTGCTTCTTTCCCCCCCAATTTTATTGCACTGATTTTTTTTCTCTACATTTATTCCCATTGGAAAAATAGTTTCGGTTTACAAACATTTCGGGTTACGAATGGCCTTCAAGAACGAATTAAATTCGTGAACCGAGGTTCCTCTGTATTTGAAACACTTGCCGTTCGTATCTAAAACTTGTACATATTATTTAACGAGGCCTGGTTTGATATGCAGGGGAGGAAATATGATTTTACCTCTGCTCACTAAATTTTCTCCGACAATAAGTAATGTCCGTGCTGGCCAGATTTATTTGAAATAATCTTACTTGACTCTTCTGTCCCATAAGCAGAGGAAGAAGGGATATTTAGTATACTTTTTTTTTTTTTTAAGCATTTGACCCCAAGCAAGGCAGGAGTGCCACTAGCATACAGGAGGTTACAGAGAGTGGGAGCAAGAGTAAAGAGACGTGATAGGGGAAAAGGTGAAGAGAAGGACAGCGAGTAGATCAAGTTATCTGGAGATGTCGATTGACATTACATTTGAATAGAATAGCTATCAGGGAAACAATAGGAATGGAATTCCACAGACGCGAGGTGCGTAGAAGCAATTGGAGTAGAAGGGATGGCTACATTTAACCGTAGCGACAGTGAAAAGGTGGGACCGTGATGCCAGCCTAGTAGCACGCTTAAATTCATGCAGCCCGGGAACTAACGACAGTAGCTTGTCGGAGCAGTTACCGTGAAAGTATTTGTAGAAAAGACAGTGGAAGGTGATGGCACGTCTGTGAGAGAGCGACTGTAGACGAGATACCAGATTAGGGCCAATCACATTGCATATCCGTCTCTGGATTTTGTCGAGGACCTTAAGGCGAGCAGCGGGGTCACAAGACCATATATGGCAGGGATATTCATGCAAGGGCGAATGGTTGATTTATAGATTTGAAGGGTGGACTCAGGCGAGAAAAACTTTCTGGTGCGACACGGGAAACCAACTTTCCTTGCGGTAGATGAAGCAATTGATTCAATGTATTTGTTCAGGTCAGCGGACAGTGTGAGACCAAGCAGTCGCAAAGTGGTGCTTGTTGTCTTAAGAGAAAATTAAGCATTTTACTTTAACACATATGAACCAATCGTGCTCCCTATATTTGATAGATTAAAACCTTTTGTTAATCAAAATCAGGGCCTGATAGAGAACAACTGAGTAGAAATTCAGGCTCAGTGCACCCAGTTTATATAGAACTGTCAAATTCAATAGACAAAAAAAAAAAAAGAAAAAAAATTGTTCGCCAGCGTTATCTTAAATGAAGAATAAATGGATAGATAGTTTTTTTTTTTTTTTCTTTTAATTAAAACAAACATCCAAAAAAAATGTAAACTATTTACACTATTAGGACGATTGTCCTCATCTTTGTCGCCATATTTATTACAACGTTTCGGCCGTAGTACAAAAAACACCATTGGAAAATTTGTAAACTTAAGGAATCAGCATATATGCGAGGTCACAAAAATCTCCTGAGCCGACCAAGCATAGAAATGAATACAATATCGAAACCAGTAATAAGGAGTGCCAGAGAATAGCGATAATAACAAAAATTGCAATATGAGCTCTGGTAAAAATATGTTTTGATGACAGCAAAAATTGCAATATGGGCACTGGTAAAAAAATGGTTGCTTATGACATTAGGTTTATAATTACCTAAAAATTCATCAAGGACACATGGCACAGTGGATAAAGCGTTATTAGATCTAGTGACAGGAGCCAAAGAGTGAGTTCAATACCCGGTTAAGGCAGTGGAGAACTTGGAGAGGAGAATTAACAGGAGATAAATGATTAACTGACATCCATTAAACGTGGAACTAGAACAGTTTACCCCAGTGAGCGAAATAAAGGGTTCAGTTCGACATTCCAACCACCTGAAGAAGGCGTACAACGGCCGAAACATTGTAATGGCGACAAAGATGAGGACAATAGTCCGAATAATGTAAATAGTGTACATAATATCTCATCTCAGAAATAGAGACAAATAAAAAATGTTTTCGTACACAAAAAAAAAGATAAATGCAGCTAGTGTCAGGTATCTTAGTCAATATTTTTTTATAATGTGTCATGGCCTAAGTAAGATCTAAATAATACCAATCTATAAAAATTATTATTGAAAAAAAAAAAAAAAAATTCCTATTTTTTTTTATCACGGTTGAACCAGTTTATTTAAGTAGTGCTAAAAATTAATAACAGTGTCAAAATAACAACGATGTAGTTCTAATTGACGCATTGAGATCAATAAACAGCCATCACTGCTTGCGGCCATTTCTCTTAAATACAATTAACGGGTTTCAATATGGTGCAAACATTTTTAAAGAAGTTTCAAGCAAACAGAAAGCACCTACTTTGTGACCGAACTCCCCACTGATGTCAAATGCAGGATTTAGAATTTAAGACAAATCTTAACTTGAAAATTAAGCCCAACACCCTTTTATACATCGTTCTAGACGAAGCAAAGCTTCGTACACATCAACTATTGATTTACGTTTAGTTCGTTAAAACCAAATAAGGATATTTTTAACTGAAGCACTGCGGTTACTATGTATCGGTGTTTGGCTTAAGTGTTCCTCTTACTCGCGGTTTCAATCACCCATCGACTCCTGGTTCATAAGTTCTTACTCAGCCAGCCAGAAGTGCAAGAATATATATATATCTCCAAATGATAGAAAGTAATATTCCCCTGTTCGTAGTATTTGGTTTAAAAAAAAAAAAAGTGCTCAATACAAAATAGAGCAATACATTATTATTATATTATTATTATTATTAAGATATTAGAACAAAAACATTGAAACCGCTACACAAATAGCTTTCGTGTTTCGGCACTACGTCGTGCCTCTTCAGGCGATGGTATGTTTTGTTCTAATATCTTGTAATAAATAAATAAATAAATAAGTTGCAGCCTCTGTTTATCGAACTCCTAGGGGTTTTTTTTTTATTTTAGATATACATGGTTATGGGGGAGTCTATTCTGAAACTACATTACCCAGGGCATTTGGATAAGTATATTACATTTTGATCAAAGGAGGTCTCCGGAAGACACAAACCCCCACTGAAATTTTTTCCCTTTGATTTAAATTAAATCAAAAATAAAAGGAATGACTCCTATCCAAAATATAGGAGAAAGCCAGATAGAGCAAGATCCAAATGAGACAATATATATCAATGTTGCTCATCAATTCATTCAATCGTGTATTCCATCAAATTTTGCACAAACCCACCACTGAATTTTTTCTCCTTTTGATTTAAATTAAATTTAAATTTGAACAAGGGAATGACTCCTATCCAAAATAGGAAAGTAGAAAGCCAGAAGATGAGTTCATATCGGCAAGATTATCGAGTAATATTGAAATGCATCATTTATCTCCATAAATTATAATAATGATTTAAAATCAATCATCATTTTCTTGCAAAAGATGTGTAAAATGCAACAAAACGCGGGTCGTTCGTCTAGTTGTAGAAAATAAATTAATAACAGAAGTAACGAAGATGATACACATCCGGGACCCAAATTATGCCCTTTTTCGTTTTATTACTTTTATTGTTGTTATATTTGGCATAATGATTTGTTAGGATAATGATCTTGAGCCGTACACACGTATCTGTTATTGCTTTCCTAGTGGTTCAGTTATTGACCCACGGAACTGAATAATGTAGTGATATCGTGTCAGCAGATATCTTGTTGAATGCAAACATCTGAAGGATGTTACAGAAATGGTTTTTAGCTGTTATTGCTTTGATGATTATCAGATAAGTGAATATTTACACTATTTACATTATTCGGACCATTGTCCTCGTCTTTGTTATATTCGCGACGTTTCAGACGTTGTACACTCCGGTCTTCTTCAGGTGGTTGGATTTTCGAACCGAACCCTTTATTTCGCCCACCGGGGTCGATTGTTCTAGTTTCACGTGTATTGCCTCATCCAGATATATCCGTTTCAGTTATTTCTCTTTAGTAACTAAACGTTCCAAGTTTTTGTTCACCTCTGCTGTGCCCAGGTATTGAACTCACAATTCTTTGGGTCAAGTCACTGGATTACTTCAACCAACGATTTTATCCCCTGGGCCAGGTGTTCAATACCTGGCCACAGCAGAGATTAAAAAAAAAAAAATTGAGATTCGAGTTACTAAAGGGAACAAAATGATATCCGAAAAAGGCATGGCACGTGGAACTAGAACAATCAACCCCGGTAGACGAAATAAAAGGTTCGATTTGAAATTCCAATGACCTGAAGAAAGCCGGAGCGTACAAAAGCCGAAACGTCCGAATAGGAAAACTAAGATGACGACAACAGTTCAAACAGTGTAAATAGTAACAATACCTCATCTCAGAAATATAGACAAATACAGATAAGTGAAATTGAGCTCGAACGAAACATGTCAAACGACTGACAAGGATGGACTTTGTTCTTGATCTATATTTTAGACAAAGATGACACGACAAAGAACTGTACTTTATAAGACAGTGGTTACTAGGAGCAACAGTGAGAGAGACCGAGAGAAAGGCTTGGAGAGTGACGAGATACCGTTCACAGCGACATGAAAAGAAGACACGCCCGTTAGACAATTTACCTGCTCGTTTCTGTCTCGAGCGTCTACATCAGCAGATTACAACCGAATACAATTTGCCTACTGAGACAATTTCGTCTCATGGTTTTATTTCGTTGGTAAAGACCTGGTCAAAGAATTATTTTTAAGCCACAATCGTTTGAGTGGAAGAAGCTGCATCCTGAGAAAGAACCTGATGTCTGGCCAACGCTACAATAACTTGAATCAGCAGAAATTTCAAGATAAAACAGCAATAATGCCAGTTCAAATATGCCAAAGAGGAGCCAGAAAGAAGTGAAAACAGGACATAATTTTAGATTTAATAAAAGGAAGCAACAACCTCTGCATACGATTTTCCTAAGACCTGCAGCGAAAATGAATTTTAGGGCAGAGTTTCAAACCTGGATGCTAAATTTCAGTTATTTGTCAAGGGTGTGCTGTATTGGCCAGAGGTTGAGAAATTGATCCTGGATAAAAAGGGAGGCGAATATAAATGTCCTTCTCTCCAAGAAATTCAGAACAAATCGTAATGGGTTACATGGCAGCAGTAACGGAATAATTCCCAATGTAATCGATCTAATTTTAGATATTTAAAATCAAAACTTTGTAAACTTAATATTTTCCGACCAAGAAACCAAGCATGGTTAAAAAAAAAAAAAAAAAAAAAAAAAAAAAAAAAATTTACGATTATGGTTTAGTTTGGTTTCCGGCATATCAACCACAATAGGTTACTTAATGCCGACAAGATTTTTATTGCTGTAACAATTTTTTTTTTTCAAAAATGTATTGCTGGAAAATATTTTTTTTTCTTCAGAAATTCATTGCTGTAATAACCTTTTAAAAAAAAAAAAAAAAAAAAAAAAAAAGTATTGCTGGTATTAAAACCTATTTTTCCACTTTCATAGTGTTTTGACCCCAGTTTGTGGGTCAACCATTTGCTCGTAACTGGAACCCTAACAGGAGCTACCACCCTGAGTCAGGGTGGACCTGGGAACACCAGCAATTTCCAAAAAGTATTACTGGTAATACTTTTTCTTCAAAAATGTATTTCTGGTAATACTTTTTCCTCAAAAATGTATTTCTGGTAATACTTTTTCCTCAAAAAAAAAAAAAAAAATTTATTGCAGGTATTGAAACCCATTTTTACACTTTCATATTGTTTTGACCCTAGTGGTAGGGTTAAATATTTTCCCATAGTTGGGCCCTAACAGGTGCTACCACCCAGGGTGGAGATGGGAACAACAGCAATTAAGAGGTGGTTCCACGCTCCTGAAAACCTCCCGATCAGCGGTTTTGCTGTTGGATGCAGTTTATCGTCATACCCAGGATGGTACGATTATAGTAAATTACATAAGTTGGGAGCACATCCTTCATAATAATAATAATAATTATAATAATAATAAACGTATTGACCACTTATCTTTCAAAATAATGTAGGTCGAGACATAGGCTTCTATTACTGAACTTGTTAATGACCGAACTTTTGCATTTCTGCAAAATGAACACTATGAATTGCGCTACGGTAGGCATCTGTAGCTAAGCACGTACATTTAGGTAAATTAATATCGCAAGCTATGGCGACACTCAATAGTACGGATGGCAACAGCAGGTAATGTTTGCGTCCTCTGATTTCTCCCTCACACTCAACCACACAAATATGAGAGAGAAATTTTGAATGCGTAAGAAGTCAAAAGCATAGTATGCAGAATTTGTACCAATAGAAATCGACTATTGTCTGGCCGAACGCCAATTCCCTGGTCAAGTTAGCCGGCCAATTTAAGAGATTTGGTAGCTGGCAAGATTGTTAACTGATCGCCAGTTACCCACTGGCATAGAGCCTTTAAAGACTGATCGAGTATCGATCAAACTTACCTCAGCCCAAATAACAGCAATAATAAAACTGTATATTGAGAGAAGGGAAAGGACAAAAATAACGGAGAAAAAAAAAAATAATGAATATTGTCTGAAGTTGAGAACAAAAATAATTGTATTCCAAATGCGTTGCCTGGTTTGTCTTATGATGATTTGGTGAATCTCACTTTTTTTTTTATGTTGTTTTACTAATTTTAGGTTTTGTTTTTTCTTCTTTGCTTACAATGAAAAATAAATATTCTCCATATATATATATATATATATATATATATATATATATATATATATATATATATATAATAATGAAATGGACAAAGTCCGACATTTTTATGTTCATACATTCTTTTTATAGATAAAAATATTTAAGTAAATGCTCTGTTTTATAATAAACAGTATTAATAACATTTACGGGACGGAATGTCCGAGAAATTTTAATAGAAAACATTCGTTCTCCGACAGGAATCGAACCTGTATCGTATACGGGACCGTCATTTAGCCTGCCGTGCTTTAACCGATCGAGCCACGGAGAATCGTTATTGCACTCTGAAAGCTGGGGTTAAAACCTCAGCTTTCAGAGCAATGCCGATTTTCTAATAAAAAATAAAAAAAAAATTAAAAAAAAAAAAAAAAAAAGTGTGGGAGTCAACCCACACTAATGCACCAGCTAAAAAATATCAGCTGCAACACCCTTAGAAAAATATTTGCACAGTACCATTTGTTAATGAATTTTTAATTTGACGAACCCTAGGTGTCCCAGCTTGTATTTGCCTCTCAAAAAGCTTAATTTTCTATTCAGCGTGTGGGAGTAGGCTGTATGTCCAAACAAAGTCGATTTTGACAAAGACAAAAGAAAATTCCTACCCACCCCTTACCCGATAACTAAAGTAAATTTCAAATTCATTAGTAATTGTCTAATATTTTTTCAACGTTGAATTCGTCAAGTATTTTTTTACACTTATGTGCCCTTCACTTAAAAATGTCAAAAATCTCATAAAAAAGCCAACCTCAGAGTTAAAAATCATTTTCGACGATATTCTAAACAATGAATAAGTAATATTTGTTTCAATTCGGATTAATTAAACTTTAAATCCCCTAATCTTCGTAAAGTTGCAAAAACATCGTTTTTCAAATTTTTTTTTTTTTTTTAATAAAAGAGAATTATGTTGTGATGACAGAATTGACAATATGGACTATTTTAGCAATTTGAAAAAATAATTCCAATCAAATTAAATTCGGTTTGAAATACAGCAAAGTACTTTGCTTCTTGAAAATATTAAATTTAATTCATTAGTTTGAAGTAAAACTAAAGTAACGGAATGAAGAGAAATTTTTCATTTTTAAAATAAATTTTACACCTTAGGTATCACTTTCTTTTTTGTTTGTTTTGAGATATATATATTTGTCGGAGTTATATTTAGAACACTTACACGTTATGTGTAATTCAGAAATGTGGCATTTTGAAAAACTTTACGCTATAGAATAGTGTAAATATTACTTTCATATGTACTGGAAAAACCCAAGAAGTAATGAGACTCGCTTGAGTCCTCCACAATGACGGAGTAAAAGATGGGGGGGGGGAAAGGGACAAATACAATTTTGGCGCTCCCACGTGAGTTACCACTAAAAGGTTTAGGCTCTGAGAGGTTAAAAAGTTTACGTTTGACCGAGTATTTTAAGTGACAGTGTGTGTTCAATGTGTAAATAAAGAAACGTAAAAACCTTAAGTTTCTGCTACGAACATTTATTCTCTTTATAGCAATTGTAGTGAAACAATTTTCTCAGTATCTCTTGGGTATTTTTTTTTTTTTTTTTTTTTTAACACTATTTTCATTGATCGGGATGTTGCCATCTTTAGCGTCATACTCCAACCATCTCCAGTTGATATACGTTGGAATTTCAAACCGAACCCTTTATTTTGTCCACTGGGGCAGATTGTCCTCTTTCCACATGCCATTTTTTTTTTTCTGGATATCTCAGTTTCAGTTATTTTCCTTTATTAACTCTCCAAGTTTTTGTTCACCTCTGCTGTATCCAGTTATTGATCCCTTTAGGTCAAGTCACTGGGATTATTTAAACCAACGCTTTTATCCACTGGACCATGTGTCCCTGGGTATGTCAGTTTTTTTTTGGGGGGGGGGCGTTTCAGAAGTTAGAATAACTATGGTTAAAATGGTTGTGCTCAAGTCAACTTTGCGCCGATTTGGAACGACCAGTTCACTTACTTCATGAGCAGGACTGCCAAAACATGTCTGAACAATACCGTTAGAATGTGGAAAAGAGATTCTATCCTTTCCAGAAGTGAAGTCATAAAATCGCGCATGTGACCATAAACCTTTCCCTGTTTTTTTATAACTTGCATAATGGGAGAATTAATTTATTTTTATTTTTTTTTATACTCTTTATTATTTTATTTATTGGTTTAGTTTCATTTTTCCCCATAAGGAAGTTTGTTTTTGCACCCGCCTCCAACTTTTTTTTCATCTCGACTGGGTCAGCTTTTTTCTTTCTTCATGGTCGTATTTATTTTATTCTTCCTTCTACCTTAGTGAGAGAGCTTCTTGATTTTGTCTAATGGCAGAATACAGCGGCTTCTCTTAATTCTTTTGAGGGTGTGACGTGTTCAATATCAGTTATCCTTTTATTTTGAGGATTTGTCTTGATAGTTTGTTTTTGGTTTATTCCCTCCCCCCTCGTCATTATGTATCTTCGATAGATTTTTATATATAGAATTTTATAATCGTTAATTTTTATGTCATAGTGTGTTTCTGTAAGTCCCCTAAGAGTATTACGGTATTGTGGTATGTGAAGGATTGAATGATGATGGATAAGTTCTTGTGGTGGCCGTGCAAATTGTAATTAGTGAATGGATCGTGAATCTGATTAACTAGGTATAAGATAGTAAGTGATGACCAGTCTCAGCCATTTTCGGCCTTGTGCTACAATTGTAATTTATATACAATAAGTCTTGGCTACGTCATTACGTCATTAATAAACACGTGTCTATTAACGTAAATACACACAGTGAATAGCGTTGCGCTGTACAAGCGAAAGCGGTGAGCTACGGACAGAATATTAATAGGCATTTTTTTTTTAATACGCCTGTGTTATAAGCTGTAATAGATTAGAATTACCAATACACATAAGGGAATCAGGCTGTGTTCCTTGTTTCTTGTTTTCCTTTTTAGAGAGTTCGAAAGAGAAAAGTGTTGTGTTGTCTGTATCTCTGAAGTCGTTATGAACCCACCCAAGTAAGTATAACCCTGCGTACAGAAGTCAACTGCTCTCCTCCTTGCTATGCTTCTTCATGAGCTTTCTTCAGTCGGCGGGGGAGGGGGTTCTTGCAGTACCTCTATCTTTTCTAAGAAAGACGTAATGGACCGTACTGATTTACATCGTCCCAGAAACAGACCCTGGTTTAGAAACTAATCTTCTCGACCAAAAGTTTACCAGTAAACCAAGAATGGTTTCACGTAGATTCCTCTATGTGAACGTAGGAAATCATGTTTCTCCAAAACTTGCTATTATTATAACCGTGTCTTTACCAATACTCCCACTTTACAGTTCTGCCATCCATTAATACAAGCTCATCAAGTAGGCTGCCTCTTTTGCTTTTGATGTCTTGTGAATGTCAAATTCTTCAAACTTTTCTTTATGTGTCCAACAAATTTCACCTGTCTTTGATTCTGAATGTCCTTTTTCCTTTTAGAACTCTTCGTTACCAATGTGCTACATTCAGTTTATTCTTAGCATCCTTCTGTAGAACACTTGTCTCAAGTCTTCATCTGTGAGGAAATTGTCCAGCATTCACGTTCCATAGTGCAGTGTGCGCACTTCGGTGTGGTGGTGCAATGGCTAACAAGATCTTCTCGCTAAATCAATTACCATTGAGTAGCGAATTCAATTCTCATTGGGTGCTCCACAGTTTCAGCCTTGTTCCACATCTTAGATACGCTTAGAAAATCATTTTAGATCAATTACGAGTAAATAGAAGGTTCGATCCTCACTGGGTGCCACATACATTCGGCGATATTCCACATCTAAGCTAAACTTAGAAAATCCCCTGGGCACCTTGTCATGGTGTAATGGCTAGCAAGCTTGTCCCGTATGAATAATTATGACTGAATAGAGAGTTCGAGCCTCACTGAGCGTCCCATATTTTCGGCCTTGTGCCTCATCTAAGCCACGTTTCAAAAACGGCAACAACAGTTAAGCATTCTTTTCTTTGTTTTTAACGGAAATTCTTTGTATTATGCTTAGCATTTTACATTTGCTCTCACTTGCGTACTTTTGTTTTTTTCCTTTCTTTTTTTGTCGTGACCCATTTTATCTATATCTAGACCCATTGAAGTGTCGGGACCCACAGTTTGAAAAAAAAAAAAAAATATATATATAACTGGTAACGGATATTACCATGGAAAATAGAATTTTGTGAATCGTGTCAAAATTCTGACCTAGTGTTTCGTGTTCATTTTCGTACAAAATGTCCTTTTCGTTATTCCAATGCGCGTTCGGATTTGCCATCTTCTGTTAAAACCACTCCAAGTAATTAAACTTCTGTACTTAAATCTGGATACTTCTCAAAATTTGATTAAATCTAATTAGAAGACATTTCTGGCATTAGAGAAAGCTGATAATATACCTCACCATGTCAGTTTGAATAGAGAATCGGATCATATTTTTAAGGCAATTCACCCCAAGCAAGGCGTGAGTGCCACTAGCACGCAAGGAGTTACAGAGGATTGAGAATAAGAGTAAATAGGCGTGTTTGAGGAAAGAATACAGAGGACGAGAAACAAGCTCAGGTTGTCAGATGTCGATTGACATTACACTTTAATATTTGAAGATTATAGTTATCAGGGAAGCAATTAAGGGAAAGGGAGTTCCACAGTCGGGAAGTGCGGGAGAAGAAGCTGTATGAGAAGAGACGGTTACATTTAACGGTTTTCACAGTGAAAGGGTGAGACCGATATGCCAGCCTGGTAGCTCGTTTAAATTCATGTAGTCCAAGAACCAACGTAAGTAGCTCGTCAGGGATAACGATTGTAGACTAGATGCCAGATCAGGACCTATCATCTTGCATATTCGTCTCTGGATTTTGTCAAAGACCTCGAGATGTACAGACCATATTTGGCTACAACTACTGCATAAACCATCCCGAAATGTATCCCTTCTTTGCGAAACCCAATTAATCGGCTACTCTTAATTCTTGCTCGAACATAAGGTATAATCACATGGCATATACCATCAGCAAGTTTTGGTAAACTTCCAGCTGGCTGACTGGTTTTCTTGGTAGGACGCCAAGAAGTGTGCTTGTATAGATGTGTGGTTTTACAAACAAGGGATGGGCATGAGCCACGAGGTTCCATTCGGCGCAGCAAAGACAATGCGTTAAGTAATTCATATAACATGTAATTGGGGTGGGGGAGGCAGTTTCACTCTCCCAGCCTTGTGTCAGACTGTGCATTTTTTTTTTTTTTTTTTGTTTAATTACTAGTTTCGGAATATATATTGGTACAGCTAAAACTGAACATAAGCGACATCAGATTCCAGGTTGCAAGTCCGAAGAAAAAGGAAGCCCTGGTTGGTTAAGCACAATGTTCAACAGGTGATGTTAACGGAAGTGACAGAGACTTGAAGACCGAAGAGAAAGACCGCCAAACCTATGACAACCAAGATGAAGATACAATTTAGAGAAAAATTAGTATATAATCTATATATTTATACAAAGTGGTGATTCTGTCTGTGTGTGACTTTGCATGCGCCATTTAACACACACGAGTCTGAAATAAGACGGAAACATACATACGCACACAATTTGAATGAAATGGACATCTATATCGCAAAGATTAATTTTTCTTTATGTCTGACAATAACCCTTTTGAGGCGATTTTTATGACACCTGTATTTAAGCTGAATATATTTTCTAAGAAATAGACAAAAAATTTAGATTTTAAATTTAATCATCTTGGCCGTTAGCGAAGCGACAGGTACCGAATTAATATTAATACGAGTTTTATACTTTTGGATATTCTGAATTTTTTATAATTAAAATAATGTGAGCTTTGGCCTCCTCGCCGTAGTTTAATAGATACTGAGCTAGTCTAGTAAAACGTTAAGTTTGATCATCACCAAATAGTACGCGTGTGGTCTGTTATTAAGCTTATGACATATTGTGACCAATCATACTTATTATAAAACCCAGGTTGTGTGTGTGTGTGTGTGTGCGTTTATATATTGGATCGGATTTTCTACATTTTTCAACCGATTACAACAAAACTTCACAGGACTACGTAAAATTACCTTGCGGTGGTTCTGACAGCGCCAAAAATAGGAAAAACAATTGTTTTTGCACGAAATCAATTTGAAAACACGATTAAGAGGCATCGCTGTCGAGAATGAAAGAGGGGACAACTCATATAGAGTTATACTTATTATAAAACCCAGGTTGTTTGTGTGTGTGTTCGTTTATATATGGGATCGGATTTCCTACATTTTTCAACCGATTTCAACAAAACTTCACTTTTTTTGGCAGGTAGGGTTTCTTATTGTCTTGCACACTTTTGTTTTTATTTCTACATTCAGAATGCTTTAAAAATTCCATTTACAAGACAATTGTTTATAATAAAATTCTATTCAATCGGTAGACTCATAACGATTGAAAACAATGTTTTTGTTTGAGTAATTTGTAAAAAAAAAAAAAAAAAAAAAAAAAAAAAAAAACTAATTAAGACATGCGTGTGCGTCAACCTTAAACAGTAATCTTTGTCAATTTTATTTTTCAGTCTTTATGATGGTCGATACTTGATCTATCTCTTACTGTTACATTCCCGGGCAATGTCGGCCTCTACTGCTAGTATATAATATGCAGACAGTTGTAATAAAAATACAACCGTGGAGAGTTGCGACTACACATATTTGTTGGAGACTGTAAGCTGAGAATATTCGAAACGGTCAGATGGCATTTTTTTTTTTTTTTTTTATTTTAAATGCTATGTTAGCAAGTTTCACTATTTCTACGAGTCAGTTTAGAGGTCAGTTTAAAAAGGCTAATTCCAAAGACATAGCGTAATTTCCTTTTCGTTAGCGGATTTACGATAAATACCAAATGAGCAATATTTGGATCAGTATTTGAAGTAAGTTATTTGACACAGGGTCTTCCTACTTAAGTAGGAACAGTCTGCCAGCCTTATCTGCATGTAGAACAAAAACTAAGGCGTTTCAGCTAATCTCAAATAGCTTAAAGAAGAAAGCAAATACGCATTTGCCTCAGAGACCGACTTATTTTTTATTACTAACTTGGTACACGTGTTTGGGTAGACATCCATTTTTTTTGTTTTTGGTGGGGAGGTTAAAAAATAAAAAATAAATAAAAATAAAAAATAAATAAAAATAAAAGCGCGGCGTAAAATCATCGAAAGTCTTATTGAAGAAAACGTACCTATCACAAGAGATTGAATTTACAGTGTAACCCGGATATAAGAGAGATTTTCTCTGGTCCCAAATTAGAGCCTGTGTTAATGTATATATAATAGACCAAACCCGGATATAAGAGACTTCTTCTCCGGTCCCAACAACTCTTATATCCGGGTTACACTGTATATCATTTTTTTTCTTCTTTACATTAAAAGGGTATTTTTCAGCGCGTCCACGTCGCTACCAAAGGTGACACAAGGTCGACGTTTAAAGTGGGTTTAACGGCAATACCGAACAAAAAACTGCCCAATTCCCCTCGGCACTTCCCCTTTTGGCGACGTCTCAGGCGCCGATCCCCCCCCCAAAAAAAAAACAAAAAAAAAAAAAACATTGTAACCAAGGGTGCTTTCAGCCAAGAAGCTACCGACAGCAGACAAGGTTAAATTACCCCAAATTTTGTTAATTATTTATATGTGAACATGCACAATACACCAACAGGAAATCTTAAACTCCATAAAGTAGAAAATATGTGCGCATTCTTCATTTGTGTTTTCACATATGAAACCAATCTATATTTTGTGTCAAGTATAACAAGTCTGCGAAGACCGACTTGGATTGCTCCTAACAGCAGGAATCCCACACTTCACGTCGAGAAACGCCCTACTTTTTATATCACGCACAGCACACGGGTGGAAGTGTGCCTGGTATATGTATATCGTGTCAACGAACGGGTAAAACCAACAAGCAATGAATATTTGAAGAGAAAATGATCAACTTTCGATTATTCACTAAACCTACAGACTAAGGTAAAGTAATATTTTACGGGTGGTGACCATAAACATGAATATGCATAAGGGCCAAGGGCAACAATTACCAGACCCCGAGACTGCTGTCTTCAATATTACACAGACCCAGCCTCTCTTAGTGCAATTAGGAAGGGTTGGAATCCCTGGAACTGGGCACAGTCTTCCATCTAAAATAAGGAGAGAACAGGTACGCTTTCAGAGAGGCGGCATAAGATTGGTTAATCTTGTCAAAACCTGTGGAATATCCACGAAGCTTATGTTAATAACAATTCTATCGTAAATAACAGTAAAGTATCTGTCTATATTTCTAAGATGAGGTATTATGTACACTATTTACATTATTCGAACTATTGTCCTCATCTTTGTTGCCATATTTATCAACCTTTCAGCCTTTGTACGCTTTGGTCGAAACATTGATAAATATGGCAACAAAGATAAGGACAATAGTCCGAATAATGCAAATAGTGTTAAACTAAAATCATTGAATTGCAGTCGGCATGTTTCGATGCTTTTATTCATCTTTGTGTGTGTGTGTGTGTGTGTGTGTGTGTGTGTGTGTGTGTGTTCTCACGTTTAGGAAAAATAAAATAAAAATGTGCTGAGAATTTGCCTTCACCTAATACATATTTTAATATCAGATAAGATGAACGTTGATTAGCCGCCATTTTTACTGTTAGAGGACGTACTAATTTATCTTAGTTTTGTTTTCTCTTTTTTTAGATTTTAAATTCTTTGAGCAATGCTGTAGATAAGAATTAAGATGCTAAAATGAATGTTTGGAATTAAAGGCCGGCGCCTCCCCCAATACACTCTCACAACACTGACGCCGAACCTGTCGCACAGGAGGCACTATCCACGCTATACTTGTTCGTATTAATATGCTTAAACATCAGCAAATCTTTAACATTATTTAGTAATGAGATTTCGGTTATGATAGCACGAAACATTATTCAAAGCGAACATGCCGTGTGCTACCATAGTGGAATATCGTTTATGTAAAAGAGACAAATATTTTTTTATGATTTAAAAAGCAAAATTCCTCATAGTTACTTAAAGTTGTAATTAAATGAAGCAAACGCAAACTGCGAATTGACTTTTGTGTTAAATGGGAAAGTGCAAAATAATATGCGACATTAGTTATATAACAATTAACATATACAATATGCATGTAATACATTTTATTTTTGTAACATTTGCCAACAACACTGTCTAGTCACTGTCCGAGTGCTACTGATATCACGTGACCCACTAATCCTCGCCATACAATCAGGTAAAGCGACCCCCGCCACAGGCTTAAACACACAGGCTTAAAAACAAAAGGGCAGATGAACCTTCATGCAGGGTCAAAGGCCATCTAACACAATGAGTTCCATAGCTCTGTAGGCAGAGACATTTCGACGTGGTGTAATGGTGAGCAAGCTTGTCTAGCTAAATCGATTACGACCGAGTAACGATTTCGATCCTCGCTGGGTGCCCTATACTTTCAGCCTTGTGCCACATCTAAGCTTAGAAAGAAAGATAAAAAAAAAATAAAATAAAATAAAAAAAAAATCAAAAAAAAAAAATCACCATAGTTGTGTATGCAGATAATGCGTTGACGTCGCAACATCGCTGGGCGGAGAGCGTACAAGATATTGAACTCACAACTCTTTGGGTCAAGTCACTGAATTACTTCAGCCAACGCTTTTATCCACTAGGCCATATGTGCTTGAGAGTTGTGAGTTCAATACCTGGCTACAGTAGAGGGGAACAAAATCTTGGAAAAAATGAACTAAAGGGAAATAACAGATTTAAGATATCCGGAAGAGACGTGGCAAATGGAACTAGAACAATCTACCCCGGTGAACGAAATATAGGTTCGGTTCGAAATTCCAATCACCTGAAGAAGGCCGGAGCGTACAATGGCCGAAACGTCGTGAATATTGCAACAACGCTGGAGATAACAGAGTATTGTAAATAATTACAATACCTCATATTAGAAATATAGACAGTTACATAAATCTTGTTTGCCGTCTTTGCCAATACGAGTAGATTAGTATTGGCGCAATAACGATCAATAAAAATTGAGTTAAGAAATAGTAACAGAGACTGAAGTGTACTAGAGAAACAGTTTTTTTTTTCTATATTCGAAAGTCTATTTCTACTGCGCAGTTCCCAACAGACGTAGTCTCTTTTTGCAATTTGTTTACGTCTATAAAAACTGAACACTTCATACGTGCATCTCTGTATATGAAGAGGCGAGTAAGAGATTATTTCAGGCAAGCCGGTCGGCAAGGAAATTTTTAAAGTATAGTCAGCCAGTTAAGTGTCATACGTGATACACGTTTGGGCGATCATGTCTCTTTCGATTCATGACCGACTAGGCAAATTTTTCCGTAGTCTGTTGCCGTTTCTTTGCGCGGGAGACTGGTTGCCAGTTTATCATGCTATTGAAATCATAGCTGGGGGTGGGGAAAAGAGGAGATGGATTCATACCTCTCTCTAGGGGTGTTTGCGCGTAAGTGAATGTAACGAACTCGACTGGAATTCGAACTCTGGTCTCCGATTTCTCATTACGAACAGGTATCCATTACACCACACTGAACATCCTAAATTTTCTGGTCAGTCGATAAATACAAAAACGAAATTCTTTAAAGCAAAAAATCTGATCCAAAAAAATCAATGCTTTTTGTGGTTGGATATTATTCGTTATATGCAGTGTTCGTTCAGTAGGTAGGCGATCATGGCTCTCCACAATTTCCTGTCCTTTGTAAATAATTTTTGTGTTTTTTCTTCTTCTCTGCCCTGTTCTGCCATCCATTTACTCAAGCTCACTAAGTAGGTTATGCGTTGTTTTCCTGTCTCTTACCATCAATCAATCCTGTGAGTATCAGATTTTCCAAGCCCTTATTCCTCATTATGTGCGGTAGAAATTTCAACTGTTTCTTCCTGAAAAGTAAGTTTCATTTGTTTCCATTTTCCCTATAATTTCATCGCTGGTCACATGTTCGGTCCATGGTATTCTCAGCATCCTTCTGTAGAACCACATTTCTGTTGCTTCATGTCTTCATCTTTCAGCAGATTGTCCAGCACCCGAAGCCGTATTTGGAGGTCTGATATCACGTAACAGTTCAGTGCTATTTTCTTTCTTTCTAACGTGATTTTCCGTTTCTTTATACTCTGCTTAGCTTTTAGAAAGCATTTTTTGTCATCCCAGTGCACCTCGGGGTTTCAGGGTCTCACTTCCCGTCCTTTGTGAAAATATTCCCCACTTTTTGTTCTTGAGTGATTTTAGTATTTCCAATTTGTAATTTGCATTTTGGGCTCATATTTTTGCTAACAATGATGCATTCTATCTTCTTGCAGTTGATCAGTGAAGTCCAGATAAGTGAGAGCAGGGTACATACATTTTTGGCAGGTGTGGTATAGACTATTGCTCCTACTTTTCAAGCATTTGCTCAAAATTGTTGGGGGGGGGGATCTCATGGTGAAAACTCATCAATGGTCTGCGAGATCAGTCCCAGATCCAGTAACTATTTACGTTAATTATTTTATAACGCTATTAAAGACGTAAATAAAATAAAAATTAAGTGATGTATAAATTATCATTCAGAAATAGGGCGGTAACAACAAAGTGACAAAAAAAAGGTCTGATGACAGTCATCTAGGACCCAAAAGAAAGAGGTGGGGCATATTTTGTATGGTCCTACGAGTTCTGCAACTTGAAGACAGATTTCTACAACAAGAAATATTTTATCGGCTGAACTAACGTAGATCGATTTTTTTTTTTTTTTTTTTTTTTAACAAGGTTGTCTTACGATCCACATGACTGAAAACGCAGTATAGGTCAGATCGATCTTTACGGAGTTCACCACATACTTACGACCTTTAACGTTATTAGATATAGAAAAAGGTGGGAGAGGTTAGTTGCCAAACTTAAAGTGATGAGATAGATATTTTTGTGGGTTATTTCAAAACATTCTTGGATTGTAAGAATAGTTTTTTGTTTTTTGCGATTGAATACTGCATTGAGAATAACAATTCTTTTTAGATACAAGTCCTACGATTTAGCCCATAGCTGGAAGGAGAAAGATTCATACCTCCCCCCCCCCTCAAAAAAGTATTTGCGCATGTTAAATAAAACAAACCATACTGGAATTCGAAATCTGCTCTCATATCTCATTCCGAACAGCTATCCATGATGATTTACATCACTTACGCTACACACACACAAAAAAAAAAAAAAACATACACTGTGTGGACATAAGAATCAACATTGAATGGTGGCTGTTTTAGTGTTATACTTCAAAGATATCTTCAGGTCAATATATTTTAATACAATATAGTAATTAATACTTTATTACCGAGAATAAAAAAAAAAAAAAAACCAAAAAAAAAACAACTTCCCCTACTTGGGCATCTACTGAAAAAAAAAAAAAAAAAAAAAAAAAAAAAAGAATCTGGTATTTTTAGCGTATATACGGGTACTCGAAATAAGAATTATGCATGCATGTGTACATACTAGTGTACAGGGTACGCACACAAAATAACTTTTTTGTGTGTACGCACACAAAAGTAACTGTTTTTATTTAAATTCATGTGTGTTTCCAGTGGGCAAAAAATAACGATACGGGGGAAAATACCAAGAAGAAAGCCATACTATTTTTCTTAAAAACAGAAAGCAACTTCACCCACGATTATTATAATAAAAAAAAAAAAAAAAAAAAAAAAGTCATTTTTCAAGTCCAAGTGTATTTTTTATTTTAAAGTCGTCTCTTCCTATATATCCTGTCTTCATTTTTTTTTTTTTTATATTGTATTTCAAACCTCAGGGTTAAAGTTGCTTTAAAATATTTTACGATAGAACAGAAAAAAAAAACTTCAACTTAATTTTGATGTCGAAAAGACAAAAAGATGCATAAAACAAAATCTCTGTAAGAACAGAGATAGTAGTGGAAATATGGACAATTCACTCCTCTCAAACACACAGACACACACGTGCGAGAACAGCTTGTTAACCACACAGACGGATTGAACAAGTCATCAATTGCGACAGAAACTGTCATTCGCAGTTGAGTTAAAACTGCAATGACAAAAATTTTCGTCGTCTGCACTTAAGATTAAAAAATCGAAAGGTTGCAAAAGACCGGCTTTGAAATGAAACTAAAAAGTCACTAAAATCTTTTCACTTTTTTTTTTTTTTTTACTTTACTAGTATTATTTAATTAATTGACATAATTATGGTCCATCTTTACCAGAAAATTTCATGTAGTAACCATCAAAACAAAAGTTTTGATTTATTTTTACTTTTTTTTCGATTATTTTACTCCGAGGCCCTTTTTTTTTTTAAACTATATACAACCAAGTTAATAAAAAAAAAAAAAAAAAAAAAAAATGTAAAAATTTCTTTCTCTACTAGTAGTCTAGACTTCGAGAACAAAAGTCAGTTATTAAATAAGTAAAACAATTTAGATACCTGATAATAGCGCTGATATATATATTTACATAAAAATAAAATATATTTTGAGATATTGTTATTGCCGCATAAAAAATAAAAATTGCAGTAAAATTCAAGACAATTATTACGAGATGTGAAATTTAAAATAACATGGTTTTAAAAAATAGTTTCTTCAGTTAGAATGAAATTAAAACTTTTTAAAAGGCATCTGTCAGAGTGAATTCAAACCCGACAAGTTCAAGGTCCTTGTAAAATGTAAAGGAGAGTTTATTTGTTTGCAATCACATTTCTGTTTAGTAAACAAAATTATGAAAATAAAATGTTTATAATAATAGGAAATGAATATCTAATTCTCTTCTTACATTTGTTTCATATGACTACGTCATGAGGTTAAATAAAAAGAAATGGGTTAAATAAATAAATAAATAAAAAAAAAGGAATTTTTAAGTCGCTGCAACCTGCTCGTCGCCCATATGACCTGCTTGTTGGTTAATTTATTCTTATTTGAATAAAAAGAAATCATTTTTCTACCTAATCTTTTTTTCGATTAATAGAAAACAGTCAATTTCAAGGTGATTTAGTTTTTAAAACGATAGCTTTTTTTTTTTAGTCTCACCAAACTTTAACAAATGAAAGCTTAGAACAAAAAAAAGAAAAAAACTTGTACTGTACTACGCAAAGTTTGGAGGACGTTTATGCTTATAAGGAAAAAAAGTAAGAAAAATGTTATAAATTTAATTAACACAGGTTTCGCGTTTTAAATTTAGCTTCATCGGATTTGTTTTCTCCTAAAAGCTAAATGAAACATGTTAAATTAAAAAAAAATATTTGCTCCTTATTTAAAAAAAAAAAAAAAAAAAAACATTCAGTCGAAATTTATTTATTTTCAACCTCGAGAGAAAGTCACTACATAATCCGATATCATTTTTATTGGACACAGTTAAAGAAAAAAAAAAAAAAGTTAAATCACACCTTCTTAAAAATTATATACTATTTGAAAAAAAATATTATGAAGGAATAAGGACTACTTTTACATACAAAAAAATTAAAAAAAACACAAGAGAACAAATGAAAAAAACGCCTCCTACCTTTCAAAAATAATCTCCGGCAAACGAATTCTAAGCCTGGTGTGAGTGAGACACTTCCAGAAAAGTGAAGCGAATGTCGACCAACTTTTTAATTTATAAGTACTGCTCTAGCGAGAGTAACTCGTTCCTGCTCCTGAAGGAGTGGTTTCTGTGACTTCCACTTCACTTAGAAGTGCTAATAGTCGTTGTAGTAGTAGTAGTAGTAGTAGTACGTAATGCTATCAGGGGAGCGGTGTGACTGCGTCAATTTCTCAGTTCATCTATATCTCCGTGATACCTACAGTTGATAGGACACAAAAATGTTATTCAAGTTAGGGGGAGGTTAAATCTTGGTAAAAAGAGAAGGCAGATCTAATGACCGACTCAGAAGTCGCAATGACGTACGATGATGCGATACTACTACTACAACTACTACTGCTATTATTATTACTATTATTGTTAAATGGAAATGTCTGGGAAACATGCTCAATACTGCATTAACTCCATTCCAGCACTTTTCCCTGTTTTATAAACTAGCAACGGAATTTTTTCTAGGGGAGGAGGGAGAGTAGTGCTTAGGTTTCAACCAGGAACAGACAGGGAGCAAATGAAATGTTCAAACATATTGTGAATTTTAGTTGTACACTTGCATCATAACTTCTCTCTTCTTTCTATCAATTCCCTCCTTTGAGAAAGGCATGAGTTAACTTTTACCTGTTGACAGATATCATGACAGAATGTCTTGTCACTAGCATGCCATGATGGTTGATAGAGAAGAGACTGTGTGAATGAGCACTTGGGCAAACCACTCTCCCATAATTACCAGTTTTACTTGATAATGGAGTTATACACATATGGACCAATAAAGAGTGTATGTGTAGTTGATGAAACATTTTTATCAGTATCTATCAATTTTGTAGTATCTATCTATCTATCTATCTATCTATCCCAGTTTATTCACATCTATCTATGTATCTATCTATGTATCTATCGATCTATCTCAATCTATTTGCATCAATCTATTTATCTCTATCTATCTATCTATCTATCTATCTATCTATCTATCTATCTATCTGCATCCATCTATCTATCTATCTGCATCCATCTATCTATCTATCTATCTATCTATCTATCTATCTATCTATCTATCTATTTGCATACATCTATCTCAATCTATTTGCATCTATCTATCTATCTATCTATCTATCTATCTATCTATCTATCTATCTATCTATCTATCTATCTATGCATTAATATTTGTATATTTTCAGTTTATCTCGGAATATCTATATTAGTTTATATACCTACTGTCAAAATGATAGCAATTATTTACATATTTTACAAATGTAAAATATGTAAATAATTGCTATTTAAGCTTTCAGGTAAAAATGATTTAACAGAGAAATAAATTATCGTGTTTTATTTACTGAATTTAAAATAAGCAAAATGTCTATTTCCATTACATGATCAGAAGAGTTCAAATCTCAGAGATGGGTAAATTGCCAATATGTACACAGTGAACTTTTCTGAAAAGTGTCACACACTCAAGACCTATATATATATATATATATATATATATATATATATATATATATATATATATATATATATATATATATATATATATATATATATATATATATATATAAAAAAAAAAAATTATAACATAAGTGTTATAAAATCACTACAAAAATAATTTTGTTTCAACACACTCTGTGTCTTATCAAGTGATGATGTTGAAAAAAATAAAACCTTTTTTATTTTATTTTCAACATCATCACTTGATAACACACAGAGTGTGTTGAAAAAAAATGGCTATTTTTGTAGTGATTTTATAACATACTTATGTTATAATTTTTTTTTTTTTAAAAATAATTATATTTCCTCTACTTTGTATTGAGCACTCTTTTAAGAATAGTAATTGTTGGTTATTGGAATTCATTCTGTATATACCAATTATATACTTGATATATATATATATATATATATATATATATATATATGTGTGTGTGTGTGTGTGTGTGTGTGTGTGTGTGTGTGTGTGTGAATATGCCTTGTGATTTACATATTAAGTGTTAATTGGAAATGATGGGTTTTCTAGCGGTTAAATATGTATGGGTTTGCTAACGATTAAATTATGGATGGGTTCTCTCATGGCGAAAATATGGATGGGTTTACTAGTGTTTAAATATGGATGGGTTTGCTAGTAGTTAAATATGATTGGGATTACTAATGGTTAAATATGGATGGGTTCTCTCATGGCTAAAATATGGATCAGTTTGCTAGTGGTTAAATATGGATAGGTTTGCTAGTGGTTAAATATGGATGGATTACTAGTGGTTAAACATGGATGGGTTCTCTCATGGCTAAAATATGGATCAGTTTGCTAGTGGTTAAATATGGATAGGTTTGCTAGTGGTTAAATATGGATGGATTACTAGTGGTTAAATATGGATGGGTTTGCTAGTGGTTAAACATGGGTTTTCTCGTGGCTAAAATATAGGTGGGTTTGACAGTGGCTAAAATATGAATGGGTTTGATAGTTGTTAAATATAGATGCATTTGTCATTGGTTAAATGTGGATGGTTTTGTTATTAGTGATATATTGATGGCTTTGCTCGTGACTAACATATGAATGGGTTTGCTCCTGGTTAAAATACGGAAAAGCTTGCATACATGGAACTTTTGATAAAAACGCCTCAAAACCCTTTGACATTTCTCATTTGGCAATGCATCAAGAACCAGATATTAACCCTAGCCCTCTCCACATAGTGAAGAGGGCTGGGGTTAATCTTTGGTTCTTGATGCATTGCCAAGTATAAAGTATTCAGGCCAAGGCGGCCTGAATACTTTATACTTCATTTAATGCCAATTCTGGATAGACTAGGTAAGTTATGTAAATATCTGTGAGAAATATTAAAAGTTAAAGTTACCATTTTGGGACCGACAAAAGTCAAGTTTACAAGCATGGAACTTGTCGATTAAATTTGGATTAACCAACATTTACTCGGCCCACAGTCCTGGAGGAAGACAATGACTTGAATAGAAGTTAGCAAAATGGAATTGATAAACACGTGTACACTCTTGGTAATTATGACGGCAAAGAATGAATTCAAAATCCTGAGAATAACAACAAATAATTTAAATAAGATAACCTTGCCTATTATTGTGCTAGATCCACCTTCAATAAGTAATTATATCCAACATAATTACAATTAACTGTAGATAAAGTAGCAACAATAGTTCCATTACGTTGATCCGATTGTTTAACATTTAGCACTTTGTATCATTCATAATTATTCCCATTTTACTGTATATGGAATCCTCTCAAAATATAGTGTTTTATATATTAGTTCTATATATTTGAAATTGCAGTAACCTGGCTCTCAATTTCAGTCAAGATTGTTTTAGGTGTTGCCATAGAAGGATATGACTACACACCAAAGAAATTGAAATTCAACTTACATTGGCAGGACTAAGATTTTGCTTGGTGAAAATAGTTACCGACAGAGTGCTAAAGGTTGAGGCCTGAGGTGTACTTGTCAAAAGATTGTGATGAGATTACATCACTGTTTTAGTCAATTAGGAATATTCCATTGAGTTTTCTTGCGGTGAGAGAAATAAATAAAAAATAATATAAATAAAAACGAAAACTTCACCATCTCTAAAAATAGGTAGTTCAACCAACCAATCAGAAAGCTTTCACAACCAGGATATAAGTCTGTGAGCCAATCAGAAGCAAATAGTCTTTTCGAAGTGGATTTACTATAAGATAGGCAAAACTAGAGTCGATAAATTAACATTGTTCATTCTCTGATGCTGCGGACATCATAACATACCCAGAGATGAAATACGTCATTTGCACAACTAGCTTGTGATCGGAGATGGATAATTAGTCTTGGATATGACAATAACTTACCTCTGACAGCAAGGCCTCTGATTGGGATAATGGAGTTTTTGAGGAGTATAGAGCAAACTCTTAATTGCTGTTGTTCCCAGGGCTACCCTCACCCGGGGTGTAGCACCTGTTAGAATCCCAGCTATGGTCAGCGTCCTGGGTAAGACGATAAACTACGTCCAGCAGCAAGGCCTCTGATCAGGAGGTTTTGAGGAGCGTGGAAACATCTCTTAATTGCTGGTGTTCCAGGTCCACCCTGACCCGGGGTTGTAGCACCTGTTAGGGTCCCAGCTATATGCAAAAAGTTAACACCCAAACTTGTGTAAAAATAGGTTTTAATACCAGAAATACTTTGCAATAAAAAATATTACCAGCAATAATTTTTGAAGGAAAATTATTATCAGCAATACTTTTAAAAAAAAATAACAGCAATACAAACAGCTATACATTCTTTGGAAAAATATGACCAGCTATAGATTTCATCAAGGAAAAATATTCCCAGAAATAGATTTTTGAAGAAAAACATTACCAGCAATAAAAAATTTTGTCGGCATTAAATAACCCATTGATGTTGATATGTCGTAAAACAAAACAAACCAAACCAAACCCAGATATAGGCAAATAGTTACCTCCACAAACAAATACAAAAATATATGAAAATATAAAAATACATTTTTAATAGTAAAAATTCCAGAAATATACTTTTATATAAAAAATTACCAGCAATACCTATTTATAGTAAAATTACCAACAATACACCAATCAATATGAAAGAACTTTTTCCTGATCGAGATAATATCCTACAATTTCTTAAATAAATCAAACTGTATTCCAAAATATAACTTCAACTAAACTACAACAATGTCCTCACACACATGTATATGAACAAATGCTGAGTATCATCTGCCATGTATTCAACTGCGGAAGTAGAATAACATATATCATATTTTTATTACTTCAAAGCTACCAAGCAAATTAAATTTCAGCATTAAATGACCCATAAGGAGTTGATTTGCCGTTAAACAAACAAATCAAACCATTAGATAGTTAATCCATCTTAGCTATATTGAAAACAAGTATAGCTTCCTTCACCATGTGGCTGTTACATTTGGATACACACATGTATACATATATGGCTTTTTTCGTCGATGGTGACGGTCGGTAGCGGAAAATAAGTTATCTTAAAACACAGCGCCGCTCATGGCTAAAACAACCAATGGGTGATCGGTGCGGTTTCTAACAACGACTACAGTAGAATACTATGGAGTCATCCACCGTGGGGCATTTGCGTCTTTGTATAGCCTCTACGGCACGCTGGACTCTATTCTCTTCATAGCTTTTTGCTCCCGCGAAAACAGCAGCTCTCCACCTCACTCTTTCCCGGACAACTGCGTCCCAGTTCGCCACATTGATAGAAAATTCCATCATAGACGTTAAGCGAAGCTTGGGTCGTCCAAAGCTACGCGTGCCCTGAGACAGTTCCCCATACAGTATCTGTTTTGGGAATTCTGGAGTTATCCATGCGCACAACGTGCCCAAGCCACCTGAGACGCCGAGACCACAGGATGGGATATAGTGACTGAATGCCAGCTCTTTTGAGCACTTCTGTATCCGGAATCCTATCTTACAAGTCATGTAAAAACTAATTAACCTCTTCTCCTGACAAAGGTCCACATCTGCCTCCCGTAAAGGAATGTTGAGTGAGCGCATGTTTAGTAAATTAGAGTCTTGGTTTTTATCACAAGTTTATCACTTTCCCTTGTTCTTTAAGTTTCCTGAATGCAGCTGTGGCCTTTTCCCATTTTGCTTATCAATTTTTTGCTTATCTTTTTCCAATTTTGCTTATATAGATAGGGTCGATGTTATGGTGGATCCCAAGTAAACAAATCTACTGTTTTCAGAGATTCCCCACCATTCGTCTCTTGTTCTATTATCTGAATTTTTTTACGCAGATTATCAACCCGAAGAGATCGCATGTCTCCGCTCGACAAGCCGTTGAAGCTTGATTTCACTGTTCGCCGCCATCGCAGCATCATCAACGAAAAGTAATTCTCTAATGAACACTTCAGTCGGCAGTCGTTTTGACGTCTTTTCACATTGAAAAGAGATCCATCGAACCTAGCTTAAGGTAAACGCCATCATCGCTCCCATCAAAAGCATGTTGTAGGAGGGCAGCAAAATAAATGTCTAAGAGTGTGGGCGTCGGGACACAACCCAGTTTAATGTCACTCCCCACCTTGCATACAGACATATACAGTGTGATTGGGGTCAACTCTAGGCGGTGTAATGGTTAGCAAGCTTGTTTCGCTAGAACAAGTACGACTGAGTAGTGAGTTCGATCCTCACTGGGTGCCCCATACTTTCGGCCTTGTGCCACATCGAAGCTACGCTTAGAAAATCAGGGCTCCTCGAGGTGGAGTAATGGTTAGCAAGTTTTTCTCGCTAAAACAATTACGACTGAATAGTGAGTTCGATCCTCACTGAGTGTCCCATACTTTCGGTCTTGTGCCACATCGAAGCTACGCTTAGAAAATCAGGGCTCCTCGAGGAGGTGTAATGGTTAGCAAGTTTGTTTCGCTAGGACAATTACGACTGAGTAGTGACTTCGATCCTCACTGGGTGCCCCATACTTTCGGCCTTGTGCCACATCGAAGCTACGCTTAGAAAATCAGGGCTCCTCGAGGTGATGTAATGGTTAACAAGCTTGTCTCGCTAGAACAATTACGACTGAATAGTGAATCCATCCTCACTTGATGTCCCATACTTTCGGGCCTTGTGCTACATCTCAGCTACGCTTGGAAAATTCCCATATACACGGTGATTGAAAAATGACTCCCCATTTTATGTATGATGGACTCTCCCGTCTTGTAAAAATTATAGTTAGACCGGAGAGTCCATCATACATAAAATAGGGGGTTACTTTTCAATAACCCTCTATATAATTATGCATCCTTCTTCGCACGTTGATTTTTGGTGTCTCTGTACGAATTTTTGAACTGATTCAGTCTTTCTTATCAAATCACAAAATGAAAGTTATTCTGAATGGCCACTTTTATAAATCCTTTTGTACTAATGTAGGTATCCCCCACCCAGGGCTCTATCCTCGTACCTACGCTGTTCCTAATTTTCATCAATGACCTTCCTGATGTCATTAGTTCTCAAATTTGTATCTATGCTGATGATACAACCATTTACTCCTATCTCGATACTAAATCTGATCAATTCGATAAGGTCAAATTGGTGGCCGATCTAAAAAATGACATACAGTCTGTTGCTATCTGGAGCAAAGAATGGCATGCTAATTTTAGCCCCCCTCCCCCCAAAAAACTGCTCTCTATTAATCATCTGCCTTCCATCACCATGGGTAATGTTAACCTCCAGAAGAGTGACACTTTCCCACCACCGTAAAGTTGACCTTCCTGTGCCTTTTCTATAAATACTTTCATGGTAATTGTTCATATAAGCTATTCGTTATCATATATAGACTTTATGATTTTAAGCGCAGTACTAGATTAGCAACAAGTTCACGTCATCTTACAGTTGAACTGGCTTCATATAAGTTCTATACTGAGAGTTTCTTTCCTCACACTTCTTGATTGTGGAACACTCTTTTGGTTCCATGCTTTCCAACCGACTTTGATCTTCAAAAATTTAAATGCAATGTCAAACATTATTTACTGTCTTCCCGATTACTCTTCTATTGGTCTTACTCCTCAATAATGTTTCTGTTTTCTAATACTTTCACACCAAGTAATTCCTTGTGTCTTAGTGTCTTTACGGATTTTCACGGGGTGAATTCGATTAAAAATAAATTCTCTTTCTCATAAACTGTTTAATTCAAGTTGATGTATCTGTCTATATTTATGAGATGAGGTATTATGTACACTATTTGCATCATTCGGACTATCGTCCTCGTCTTTGTTGCCATATTTATCACAACGTTTCGGCCGTTGTACGCTCCGGCCTTCTTCAAGTGGTTGGAATGTCGAACTGAACCCTTTATTTCGCTCGCTGGAGTAGACTGTTCTAGTTCTACGTGCCAAGTCTAATGGATGTCAGTTATTAGTTATCTCCTGTTAATTCCACTCTCCGAGTTCTCCACTGCTTTAACCAGGTACTGAACTCAGAACTCTTTGGGTCCTGTCACTGGATCTAACCAACGTAATTATCCACTGTGTCATGTGTCCTTAAGTTATTGTCTACCTCCAGGACTATGGGCCTACTAAATGGCAGTAAAGCCTTAAATTTCTTTTTGTAACAAATGCTAAAGCTACAAATTGAACTACATATTTCTTTCTTTCTTTCTTTCTTTTTAATAAATTCACTCCAAACACGGTAATAATGTCACTAGACGCAAGGAGATATTAGGAGTGAAAGAGGATGAGAAGACTTTAGATGGAACCGGAAACCCAATTCTACACAGAAAACAAGGGATAAATTTCTACTCCTGTTTAAAAGACCGGGAGGAGTGTGAACTGGATGACAGGTGAATCTATCTTCTCCTATTGAGGGAAAAAATAGTAAATAAAATTTCACAGTGTAGGCTGAGACGCTAGAAGTACAGTGTTGAAATAGACTTTAGAAGCAACTGGAAAGCCAGTCCCAAACAGAAAACAAGGAGTAAACTTCTACCCCTGTTTAAAAAAGTGATCTTATTTTAGCTTTAGCCTAGCTGTTTACTTTATAATTTGATTCTGTTTACCGGGCAACTTCAAGGTGAAAGAAAAAAGAGGGACATACAAGAAAAATGAGAAAGAAAAGAGAAAGAAAAAGAGAAAGAAAGAACCAGTCAATAGACTTAAGAATATGTGGATTATTGTTCTCATTTTTTGTTACCTCAATGTGATTTTCAATCCACAATCAGAGCTCGTCTAATGATTGCATTGAAGTGTAAAACTGACAATTACTATGCAGTGATCACTATGTTTACATCTATCTATCTATCTATCTATCTATCTATATATATATATATATATATATATATATATATATATATATATATACATATGTGTGTGCGTATTTAGGCAGCAATCCTTCATTCATGCACATTTCATTGAACACGACAGACAAGTTGCTTTGATTTAGTTTTTTTTTATACAATTTCTCATGCGATCTAATAATTTTTTTCTTTTCAGATGATAAATTAGATAAAAACTGTCCTTGAAAATGGCTAAATGTATAGCCGAAAGCGCTCTGATAAAAAGAAGATTCGCTCAGTTTTTATATAATTTATCATCTGAAAAGAAAAAAAAATTATTAGATCGCATGAGAAATTGTATAAAAAAAAACTAAATAAAAGCACCTTGTCTGTCGTATTCAATGAAATGTGTATATATATATATATATATATATATATATATATATATATATATATATATATATATATATATATATGAAACCTTAAAGTGGTCTGTTTTTTATTTAAAATATATATATATATGTGTGTGTGTGTGTGTGTGTGTGTGTGTGTGTGTGTGTGTGATCACAGAGAATAATCCCAGTTTCATAGGATAATCTTTCGTAGCATATTATGCTTTTAAATCACTCTGGTTATCCCGTGAAACTGTTGTCTGACATTATTGAAATTTTATTTCAGATTAAACACCGTTGTCAGATGAAAGGCCGAGTAGACAAGAATGAGCTTGTTCGATATCTTCTTCTCTTTGCTTTTAATCAAGGCCACAAACCTGCCAAATCTGCTCGAGACATTTCTGCTGTGTACGAAGATGGCGTCATTACCGACAGATTTGCACAGAAATGCTTTTCTAGTTTCAAGGAAGTTAAGCTCGAACTCACAGACTCTCCACGTTCTTGCCAACTTGTTCAGTTTGATAAGAACCAACTGCCCATGCTGATTAAACAAAAACTGCGACAGACCATTAGGGAATTTGCTAGGAAAATAGCAAGCCAACGGGTTACTGTTGCTCGTCATAATTAAAATAAATGATAAAAACGAAGAAATTTATGTAATAACCTGATACAAACACACTATCTCTAATTTTGAGCATTATTCCTCAAAAAATGTAGCAACTTTTAATTGTTAAATTGTTTCATTCTTAAAGAAAGTAATATTTACACACACACAAATACATACACACACACACACACACACACATATATATATATATATATATATATATATATATATATATAAATGCGAATTCAGTGTATCACTGTATCACGCTTTTTCAATTAAAGGGACACAACTCTCTAACTGACAGTCTTACAGAAATTTGGGATTTCTAAGTTTTCATGACTGTGATTGTTTTCGACGTTTTTTTAACGTGATTTTTTGGCGACGAATATTTTTGTACAATAACAATTTTTATAACGAGGAAATAAATTTTGGAAATAATCGCAATTAATTGTGAAATCCAGCGAAAGTCACCCATGAAATAAAAAATAATTATTTGTACGAAAAGTAAGGAACTACGGACATGAAATTGTTTTAAAATTAAGTGACGGTAGAAGAATAATCGTTGAATTTTTTTAAAAGGCTAAGCTTAAGATATGAATGCAGCGATCAATTTTGAGTTCTTCTGCAGTTTATTGCTGCCTACCGCATACGGCATCAGTATGCCTCGCAAAATGAAATCTTCGCCAACAGAGGACCAGGCTGCATTCAAAAGGGCCAAAACTGCAGTGAGGGAAAGAAACTACTGGGCAAATGAAAACCCAGATCAAATGGCAGCCAGGAGAGCTTCCAATGCTGAGAATATGCAAAGACTTAGGGACTCTCAAACTCCTGAACACACACAGACACACACACAGACACACACACAGACACACACACACATATATATATATATATATATATATATATATATATATATATATATATCAAAAGGGCGTGAAAGCAAGGGTCACAAGCTCACATCAATGCAACTAAATATGTTAGCTCTATCACTGATATTGAGCGGTTTCTAATAAGTCGTGCATATATAATATATAAATAATATATATAAATATATAATATATAAATAGTATATATAAAAATCGCATATATATATATATATATATATATATATATATATATAATTCGAAGTAATATATGCCTGTATGTATATATTTTTTATTAATCCAAACGTTATTTTTAGTTGATACCTATGTTTGAGTATATGACCCATTTTTTGTTGCTTTGCACGGTTTTTAAACTGTTTACTGCATCTATGTCAAGAGACTTAATAAAGAACATGTGCTCTTCAGCAGGGTTCAAACCAGAATCTCCCTTTATGAACCCTGTCAGAGAGCACATTATTTTTTATTGTCTTTTTAATGTGCATGATGGTTAACATAATTCACACAGTTGAAACAAAAAAAATGGGCCATTTCCTCAAACATGAGTATCCACTAGAAATAATGTTTGGAGTAATAAGAAATAATGCCAGATTAAAAATAAAATCTATTAATTCCTATCTATCTATCTATCTATCTATTTATCTATCTCTCTCTCTCTCTCTATATATATATATATATATATATATATATATATATATAAGACGCAAACATTTTATATTATTTTTGTGTTATAATGTGGATTTTCTTATATACTTTATTCTATATATTTTGCTACACGCGTTTCGAGTCTTGTGACCTTTATCAGGCGAAGAATGGTTATTTTCACATATTATTTAAAGGAATGGATTTTTTTCGCTATGTTAAATCTTTTAACCATTGTCTTTTGTATGTAGTATCAGTCAATTAAATGCATATTGGGCAGGCCGATATATACACATATATATATATATATATATATATATATATATATATATACATACGCATGCACACACACACACACACATATATATATATATATATATATATATATATATATATATATATATAGGATGTCTCATAATGATGGGACATTTAAATTCCAGGTAATTTGGATTCAAACAGACATAAAGTAAAGACACAAGGACAACGAGTACAAATATGTTTCGTTGAACTCTTGTATATCAGTTAAGTAATAAATAAATTTGGTACTCTATGTCATTTTAATGATCCAATATATATCTTTTAAAAGGTGCCCCATCACTATATATATATATATATATATATATATATATATATATATATATGTATGTATGTATGTATGTATGTAAGTATATGTATATACAAGGTGTGATGGATAAATTGTCACCATTTTATATTTTTAACTAGCTGTATAGCCCATCTTTGACCGGGTATATCATTACAAGGAATTTTTGCCGTTCAATTGGAGCAGTTTAAATTGAAAGTCAGCCCACCCGAAAACCAATATTAGTAACAACAATTTGGTGCAACCGAGGCACATCCCCAAATGGGGGTTAACAATTTAAATGAGGCGTGGCCCTGAAAAGAGTCGTTTTTTCGTTCTCAATCTTGTTTCAGCCTCACGCACCACAACAACTGAAGAGGCGTTTCGCCTCAGCCGTTGAGTCCTTTGATCATCATTTTCAACCTCCCGCACAGAAGCGTTCAGGTATGCTCGTCTGGAAAGCCGATGACTTCGTTGATCTTCGGACTCAGTGGCTCTGATTGAAGCATTCCGAGAGGCATTTTGAGACAGGCAAACTGAATGTTCTAAAGACGATTCGTTATCTCTTATTCGCATGGTGGACCCGGTGGCAGCGGTTTTGCGACCTAGGCAAGTACTTTTCTTTGGTGGCATGTCTTAGGCAAGTATGAATTGTCAAATGGAATGCGTTGGAAAATACCAGAAGAGAACTCAGTATAGCTACAGGGATCACTAAGCTTGAATAACTTTAGAAAGACAGGAAAAATAAATGTTGAATAATAAAAAGGTAAGCTTACTTATTACTACGGTAAATGCAATGCAAAAACTGGCAGGACAATCAAAAAAATTAAATTGTGAACGGCAGTAAACAACAATGAATGCAACATCTTAAAACTGTAGTAGCAGGCTTTATGCAACGGGAAAGGTAACCTCACTTGAGAGAGATTGATGCTTGGCCAAAAGAAGGGGAAAATGTAAGCAGAGCTGAAAGTACAGAAGTAAATGCGGAAGTGCGGAATTAAGCGGTGACAATGAACTTAGAACTGCGTAGACAATCAGTATGACACGGCGGCGTTTGATTGGACGTGTAAAAGGGCTTCCTGCAGCCAATACAGCAGGTGTCGCGTTTCAAAGGTCATGCGTATGCGAGTGCATCAGCGTGTGACACATCACGTGACACATCGCGTGTTGCAGGGCCACACATACACGCGTTACTGCAATCACTAATTATCAAGGTCAGCAGTAACCGATGGGCAATGTGTGGAGGTGTGAATCCCGCCCACACAGCATGAGCTAAGACTGGAATTTTATTTGTGAAAAAGTAAATTAAATTTTGCCTTTGATTTTTGCCCAAAGTGTAAAAAATCAGTTTTTTTTTTATTTTTAATCTTCAATTATAATTATTTGTAATTTTTTCCAGCCAATTTGGACTGAAGAATTATCTATCAAACATCGCTATCAAACAAATCAACAAATCAACCATTCGCCCTAGCATGGATTATTGCTGCCATATATGGCCCGGTGTCCCTTCTTTTTGTCTCAAGGTTCTTGATCCAGAGATGAATATGCAATGTAATTGGCCCTGATCTGACATCTCGTCTGTAGTCGCTCTCTCACAGACGTGCCGTCGCCTTCCTCTCTGTCTTTTTTACAAATATTTTCATGGTAACTGCTCCGATGAGTTGCTTTCGCTGGTTCCCAGACTTCATGAATTTAAGCGTTCTACTAGGCTAGCATCTCGCTCACACACTTTCACTGTTTAAACTGTTAAATGCAGCCGTCTCTTCTACTCCAATACGTTCATGTATCGCACTTCTCGCCTGTGGGACTCCTTCCTCTCTTCTTGTTTCCCTGATAGCTATAATCTCCAACTATTAAAATGTAATGTCAATCGACGTCGCCAGATACCTTGATCTATCCCCTATCCTTCTCTTCATCCTTTCCACTATCACTCCTATTTGGTCTCACTCCAATTCTCTGTAACCCCTTGCGTGCTAGTGGCTTCCCGCCTTGCTTGGAGTGAATCGCTTAAAAAAAAGTAATAATGGTCCGTAAGACTGACTCACGAAAAAGGGTGAGGTATTCTGTGCTCTCCTTGAAACATTTTCATGGAATTCTTTTTCATTCTTTCTTTCTTTTTTTTAAGGTGTAATCAAATAGTACAATCGTCAATAATCTTATCAGTTTCACTCCCATTTTCTTTTCTTCTCTAATTTTAATCAGTTTAAAGATCACTATTTTTTTCATAAATTAATGTCATGGCTTCATGTCATGTTCAGTTAGATCGGTACAGAAAGAATCCCATGAAAATGAGGATCACATATGTCATATTTATTTTCCAAGTTTATCTTGTATAAAGATAAAAAATTTTAGTGATAATATAAATGAAGTGAGAGCTGAAAATTCCTCAAATTTCTCTTCGAAATAGGTTGGTGAGATTCACCAAGCTCTAAAGCAAAATTAAATTTTTGACACTACTTATATTGGCTTAGGGAAATATGCGGGGAATAATGCTTTTAAAATAGTATTCATTAGAAGAGGATATTTCCTCTTCTTAATATCAATACGACATGGAGTTTGCCCTAATCAAGGAAAAGAATAAGATCTGGGTATTCTAGTTTTATAAGATTTATCTCTATGATCACATATTTCTGAAATAGTAAGGAATATATTCAGATCATTTGTAAACAGGTATGTCGAAGGCACAGAAATATACGAGTGCACCTCTGAAGCTCTTGACAATCAGAGATTGACAGCTGACCTCTTTTATGATCTAGCACTAACTTTCCATTAGGGAAAAAACTGGTTGGTTACGTTCAGTGCCTCGAAAACCGAATCAGTTACATTCCATCACCACCGATCAGACCCTGAACTACCACCAGTCACGGCGAACGGATGTTCTCTTGGGGAAGTTCCATGCCTTGAGGAAATATTGGGCCTCAAACTCACATCAGACCTCAAGTAGAAATATACAATCCATCACTAAAGATGCAGATAAAATGATCGATTCCCTGTAACCACTCCATTAAGTATTTGATCCCTCGTGTTATTCCTTTAACTTTATAAGAATCAGATCAGGCCAAAAATGGACTAATGTTGGCATTTTGGGGCTGGAGCTGTCCATTCCAGTTTTGATAGTGCTCAAAATCGTTTCTGAGTCCTTGTGGGTGATGAATTATTTTCTACTCTCCAACCTCTCTGTCTCTCTGTCTCTCTCTCTCTCTCTCTGTCTCTGTCTCTGTCTCTGTCTCTCTCTCTCTCTCTCACACACACACACACACACACTCTCTCTCTCACACACACACACACACACTCACACACACACACACACACACACATGGGATATGGTGAGTCTCTCACTTGTCTATCGCTACTTCCATGGAAAGGGCTCGGACGCACTACATTCCTTGTTTCTGCCAGGGTCTAACATTGACAGCAAGAACCTACCATGCCATTTACTTAGTAGCAAATCAACCACATTCGTATTCCATCGACGGGAATTAAGTTCCACTCAAACAGTTTCCCCTCGTGAACCACTGTTCTGTGGAATTGACTCCCAAGAGGATGCTTCCCTGGTCACTACAATCTTAAACTTTTCACATCAAGATTTAACCATTATCTTCCTTTCCTATCCATATAAACTACCCCTTAATGTAACCCTCTACCTCGAGTAGACCTGGGGCCTTGTACAGAGTGAACCTTTCTGAAAAAAAAAAAAGTTAATTAAAAAAATAGGTATGATCAAACGTTGATTTACAAATCTCCCCCCCTCCCAAAGTTAAAATCACTCTTTTTACACTCTTTACAACCAGTATTCGAATATGAGCCTGTTATCTGGAGCACAAATTACAAAAAAAAACAAAAAAAAACATATCGACTGATTGCAATCAGCCCAAGACTTAAAAGGTTAGGAAGGAAACCTTTATTAATACTGGAAAGGGTGATAACAGTTACCGGTTTTGAGAAAACTATTTTCCGGAAAAATTCCTTTAATTTTATAAATTTCCACCGACAGTAGTACAAGGTGCTCAGTTAAAGAATTCCAAATGTTTCCTTATAATGAAACGGTTAATATTACCGTTAACATTATCATCATGATGACACTTAAATTTGAACAGCACTAAAATTTTAGACGGACTTGAGGTTCTTCCATCATCAACTAAAATGCAAGGAAAATTCACAGCTACATATATTATGTTCCCATATGGACGAAAATTTATGATATTCCCTCTATTTTTATGGAGATTCATTCATTGTTTGAATGGATAAAAGTGCTCAGTATAAGGGATAGAGCGTATGCAAATATAAACATGGGCACTGAGGAGAACACCAAGCACCATTGCAATCTTCAGGCCATGTTCTGGGTGTATAGCTGAGGTATTGGACATTTTAATTATTGCTTAGGAAGGTGTTTGCCTTTTGGTGCTTTTTTTTTCTTTTACTTTCTTAGTTTGGGATTTTGCTTTTGTCTAAGGTTTTAGGTCTTTTAGAAGGTTGTCGGTTGATAGCACCAACATTTTGAGATTTTTTGCATATATATATATATATATATATATATATATATATATATATATATATATATATATATATATATAATTTTTATAAAAATCAGATGGACGAAAATTATAAACTGGATGAATGCAGAAATAAGAACATTATAAAAAAAATGCATAACACCAGTTGACAATAGCAAAAAAAATAAAGATTAATGATTTATTACAAAAAATTTAAAACCTCTAACCTTATAGTTTTTATATAATGTATCAACCGAAAAGAAAATATTATTAGATCGTATGAGAAATTGTATAAAAAACTAAATAAAACACTTTGTCTGTCGTCTTCAATGAGATATATATATATATATATATATATATATATATAAAAAAAAAATAAAAGTTATAAAAATTAGGGAGGATTTGAGATAATCATAATTAAATAATTCATCCAGTCTAAAAGAAACCTCAACAGAATGAACTGGACGGCCGTTTCGTCCTATACTTGGGGTTCATCGGCAGTACGCATCCACTACCGAGAATTGAAACCCAGACAGTTACGATATGAGGTAAACGTCATACCAACTGTACCAACGGGCCTCGGTGACGAAGAGGAAACGGATAGGCACTGCTGGTGAGTCCCAAATATATGCTGTCTGCATTCTGTTAATGTTTCTTCTAGACTTGATGAATTACTATATATATATATATATATATATATATATATATATATATATATATATATATATATATATATATATATATATATATATATATCGAGTTCCCTTAAGACAATTTGTCAGGAGGCTTGGAATGAAATTGGCATTAATTTTGGCAAGAAGCTTACCTCAAATTATTTCAAACATCTAACAGCATTTACATAAAATAACGAATACATTGTTAAATACTGAAAATAGTTAATTGATATGTGTGCTACACTTTTGCATATTAGATTCTGTTGTATTCGTCTGCAAGTGTAGACAAGCCTTTCTTTATTTCTCCTTATACATTGTATATACTAAGTATTTACTAAAATGCTAAAGGCATTGACTCTGGTATCCAGGAACAACTGGCAGACGATCAGATTGGCAGGAATCATGATGTCCAAGGAGGGGTCATGAAGGACGGGAAAAAAGCGAAACCAACTGTTGAAGATCAAGAGACAACGCAGAAAGTACAGTGAGTAATCATACCACATTACAGCTTCATCTGCCACACCTGCAGAAGAGAGTGCCATGCAAAGATTGGCCTGTTAAGCCACTCCAGACGTTGCTCACAAAAGGACTGAAATTTGACCAAACAGGTTGCTACTATAATACCATGAGATAAATGGATGCTTATTACTAAATTTAGCTAAGTTTTAAGTTAGAAATAAGAATAAAAATTGTTATTTGCTTAAGAATGTTCCCATTATTTTTTAGTGTCACTGTATTTATGCTTGTCTCATTATAACTTAGATTACATGAGTAACACTTTGTTATAAAGCCTGGTTGATTTTTTTAAGCCGTAAATTAACCTCTATGGGTTATTTAATGCCAAAGTCTAAATATTTTGTACATAATTTTATGCCTTCAACTACAGATATTATGTACATAATTTTATACTTTCAGGGCAAACATATGTTTTTAGTTATGTAATTTGTAGATAAAATGTATTGTTGGTAATTTTTTAAAAATTATTGTTGGTAATTTCACTACAAAAACAGCTTCTTGTCGTGAACCATTGCTCTGTGGAACAAATGCACAAGAAGTTGTTTCCTATAATCACTACAATCTTAACCTGTTCAGGTTAACCGTTATTCTCCCCACCCTGTCCATATAAACTACCCCTTAACGTAACCCTCTACCTCAAGTGACCCCGGATTTTGTACATGGTGAACCTTACCAAAATAAAATAAAAAAAAACTTGGAAAAAAGGTTAAGATTTTACAAGTACAACATAAGTACCTTAGACGAGAGAATTCACACTAAACTAAATAGGGATCCATTGTTTTCTATAACTCACTCATGATATGTTCCCCGAGTGCTAGCTCGGTTGAAATGGAAAGGGTCGTTTATATTAGGGCAACTGCAAGTTATGAACAGGCAATGTTGGAGAAGTTAACAACAAGCATTATTTGATTCAACGGTCAGTCATAGGATAGTTAGTCTCAGAGTTTTGGAGGAAGAAAAAATAATTTTATCAGAACTGAGTTTTGGGTGTCAGAGTGTAAAGATCTAACAAAAATTTGGGTCTTCATTCCTGGTTGATTGGGTGCATCATCCCCATCGGACTGGAGACAGGGAATATTCGTTGTAATTAACAATTTCAAATTCGGTTTATGTTGTGGATTCCAGGTTGAAATCCGGTACCAATAAAGAACAAACGCCAGGAATGAATATATGAACATAATGTATTAACGTAATAATACAAACTGGTAAAGCAGGTTAGTAGTTCCAGGAATACGGGTTAGTAGCAAAATATATATACAGTCTTTGATATTGAAGTATCGCTGTATGACTTCTTACTGAGTCGACGTGCTCGCTCACTGTGACTCCTACAACGCTGTTACCTCACCCTCACTCTTCCGGTTATCTACAACCTTTTACTCTGTCACTCTGGACTCAACTCGGCTCTACGGTCTTTTTCTGTCTTACTCTAGCAGTAGTATATGTATATACTGGGTGAGTTCATTTGTATAAAAAGGGGTGGATCCATCAACAGTTTATAAATCTGCGATAAATCTAATATTTTTATACAGAAATATGTTATGCTCTCTTCTAGCCAATACAACATGATTAGAGAATTTGCCAAAGAAATCCGCCAAGACCTAAGAAGCTCGTAGAAATCAGTTCAAGCCAACTATCCAAATCTGGTCAGCACTATCAATAACAACTATAATTAATATTATTAAGATCTCCCATCGCACGATGCCGCATTTGGCGCTGCGACCAGGATCTGATCCTGTGTTTATCAAGTTCCATATTGAACCGCACTTCACCACTGTTTATATCATAAATACTGGTTGCCATTGACAAGGATTCGTCCGACCAACTACCTGAAACACTCCTACGAGGTCACTTTGTTATATTTGTTGATTGTATAAGGAATGAGAAAATCACACAAGTTCAAACCCTTATTCACCACATGTTATATTGTCACATAATACTGTTTTGAATGATAACATTGCATGACAACACCAGGAGACACTTTGATCCTTCAATGACTAAAACACGGTTCACCTATTCTCCTTACTCCTCTCACAGTGCAGAAATGAAATAATGTTGGAAAATTTTGAGTGCAAATGCAAAGAAAATAAGAAACTAAGGGAAAGCTAAGGGAAAGCAAATCCTATGTATCCTGGGTAAGACGATAAACTACGTCCAACAGCAAGGCCTCTGATCAGGAGGCTTTGAGGAGCGTGGAACCAATTCTTAATTGCTGGTGTCCCCAGGTTCACCCTGACCCGGAGTGGTAGCAGCAGTTAGGTTCCCAGCTGTGGGCAAATAGTTGACCCCTCCAAACTGGAGTCAAAACACTATGAAAGTGTAAAAATAGGTTTTAATACCAGCAATACGTTTTTGTAAAAAATTACCAGCAATACATTTTTGAAAAGAAAATTACCAGCAATAAAAATCTTGTGTGTACGTTGGCGTTTGGTGAATGTTCGTATTTTGGTGAATGTTCGTACGTACGTATATGTGTGTATAATATTCATGGCGTCTTCCCACAAGTGAGAAACGCTATCTCCTAAGAGAGCTTACATTGTAGTCGCTGAAATGAAAAAATTAAAAAGAGGATTTATCTCACCTCCACGCGAGGTGGGATGCGGCACGAGGCCTGAAAGAAAGAGAGCTCGAGGCAAGACGCCGCGCAGTATTTATGGTATAGGAAGAAAGACCCCTAGGGACAATTTCGGAATTAAAGAGGAGCTAACTCCGACAACTTAATAACATGACTCGAGTTTTCAGGTTAAACTTTGATGTAACGGATAACGGCACGGAATGAGAAATTGGCGAACCGAGCTCGAATTCCAGTTGAGTTACATTCACTTATGCATAAACCTCCTTTGGAAAGTATAAATCCATCTCTTCACTGTCCAGCCTTATTCACTCTAGGCCAGTGATTCTTAAACTTGTTGGAGATACTGAACCCTGCAAGTTCCATCGCTGCATTAACCGAACACTTCGTAATTGGAAAAATAAAATACGATTTCTTCAAATCATAGGTATATACTATCAGCAGTGCCCAGCGTTGCCCGTGCTTGATTCAAAAATCGTACGACTCATACAGCAATCGCTATCACTTGACTTAAAATATTTTTGCCCTTCCTTGCTTTTAAAGGAGTGCCCTTTGCCGTGCTGATGCTGCTACATGCCTTACTTCTTGCCTATCAAACACTGCGAATTTTTTCTAAGCTCTATACTAAACATTAAATCTGTTACGAAAAAAGAACTAAACAAAATGAACACAAAACGATCAGCTTTAAAAAAGGACTCGTAACTGGAAAAACCGAATGAAAAAAAATATTAACAATAAATACTTTTTCACACCTAACCCATTTCTGCGGAATCAGAATCAACGTTGAGTTTAAACAAGCGAATGAGCCAATTGGAGTAAAGTGCCATGCAGGTTTAAATTTTTCCCACTTGTGACGAATGCAGCTATCGATTTTTTTTTTTTTTTTTTGCATGCTAGCATGCTAGTTAACATTCGTGTCAGTCAGCTGTTGGTTCTCACGCTGGCCAATAGAATTTTCCTGCCTATTCGTGGCAGCCAGCTATAGGCTCTCACTCTGACCAGTAGAAAATGGCCGCAAAACATGAAAACTGCCGTAGAAGCATGAAAAAATCGATTATTTCCACTATCGATGGGAGTTGGGAAATGCAAAGTTGGTCTTGGCCTTCCCGCTAACTTGGAGCATGTGCATGTTAATTTTGGTGTAAATCCGTCGAAAATTGCGGCCGTGCATTCGTTACACATGCACACACATCCTGCCTTTTATAGATTTAATTAGTTCATAAATAAAACATGCATCAGTTGTACACAAAATTATTATGTTCAAAGAACAAAACATAACATACACACGAAAACAAAAATATAACTCAATGAACATTTACTGCAAATCAATGTGGCCTTTGTTGTTGCCTTTCAAAGACAAGATAAAAATTGCGCCTTCATCTTGGCAAGTGCCTCTCTCATATCATTTTCGAAACAATGTCTGTTCCTTTTCTTTCTGCCATCCTCGAAAACGATTGCTCGCAAAGATACGTTGCAACAAATGGGATGAGTATTTCAAGGACTTGTCAATAAGAGGGTATGCTACGATTTGGTGACAACAAAACGTTGACAGCGTTGTTGTTCTAAAGAGTTGCTGTTGAATCTGGCTCCGCTAAAGTTCAATGATTTCGTCGAGGTATTCATCATTGACATGTCTTGACCTCCGCCGAACTCCTGAGAATGATTCACCGAACGCCTGGAGTTCACTCACACCCAGATTAAGAACATCTGCTCAAGGCTAATTTTTAATGATTGATCTTAGTGTTGTGGAGTATTTTCACAGTGGAGGCTTGTATTTCTAATAAGTCGTCCTAAATTAGGTCCGACGTACAAAACGTTAGGAACTTGGAAAATAAGAGTCAATGGCGCAGCAATCTAGTTGTGATGGTTGGTACTTCAAAATGTCCGAATCTCGACTGACGCGCTCAACACCATTCTGCAAGACTTGCCACTGCTACTTACCTGGGAGAGTCCATTACAATAGAATAGGTACTATGGCATAACACTTAGAAAGTGGTTATATACAGTTATGACAGTTTAGATATTTCTGAGTGAGTTTGCTGCCATGCATGGCATCCATAAGAAAGTCCTGATCTGACGAGGCTATTTGATAACATGACTCAAGTTTTCAGGCTGATGTTTTGGGTTTTGTAGCAGTTTGCGTTGTTGTGCGAAACTATCTCAGGCACAGCATATTCCATATACAATTTCTTTATCTGTTACACTGAATTTATTATAACTGATCCACACATCAAAGTATTTGAAGTGGACAGTATTTACTAATTCCACATCCTGAAGTTTTATGATAGATTCAAGGTATGTTCCATCACTGCTTTCATTCCAATTTCAGATTAATGTTTCTGTTTTGGAAAGATTTATCTTGAATTCTATTTCTTGGAACACTTTGTGGCAGACATAGTGAACCGAAACCCGACTCGAGGGGTGGAAGTGGTGAACGGGACTTGCCTTATTCTCGAGCAGAGAATTCGTTTGGGTATGACATGTATAACTTCAAGGCGAGTGACTCGTTTCGTCAAACAAGATCATCTTGGAGAAAAGAGTGAGTTCCGAATGGGTACATCGTACGATATGGTTGCAGTTGTGATAGAACGAACGAACGAAGCGGATACCAGGCAAAGAATGACGATAAATACCAAAAAACCGGTGTAGAGGGAAGAAACGCCCAATCTTAAATTGCGTCCCACAACAGAGTCGCTAATTTCTTTTGACCACAGACTTGGTAGAGAATGTTAATCTGTTTTATTTATGATCATTCTTATTACATTTACGGATACTTATGCCATTCTGCCTTAAACTTTAATTTTTACCCGGACTCACACGAGTCCTCCAAATATTGTCTGCAGGACAAATGTTCCAAGTGCTATAAACATAAACGCCTCGCAACAAAAGAAATTATCCCCGAAACAAAACAAGTGATCCCCGCAGCAAAAGAAGTGATCCTCGCAACAAAAGAAGTGATCCTCGCAACAAAAGAAGTGATCCCCGAAACAAAACAAGTGATCCTCGCAACAAAAGAAGTGATCCCCGCAACAAAATAATGCCACTAAGACGCTGGAGTGAAAGAGAATGAAAAGACTTTAGATGGAACCGGAAACCCAATCCTAAACTATAAACATCTACTCCTGTTCAAAAGACTGGTGTGAACCGGGCCGATTTTCAAAATAAACCCTCTTCACTAAGCAAACTGATGCAGCACAATCTTCCTGTACCATTTTCATCTTGCGTTATAGTAAATACACTGAACAGGTAACGTAAGATTTGTAACCAGGGTGTGTCTCAAATTTGTAAACTCTCGTGGCTCGATACAAATTATTAATGTGAAATTAAAAATATAATTTTCTATGATGAGTTCCTGGACTTTAGAACAATAGCCAAATCATTGGGTGTGCCTCTGACCTGAATAAAATATATGAACCACATAAATTAGGAATTTATTTTAATGAAATAATTTTTGTTAGTTTGGGTGACGATGGGTGCGATCATTTAAATGTTCTTTTCATTTAATATTGTCATAAATAAATTCCCTACAAAAGTAACTTTACAAACAATTGGGATTGTTTTATCCGTTGTAAATATTGAATTATTAATTTAGTTTCTTTTCAATTACTTAACCCTTTATATTTTATATTCCACAAAAGGAAACATATATAGACATTCCAGCGATCTTGCCATAACAAGTTAGCCAAAATGACTGAGTGACTTGTGTTCAGATTATGTTACGTAATTATTGACACAATTTTACCGGCAAAAACTCAGCAATTATGAGGTGAAGTGAAATTTATTGATTCATAAAATCCACTTATATTTATCAGCTTTATTATTTCCAAAAATAAACTATAATTAAATTTTTCTCAATTATATATTCAACGCAGTGGCGTAGCTAAAGGGGGGGGCGAGGGGGGCGGACCGCCCCGGGTGCCAGCACCCAACAAAATTTTTCAACCAGGTTAAGGTGCCAAAAATAGTCTGAAAACAGTGGTGGAGACACAGGGTTTCGCAGGCGGGCATATGACCACCCAGAAATAATTTATGAGCCCCCAGTTTTGTACCCCCGTCAAAAATTTTCTAATAAATTCTCGGGAAATTTGTGAGTAGGAAAAATAGCAATGTTTTCAGCTTTCATGTGTTTCAGTTGCTACAATCTTGGTTACTAACAAGAGACATTGTTGTAACATTTTATCGGATGATATGGTGTTTTAACGCTGCATCATACTTATTATAAAACCCAGGTTGTGTGTGTGTCTGTACGTTTATATATTGGATCGGATTTCCTATATTTTTCGACCGATTTCAACAGAACTTCACAGGACTGCGTAAAATTACCTTGCGGTGGTTCTGACAGCGCCAAAAATTAGAAAAACACAATTGTTTTTGCACAAAATCAATTTGAAAACACGATTCTGTCGCCAGAATGAAAGGGGCACAACTCATATCGAGTTATACTTATTATAAAACCCAGGTTGTGTGTGTGTGTGTGTGTGTTCGTTTATATATGGGATCGGATTTCCTACATTTTTCAACCGATTTCAACAAAACTTCACTTTTTTTTGGCAGGTAGTGTTTCTTATTGTCTTGCACACTTTTTTCTTTATTTTTACATTCAGAATGCATTAAAAATTCCATTTACAAGACAATTGTTTATAATAAAATTCTATTCAATCGGTAGACTCATAACGATAGACAACAATGTTTTTGTTTGAGTTTGGGTTTGACAAATTCGTAAAACAAAAAAAAACAAACAAAAAAAAACAAAACAAAAACTAATTAAGACATGCGTGCCGTCAACCTTAAACAATAAACTTTGTCAATTTTATTTTTCAGTCTTTATGATGGTCGATACTTGATCTATCTCTTACTGTTACATCCCCGGGCAACGCCGGGCACTACTGCTAGTCATTAATAACAACAAAGCGAAATACGAAGCCAAAAGTGCAACAATTTCAGTCTTGCCTGTGTATCAATTCGCTGAGATACAATTTTCCATTGAGTGAGCGATATACTTTTGAATATATCTACTAGTGTTGGGACGATTAATCGGAATCGAGAATCGGATCTTTTGGGGGTGTCGGAAACGGTATCGGAATCGGAAATATTTGTGCCTATTTTCCGATTCCAAAAACGATTCTTTTAAATTTTTAACTTAATTTTCCATTATTGGTACTAATGATAAATATTTATTGTTTTTAAATTATCACTAAAACTAACTAAATTCATAATAACATCAAAATACGATGTAAATTTATTTTACTTATATAAAGAAAAACAAAAAAATAAACTTTGCATAAATTCTCTAGGTAACCTTTAAAAGAATGCAGTTGATTTACAATGTTCCGAAAAATGTTTAAAAATTAAATAGAACATTTTTGTCAAGAAAAAATACTTTCAAACATCATTGATAATTAAATAGTACTCAGAAAATAATGCAACGGAAAATTGGACACCGGAAAATTAGCAACAGAAAATTACGTCAACCATGAGCCAGTCGAGACTGTCGGGTCTGGCTGTGCTGTCCATTGAAAACGAGCTTACAAGACAAACAGATTTTGACGATGTCATTGACCAGTTTGCCACAATGAAAAGAAGAAAACATTCATTATAAGACCATAGTATCGAATGTCATTCTTTTGTGTATTACCGTGTTTTGTATTTAGTTGTTCTGAAAGTGAACAGTTGCATTTTAAAAATCTTTTGATTTGAACTAATTATTTTGTGGTATTGGATTTTGTCTTGGATCATACATGTAAACAGTAACGCACCGGTCAGTAGAGTAAAGTAGAGGTAGAGCATGTATGAAAATTTAGCTACAGTTAACCATTCAGCATAGGGTGAATCGGGGTCATTGGGGTGACATTTGAGCGGACCGCCCCGGGTGACGTTTACTCTAGCTACACCACTGATTCAACGTTATTTGGAATAACTCCTTGCCACTTATTGGAGGCACGTTGGAGTGATGGATAGAAGTTCGGGTTGTGGAATCGGAGAGCCGAGCTCGAATAATAGTCGGATCCATTACATTCACTAACGTGCTAATACCCTTGGGAAAGCTGTGAATCCTCTTCTATGGTTCTATAGCTTTGGGTGGCAACTTGTCTAGGAGAAGGAAACTTGGAATTCAAAACCGGCCTGGAGAGGTTTGGGGTCTCTCAAGCTGTCTTAACTAAGAAACACCACTTCTACAGCGACTTTAGTACAATTGCTGCCCCTACAACAGTGATAGATCACGGGATTCACGCGCGCGCGATCGTTTGCCACTTATCAGGCTTTGAGAACTTTTGAATAAAACTCGGTAGGTTTGATGTTAAATAATGATAGAGTATTGAGAGATTGGCAATGTTTAATCTATGGGAAAATGGGTTGTAGAGGGAGAAATAATTCATCACTCACAAGGCTGCGTAAAGGTTTTTGAACTCTGTCAAGTGAGGATTGGTTAGTTCTAGCCCAGATATGGCAGCAGTACTCCATTTCCGGTCTGATCTGGCTCTTGTAAACATAGAACATGGCAGGATGAGTCAGATACTGAGTCGATTTGTATAATGAACCAACCATTTCTCAGAATCTTTAGTAATGGATATGAGATCTACTTGAGGTTTGGGGTGAACATGAATCCAAATAGGTGATCAAGGCATCATGATAGGTTAAAGTTCACGGTCCTTACACAACATTTTCATGAAATACCAGCTTCCTGATTGTTCTACTTGAAACAAAATTGAATTTTTTCAAATTTCTACACAAATTTCATGAGCATATTTTATGATTTCTCTTCGGCAGGCAATCACGTGGCCTGTCTTGTCTCCGACCCGTCTCTTTCTGACGAATTCCCTTAGCGCATTCGTACTTATGAATATTGCCAAAAACTGACAGGGGGGGATATGGCGAGGTAGGGACATTTCGGCGAATCACTTCCAGTTTACGTCATAACTTTGGAGAATTCCTTCTTTCCCAATTCCCTCATCTCAATGTCTTTCACCAACTTTTCAGTGAGCGTGGCGAGAGCCTAAACTCCGCTTCTGTTTCGAATCAACTTCACATCTGTTGTTTAGCGAAAATGAAATTTCCGCTTTGCAGCTGTGCGTCAAACAAACATCGACCCTCAAGTCTGAGTCACTTTTCCATTGTTCAAACCGCTCAACATACAATTAAAGGCCGTTTATAAGTGAATTTAATCTTCGGTTTTTCCCACAGGTTCTTTTGGTATTAACTCTTCTTGTTTCCATGTATCTCAGCACATAACACTTTCTTATGTTTTAACAACACCTTCTTCGTTTTACCACGGCAACGACAAAAAGTATCAGGAAAGTTCTACGTGAATGAATAGTAGACATATAAAGTCTACCATTCATTCATGCATTCAATATTGCTGCCACATCTGGGCTGAAGCTTCTGCAACGTAGCTTGAGATTCTTGATACAAAGAAGAATCTGCAATATTATTGGCTCTGACTTGGCATCATGGATGTATCTGTTGTTAACTGTGACAAGAAATGGCTTGTTATTTTTAATGCCTCTAAAATATAACTGCTTTCTTTTAATCGCATGAGGGAAACTTTTTTTGCCTTTTATCAACATGGCTGATGCTAACCTCCAGGAGAGTGAGTCCTTGCACCTTCCCGAGTTAATGTTTTATGCTGACATGAAGTGAAAAGATTATATTGTCTGAAGGGTCTGCTGCTAGGAATGTTGGTTCACTGTGTCGTGCTAGATAATTTATCTCGTCAGAATCTATCGTACATATTTACGGGTCTACCATATTGAATATTGCTGACACACCTGACCTGGTGTTTCTGCTATGTATTTAGAAATTGATAAAATACAAAGAAGAATCAGTAATTTTATTAGTCTAAACTTAGTATCTCGGTAACAGTCAGTTTCCCATCGTCATAAAGTAGCTTCCCTTTTCTATAAATACTTTCATAGTAATTGTTCTGATGAGCCTTCCTCTTTGGTACCTAGACGTTACAATGTTACTAGATAGGTAGTACTAGATTGGTAGTAAGGTCTCGTCATTTTACAGTTGAAATGGCTAGATGTAAACGTAAGTTCTATGCTAATAGTTTCTTCTCTCGCACTTCATCACTTGTGGAACTCTCTTTCGGCTTCTTGCTTTTCCGTCAGCTTTGATCTTCAAAAATTTAAATGCAATGTCAAAAAAAAAAAAATTACACACACATATAATTTGTGGAATTTTCTTTTTTTCCACCTATTCTTATTGTACATTTCTCTGTCTTAATTTTCAATCTCCCGTGGAAGCCTGACGAGCGGAAGCGAAACCGGTTGCTTCCCCCCCCTTGTTGTTGAGTTTTTTGTTTTTTTATTATTTAATACTGTTTTAATATGTCTTGTAATATTAAATTTTATACTTTTATTTCGATCATTAAATTTTGTACCTACAAAAATATTTATATATATATATATATATATATATATATATTAATTTTCCAAGTGGCACAAGACTGAAATTAGGGGGCACCCAGTGAGGATCGAACTCACTACTCAGTCGTAACTGTTCTAGCGAGCCAATCTTTCAACCATTACACTGCCTCGAGGTGCCCAATATATATATATATATATAAACGAAAAAATTATTTTGAATTAACGGAGGTACTGTATATATATCCTCATATATTTTAGCCCCTGAAGATGGTCTCAGATGAGATTGAAAGTACTTGAGAAAATAAAAAAATTATTTGAAAAAAAATTTTGGTATTTTTCTTGATCCATTTTCTAGAGCCACCAAAAAATTAATTCGTGGACTTGATAGAATTAAAATTAATATATATATATATATATATATATATATATATATATATATATATATATATATATAGTTCCAACATGTTTTGTCGTTTAATTGAAATTTTGTAAGAGCTGATGCGATATGTAAACAATTGTTTTATTTTTAAATAAATAGAATTCCTTTCTCTGTTTACATATTTGATTGCCAGGTTTATTAATACTTTACTCTCTCGTGCCACTTGATGCTTTCTCTAAGTAACAATGTATCTATCAACAAAAGCCTTGGTGAAAATCTGACATTGTTTCATTCATCACAATCTTTAAAAATAACAATGTTTATACCGACTTTTTCAGCGACCTATCTCAATATGTTCATACCCTTTCTATCTGTCTTTTCATATCAACAGCTTGAAATCAGAGAGGCGATTTCGAATTCCAGTCGTGTCTATTGCGATTACTTCACTTGGGAAAGTTATGAATCCATCTTTTCATCTCGTTCTAGCTTTGGGTTAAATAGTAGAGTAGACTGGGCTCTTTAAATTTGGTTGGCAACTAGTCTATGAGAAGGACAATTCTGAATTAAAAACCTGAGGAGGGTCATTCAGAGGCCCTTTGGCAAACTATTTACCCGGGTTCTCTGTATTCGGTTCTTCCGAAAAGTATGGTTAGTTCTGCACAAAATTTCACCTCCATAATCAAATCATATGTCCGGGTAGACTGGCTGTTCAGTTCTGAATAATGGAAGAGTTCATTATATACGCCGGGTGTAAGAGCAAAATTGTCTAAATCGTGTAACAGCATAATTGTCCATCCCACAAAATGTTTAATATCTAAAAAAAAAACACTAAACTAATTGAGTTTCTTTTTTCCAGGTTCTCAGATAAAACGTTTTAGCCATCTTGACACCATTTGTCATAAGAATCACTGAAAAACACTCTGAGTTATTAGGCCAGAAAGAGAACAGTTTAAAATCCTTTTGTGCTAGACCCACTCTCTTTACAACTGAGCAATGGTGAGAGGAAAAAGATCATGCAGGTCTTCATTAATGATACCAATATTTATACTCTGGCTTCCATCTTCAAAGTACCTTCAAGAATCATCCAGTGAATCCGGTGAATAAGTATAAAAAAGAGGAAACTGTGGAGAGGGAAACTGGATCAGGAGGTTACAACAAGAAGAGGGGGTCATCATTGCAACTTAGAGCTAAAGAGATCAATTAGAAAAGATCCAACGTGAGAGAGGAGTATCAGCTATGACAGTCCAAAGAGCAATGAAAAAACACTTGAAAATGAAATCATACCTGAAATGTGTGAGGCACCTTGTTACACAAGGACAGAATGTTAGAAGGTTAGAGAGGGCTAAAATCATTTTGAATAAGTTGGAAAATTATCCTGGAATATATATATATATATATATATATATATATATATATATATATATATATATATATATATCGTTGAACTTAATTTCAATCCTTCATAAGCTTCCTTAGCTATGATTAATTAATGATGAACGTGTCATTTCGTTTATGATCGATTTCATCACGATACTTTTGGCAAATTTAGCGAGTAATTATACATTTTTATTCCTCAAAGTAGAGTCCAATATTGTTAGAAAAACTCGCAGAATTCCAGTATGATATCTTTTAATTATTTCTAAGAAACAATGGTTTAAAGCTTAATCTAACAATTGGACAATTTTGTTGTTACACGATTTAGACAATTTTGCCGTTATACCGGTATATATATATATATATATATATATATATATATATATATATATATATATATATATATATATATATGAAAAACGATATATATTTTTTATATTTTAAGAACAATTTATATATATATATATATATATATATATGAGAAAAAACGATATATATTTTTATATTTTAAGAACAATTTATATATATATATATATATATATATATATATATATATATATATATATATGAGAAAACGATATATATTTTTATATTTTAAGAACAATTTTTGAGGAAAGAATGATAGAATGTTTATCAGGATTTCTGCATATAGTAACTTTTGTAATGCCAGAAGTATCGATTTTAATCACCGATTCACGAGGAGTTGTGTAAGCAACAAAGCAATCTTGGTTAAAGGCGTGTTTTGCAAGTCTAGCAAGGACAGATATAGGGGTCTTTATTTTCAGGTCTGAGTTTTTAAACTGTCTTCACTGCATTTTTAGCTTGTTCTTTTAACTGTGAAAATTGCGGACTTGATGTGATGCGGCGATATTCCCACGTTTCAGCAAATCGTTGGAATTCTGCAGATGCCAGTTGTGGGGTATTTGTCTGAGATCAGGATGTCAGTGATCCCTGAAAAACACAGATTTTAATTTACTTATTATAGCAAAGCGGGTTTGCGCTCTCAGTTGCATCATTCTGTACATTATGTAAAATAGTCTACAATGATGAGATTTGTCTGTACTGTAAACACATTGGCACCAACCTTTGACCACGTGCGTACTGGTATTTTAAGTGGTAGCAAAGATTCTTTGGTATTGTCTGTTCTATACTACGTGCAGATAGAACACTTTTCGACTGCCTCCTCAACTTGAGAATTCATACCAGGCCAGAATTGTATATATTTTTGACCCCTTGCTTGCTTTTAGACACTCCTTGGCACGATTCATGCATTTTATTCACTGTTTCTCTCCTAAATAATTCCGGAATAAACACTCGGTCACTTTTAAAAAAGTAACTGATCGTGATATTCGATCTCATCTCGGAATTTCCAGTACTGTTTTAGAGATAGTGTACAGTCCTTTATCGTATCTGACCAGGCATTGAATACAACATTGCGTATGGTTGACAGAGTAGCACTTTGTTGAGTTACTGTCTGAAATCTTCTGGCTTCAGTGGTAGTGGACTGATGACGTTCACCTCTCACTTGTCATACAGTTGATTTTCATGTTCCTTCAAATATGCCCTAGAAAGGTTATTGTTGTGGTGTCCTCCCTCTAATGAGTCTATTGTGGACTCTTCCACTTACTATAAAATTAGTAGGAAGGTAAGTCTCGGGGGAACAGTCGCAAAGACTGTTCAACTGTCGAACTCTCTGCCTCGGCAGAAAGGAACTCGGACGAAACTTTGCCCTGCGGCAAAGCTTCGTCCGGGGTGGTAGACAGTCCCTGAACCCTTTTAGGCTGATTCAAAGGGAATATTTTTGGACGAGCCTACGGGCTCGGAGAAACCTACGTTAAACTCTGCCTTGTGCTACATATATACCTTGTGGGGGTTACAGTTAAATATAACAGTCACATAGGTTGTTCAACTGTCAAACTCTCTGCCTCGGCAGAGAGCAACTCGGACGAGGCTTTGCCGCAGGGTAAAGTTTCGTACAGGGAGGTAGACAGTCCCTGAACCCGTTTATACGGGTTCAAAGGGAATATTTTGGGCCGAGGCTACGGGCTCGGAGACCCACGGTAAACTCGACCTTGGACCACATACATACCTCGTGGGGAGGCTGTTAAATATTAACAGTAGTATAGATTGTTCATTACTGTCAAACTCTCTACCTTGAACAGAAAGGAACCCAGACGAGGCTTTGCTGCAGGCCAAAATTTCGTCCGGGGAGGTAGACAGGCCCTGAACCCGTTTATGCGGGTTCAAAGGGAATATTTTTGACCGAACCTACGGGCTCGGAGAAACCCACATTAAACTCGACCTTGTGCTACATACATCCCTCGTGGGGGGATGCTGTTAAATATTAACAGTAGTATAGATTGTTCTACCGAGGCTGTGACTGTTGGCAGCTGCTGTCGAACTCTCTGCCTTTGGGCAGAGAGGAACCCGGAGGAGGCTTTGCCGAAGGGCAAAGTTTCGTCCGAGGAGGTAGACAGGCCCGGGCCCGTTTATGCGGGTTCTACGGGAAATATTTTTGGCTGACCCTACGGGCTTGGAAAACCCATGGTAAACTCCGCCTCGTGGTGTTGGTGGGGGTGCTGTTAAATATTAACAGTAGTATAGATTGAACGCTGGTCAACCGACATACACTCCCAAGTTGTATTTACTGTTCAATACACGATTTATCTGCGACATCTTGTTTTGTTATTTCTTAACGATTTACTTGGTTACAACACTTATCTGCTATAAGTAGATCTTTTCCAGGCTTGTAAATAACCTTTAGATCATATTTATTAAGGTATCGGATTATTTCTTTTGTACGTGAGGAGTGAGAAGCAACATTTTGTTTTTAAATTGAAACTAATAGCGTGTGATCAGTTTCCCTTTGTAGAGTTGAAGTCATCGAAACATCAGTATCCAATCACAATAGCTAATAGTTCTTTCTCTAGTTAAGAGTAACTATTTTTGTGTTGGACTCAATGCATGTGTTGCATATGAACCGGGATGCTGATGCAGTGCCTTAATAAACATATTATCAGCAGCAGCTCAGAAGGTATAAAAACAGGCAAACTCTAAAGTAACTTTCTTTTTCCTGTTTTACACCTTTCGAAGTGTGTGCCATCAACATTTCTCACCAAACACAAAAGAGGTATGGATGCTTCACACACAAGCACCCCCACACAGGCAAGCCACACCCAAATATATTAACAATTTTTGTTGTGGCTTCCATTTATTTCTTGGTAAAAAAATTTCTTAAGCTTTTCTTTTGTTATTTTTGTTAAATAAATGTTATCTTGTATTGCAGATCAGTCAGTCTCTTATTTTTTGCGTGTACTATTTCACCACCAGTATTTCATGTCAAAATACTCTCGTAGAGACATTATACATTAATTAGAAAAATAGGCAACACACTAAACTGATTTTACAGAAGGAATCCATCTTTTGAGATGTTAACTGATAATGTGATTTTTTTACATCGTAATATTTTACAACCGGAGCACTTGTTATTACTTGCTATGTGTTGCATTTCCATGAAAATGGAACATCGTCTTTAGTCAGTTCACATTGTGGCGCAGAAGTGTCTGATAAATTTGGGATGAATAAAATTCTGATGGTGAACAATTCGTCATTTTGCCAGTTTGAATGATTGTCATATGCTTTGGCATTATTGTGATTAATATAAAGAATTTTGTTTTCATTTTAAGCATCATTCTTGCTTCTATTAATCTTTCAATAATTCTCAGTATTTTTTCTTGTTTGTGGGTTGTGGCGTGTTAACCACTACACGTACATGTTCTGGTTTTGGTTTAACACCATGAGTGAGTAGGTGAACGACATAATTGATTTCATCCTTACCGTTTTCTGCTTTGTCAGTGTTGTAACTAAGGAAACAGTTAAGAAATAACAAAACAAGAGTTTGCATATAAATCGTATATTGAACAGTAAGTACAACAGAAGAGTATTACACGACTTGTGAGTGGGTGTCGGTTGACCAGCGTTCAATCTAATCCACTGTTTTTCCGAGGCTTACTCTCCTAATAATTTTATAGTACGCGGAAGAGTCCACAATAGACTCTTTAGAGGGAGGACACCACAACAGTCAGGTTTTAATTTAAGACCTAATTGAGAAACTCAGTGGAGAACATCTCGAAGTCGCTTGTCTTGTTCTTTGTTGGAACTTCCCATACCAAAATATCATCGACAATGACTTTTACGCCCTCAATTCCTTCCATGATGTTTTCCATAGCCCATTTCATAATGTCTCCTGAGCTACATAATCCAAACGGTAGATGAAGGAAGCTGTATCTGCCGAATATGGCATTTATGGTACATAACTTTGAGCTCTCCTCGTTTAGCTCTATGTGCTAATTACTGTGCTGAACATCAAGTTTAGAAACCTTTGCATTTTCAATTTCTGCGGCAACTTCGTCAACCGTGGTTGTTGGGTGATGCTCACACATGGTGACTTTCTTAAGGTCTGCAGGATTGATACAAATTCGTAGTTGTCACCTTGTACAGTGGCCATAGATTTGACCCATGGCTATGACACCAAGCTTCCCCATGCAGTCAAGCTCTTTCATCTCATTTCCGATTGCATAAACAGCCCTTTGTGGGAGAGTATACGGGCGTAGCATCTGGTTTTAGTAAGAGGGACTATTGACCAGGTAGCCTCCCAAGGCCTTCACATAACCGGACAGTCTAGTGATAAATTCACAGTATTTACCTCAGTACTTTGTTTACATATATATATATATATATATATATATATATATATATATATATATATATATATATATTGGCATCTTATAATAATATAGAAAGTTCCTGATTCCACCTTTTATACTTAATCCTTAAAGGTGTCAAATCAAATCTAAAATGGCGTATGGCTGTCATATCCAATCCTCTCCGGCCTTGACAGAGTTCAAATGCATTAGCATGGCCTTGTAGGCGTGCTGTAAATGCTAAAAAAAAAGCACCCACCCACAGACTTTTCAGCAATTCTAAATCTAGACATGCATCTTTTTCCAGGATAGGGGAGACCTTGAAATGTTAGGTGTCTTACTTTGTCGATAGAGCATCTCAGTTTTAACTACCCTTCGAGTTAGATGATATATCGACTGCAACTATTCAGTCGGACGATGGTCGTTTGTAATGAATTCGTGTAAAATATACGCGGTATATTTGTGGCTATTATGTTGGCCTATACTGCATTGTCCAGCTTGAATGTAATAGTTGTAGTGTCATTTACCTTGATCTCTTGTGTCCAGTCAGGTGTCACTGCGTTTGTTTCTAATGTGATACCGTCGGGAAATAAGCATCGGTAAGAAGATAAATCATCACTTTCCGACACACCTTGTCGTTTAGAACGGCACATGCTGGCAAAATGGTCGGGTCTGTGGCCTCTTATGCATCACATGTCCTTCCGTAAGTAGAGCATTGTTTCGGTGGGTGCTTTTTTTTAGCTTTTACAGCACGCCTACAAGGCCATGTTAATGCATTTGAACTCTGTCAAGGCCGGAGAGGATTGGATATGACAGCGATACGGCATTTTAGATTTGATCTGACACCTTTAAGGATTAAGTAAATAAAGGTGGAATCAGGAACTTTCTATATTATTATAAGGTGCCAATATATATATATATATATATATATATATATATATATAAAAAAAGGACTGGTAAAACTAACACAAAGCCTGCCAGGTGACCAAAGAAAAAATTATGAAAAAGAAAAACCAACAACTAAAAAAATAAAACCAAGAAAAAAAAACAATAGAATAAAAAAAAGGAAAGTGAAACATAAACTAAGAAGAAAAAACCCAAAAGACAGACAGCTACCTGAACAGTCAAAGAAAGTGCTCTACGTCTAAATTACCAAGACAGAACAATTACGCTACCCAGTGTCACTACTCAGAGACAAAATCGGACCGCTTTTCAGCACTGGTTACCTAATGGTTGCGATAAGATTGTATCTATGATTTTGGACGGGTGTTCTGATATTGGGACGGTGGGGTTTTTAATTTTCCCATTTTTGGGGGTTTCTTGGTACCTTGTTCCGAAGTTCTTCTTATATTGATATTCTCTGTTTATGCTTTTTACTTGGGTCGTACTGATTTCAATTCCTCGGCATTTGTCTATATAGCTGTTTTTAACGTTAATTCAGAGTCCCAAAGTAGTAACACCTGTGTATGTTTGTTTTGGATTCCACAGACAATCCTGTCTTTGATTAAGTCATCCTGGAGATTGCCAAATTCGCAATCGTTAGCTCTCAGCTTTATGTCAGTCAGGAACGTGTCAAATTTTTCTGAACGTAACTGGTTTCTGCTGAAAAATAAGTACGTTATTTTTTTTTTTTTTTGATTGGCAGTATTCCCGGAATTTATTTTTTACACATTGTATTTTATTTTTATCGTCTGGCTTCTCAAATTCTCTGAATTCTGATGAATTGAAAATTTGCTGAGCTTCTGGTACAGTTATGTGTTGGAGATTTGCAACTTTTATTATAGTTCATCTTTTCCTATCACTCCAGCAGCGAGTGAATACAAATAATATTATTGCTTCCGTGCTTCGTAATTTTCATCCAGGTCTCCGTCAAAATTTAGTTTTTTGATGGTTTCAAACTCATTTTTTTTTCAGTGCATATTCGTTTTAAGTTATTTCAAGATATCTGTATGAGTGTATGTTGGATTCGTACTGCGATAAAACTTTGTTTCAAAGCAAGGAATACTTCATTTATATTTTTTTGTTATTTTTAATGTTTTTTTGTTTTTTTTTGTACGTGTGGTCAAGTTGTGTTATACTGGAACCATGTTATGATATGACATTGTTATAGAGCTATTTTCTGCGCGCCCAAGTCGCTACCGAATGTGACACAAGGTCGAAGTTTAGAGTGGGTTTGACTGCAATACCGTGAAAATATTACTTAAGTCCCCTCGGCACATCCCCTTTTGTGGACGCCTCAGACGTCGGACAATAAACCTAGCCTCCCTCCGCCCAAGAAGAGGTACTGCCTAGGGAGAAGGCCCCCTGGGGTTATGATATTGTTGCACATGTCTAAAAAAATAAGTAGAACACGATTAACATTTTAACAGGCGCCATAACGAACAGACAGACGACTGACCTGCGGCGATTTTGATTGGTTAATAAGGGAATGGACTAAGAGAGATAATGAGTGTTGTATTTACTCAATACATCACAACATTCTTGCATTGTTTCTCCATCCTTGGCAGATCTTCTGTTATCACAATGTGAGACATTTAATAACAAATTTGATGGAAGCATAAACATTAAGAAAAATAATCTGAATTAAATCTGCTAGATTATATACACCAAAATATATTTAAAAAAAAAACTGTTAAATCTAAAATTCTTAGTTTGTATTTCCTTCTGAGTCTCATCAATGTATATATATATATATATATATATGTCAGTTCATATCTCTCTATCTACCTATCTCTTTCTATCTATCTATCTATCTATCTATCTATCTATATATATATATATATATATATATATAGTGTGTGTATGTATGTATGTATCAGTTTATTCAAATCTATCACAGTTTATTTAAATTTATCTATCTCAGTTTGTTCATATCTATTTATTTAGCTGTTAGTTTGTTCAAAAATATATATCTATCAATGTAATCTCAGTCTGATCATATACTTTTCAGTATATTGGTCTGAATCACTTTATGTGGGCTTTTGTTGTTAGTCTATTTGATATAACTTACAATATATTTGTGCTCAAAATGTTAATATGTTCACATGTAGAATATTTTTATATGAAAATGCTTTATGACATTTTAAAAATTGATTGTAAGATTTCTTTGCATAAAGGACGGAATACCTTTAACCTTTTGAAAAAATAATCAACAATCAATATTAACCCTTTTTATTGTTGGATTCTTTCCAAAAAAAGAACTGTAAAGTTCGAATCTTTGTTCTTTTTCTTTTGAGATCCGGTGGAAGGGAAAATACATTGGCAAAGGAGTTAAATTAAAGTTTAAAGTTTCTAATGTCATCGTTATGAAATAATCTGTTTTGTTTAGTCTTATTTTGGTATTCTTTAAATCTGGGCTTGTACCAGATTTAGTTTAGTCTATATAAAAGCATTCAATTAGAGAACAGATTAACATCTACAAATGAGAATTCTATACTGAGAACTCCTTGTATGTATCCTTATGCCAACATTTTTTTGTCAAAGAAAATCTGGACATTTGTATGAGCTGCAGAGAAAAACGGGACAACCGAATATGCACTGGAATAGCGAAAGATACCTTCCAAAAACTACGAATTTGTTAGCAATAAAGAAAAGGGTGCTGAACTGCGATGTAATAACAAATCCTCCTGTAGGGCAATGAATTCGAGACAATTTCTTCACAGATGAAGAGAATACTTGAGGCAACCGAAATATGGTTCTACAGAAGGATGTTGCGGATATGGTATTCTCGGCATCCTTCTGTAGCATTTCTCTGTCCATGGCAGTACAAGCAAAGACAAAATGTTAAGGAAAATGGATAGATTTGATAGATTGTAATATCTTCAAGGCACCTATCATGTTGAAACACCAGTTCTCGTCAGATTACAGAAGTTAAGCAACGTCAAGCCTGGTCCGTACCTAGATGGATCACTGCTTGGGAATAACAAGTATTGTAAACTTGGATATGCGGGTGATGTAGTGGATAACAGATCGGGAAGAGAAATAAGAGTAGCGAGTTCGAATTCCAGTTGGGCCTGTTACATTAACTTACGCAAATACCCTTGAGCGTTCATGAATTGAAGAGACATGATCGCCCAAGCTGGACAACAGTTATCATTTTTGCTTGTAATATAATTAATCACAATTGGCCATGCTATTTGCATTTCAGTTATACAAGAGAAATGAATGTTTTGAATCAAGCTAATAATTAGATTCTAAACCAAAACAATAGAAGCGAGAATGATGCTTAGAATGAAAACCAAATTCTTTATATTAATCACAATAATGCCAAAGCATATGACAATCATTCAAACTGGCAAAATGGCGAATTGTTCACCATCAGAATTTTATTAATAAAAAGAATAGTTTATCTCCCAGTCAACTGAATTCTTAGCTTAAGCAATAGCTGTGAGTGAACCATACTTCACACACACACAAACACCCATACACATTGTGGGATATCTAATAACAAAAGTGATGAAAAGAAAAAGAATCTAATTTAAATCGGCTAAAATAAAAAAAAAATCATTTAAAATTTAAAATTCCCAGCATCCCTCGTCCATACGCATGTGTAGACGCACCAGCATAACAAATTTAATCCGATGGAGTCATGAAGGACGAAATGTGTCACAAGAAAACTTTTTCCGCTTCGATATATATATATATCATTATCTAAAAGTTTGTCACTTAACTGATTGATATTACCTTCAGCATTCCGACTCCAGAGTTTCGTAGACGGACCCATCCGTCCACTCGTCAGGGGAGTATCAGCAATTGACTGCTTACGTTTCTCGATTTTTCTTTTTCATGCTATTATCATTGGTGTAAGTCTGTGCGGATGAACGCGCGCGTGCGCCTGTCTGCGCGGATGTGAAATGTGTCAGGATTATTTGTCCTTTTCTTCGTTTTTTTTTTCCACTTTACACTCACCCCTTAGCTTTTTCTCATTTTTTTTCCCTTTCTCTCTTTTCTTTCAATTGTAGTCATTTATAGCTATTTATATCGGTTTTTTCCTCTCGACATGTTATCGTTTTTAATTTTAATTTTTGAGCGTTCTAGACTTTTCTTGGGCTAGGATTTCGTTTTTTTACATGAACAATTGATATTAATACTTAAATAATAATTATTTTTATGCCTTCACTTGGCTATGTTTCGTTTTCTTATTTGGTTTGGTGGTATCTTAAGTATTAATTGCAGGAGGTTAGGTTTATAATTAAATCTTTATTTATCATTGTTTGAACTTATGTGCATATACCTGTATTTATACGCTTGCGCAATGCAAACGCTCACAATATATGCGTGTACGTATATAGTTATACACACGTGCACATATATACACATATAAACGAGCACACATAGGCACATGTACACTTCTGTCTGTATTTTGTTATTAATAAACTAGTGTTTAAATGGTAAAGTTATTTTTCCATTTTTAGGGGATTCATTGTGGTTGGTTGGGTTTATAGAGTTTTTCTTTGCTGTTTGAATATGCATATAGATTATATACTCACGTACACTCAGACACGCACCCGCCTGTACGAAAATATATGTAATTTTTAAATAGTGTATATGTAGTAAATTAAATATCTGCTTATATCATATGATATTGTTTATCTAATGTTTCATTTTTATTTAATGGTTAATAGTTGTTTTTTGTTTTTGTTTTGTTTTGTTTTGGAGTTATATATTGAGGTAGGAATTATGGAGGGTTAGGTTTGTTCGTTTGTAGTTGTTTGAGCGTATGTGTGTGTGTGTGTGTGTGTGTGTTATATGTAAATTCATACACACGTATAGGTATATATATTTAATATTTGTTCGTTTATCGATTTATTAATAATTATTTTTTTTAATTTATATTATATTTAATTTATTTATTCAAATTTTATATATTTATTTTGTTTATTTTTAATTAGTACTTAGATAGGAATTAAGTAAGTATTTATTTTGTTTAATTAAGTAAAGTATTTATTTTGTTTATTTTTTAATTTGTTTATTTTAATTAGATAGGAAAGTAAGTATTTATTTTGTTTATTAAGTAAGTATTTATTTTGGTTTATTTTTAATTAGTACTTAGATAGGAAAGTAAGTATTTATTTTGTTTATTAATTTTTTAGTAAGTATTTATTTTGTTTATTTTAAGTATTTATTTTGTTTATTTTAATTAGTACTTTAGATAGGAAAGTAAGAATTTATTTTGTTTATTAAGTAAGTATTTATTTTGTTTATTTTTAATTAGTACTTAGATAGGAAAGTAAGTATTTATTTTGTTTATTAAGTAAGTATTTATTTTGTTTATTTTTAAGTAGTACTTAGATAGGAAAGTAAGAATTTATTTTGTTTATTAAGTAAGTATTTATTTGGTTTATTTTTAATTAGTACTTAGATAGGAAAGTAAGTATTTATTTTGTTTATTAAGTAAGTATTTATTTTGTTTATTTTTAATTAGTACTTAGGTAGGAAAGTAAGTATTTATTTTGTTTATTAAGTAAGTATTTATTTTGTTTATTTTTAATTAGTACTTAGATAGGAAAGTAAGTATTTATTTTGTTTATTAAGTAAGTATTTATTTTGTTTATTTTTAATTAGTACTTAGATAGGAAAGTAAGTATTTATTTTGTTTATTAAGTAAGTATTTATTTTTTTTATTTTAATTAGTTTACTTTTATTTTGATTTTAGGAAAGGAAAGTAAGTATTTATTTTGTTTATTAAGTAGGTATTTATTTTGTTTATTTTTAATTAGTACTTAGATAGGAAAGTAAGTATTTATTTTGTTTATTAAGTAAGTATTTATTTTGTTTATTTTTTAATTAGTACTTAGATAGGAAAGTAAGTATTTATTTATAGCCTACATTAACCAATTATTTCAATTTTCTTATATAAGAGTTTATTTTGGTTTTTAAAACTAATTATTGCTAATTTTTCTTCTAAGCATAATTTGCAGTTTTTACTGTTAATACTGTATGAAGTTGCTCTTTATAATTTCTCATTTGATAATGATGGGGATATTGTTTTGTTTTTGACTCCATATGTTTTATTGGCTTGTATTGCTTGTGTATTTTTTCTTCTTTTTTTTTTGTGGTTATAATCTATTTCTTTTAAGTTTTTTTTCTATAACGCTTATGTAAATTTTTTCGTCTATGCCAATATTATTAGTTACGATAGCTTTGTATAACATTCATTCTGCAGTTGCATTTGATGGTGTTACTTTGCTTGATGTTATTGATATTGCTGTTGTAACTGTTATTGATTTTGTTGAGTATTTTTATTGTGCTTAGTTATTATTTTCTACATGTTATCCATGCAGCTGTAACTAATTTTTATTGTATTTTTATTGATAATTTTTTTTTAATAATTTTCTGTTTTAGGGAAGTGTTTGTCAGTTATTTAGAAGAATATTTTCCCTATTTTTTATTGCATTTTTGTGGACGTAGGGAACCAAATTATGTTTCTTTTTCGGTTGTTTGAATTGTTTTCGTTTTCGCTTTCTTATTCTAGTTTGTTTGAATATCCGCTGTTTCTTACGCCTGAGTCATATGTTGTTTTTTGTTTTGCTTTCATTGAATATTTTTAAGCTACTAGAATTTGTTGAAATTCTTTTATTTATAGATATAGGTATTTGTTTGAATTCGTTAGAAAGGGTTTACTCTTAATGTATATTGTATTGTTGTTTGGTTTCCTGTATGGTTTGTATGTTCCGTTGTTTAGGTTGAATTTTATATCTAAGAAATTTACTATTTTTGGTTGGAGTTTATATAAATTGTAAATCATAAGGTTTTGAAGGTTTTTATTTGTATATGAGTGTTATATATATAAAACACTCACATGCACACTACACAGTACAAAAAATGCTAACAGAACAAGAAACATTATATGGTTTAACCCACCGTACAACAAAAAAGGAAACAGAAACATAGGAAAAATATTCTTTAAACTCATTCACAAACACTTCCCCCTCACCCAATCAAGCACTCTTCACCAGATATTTAACAGAAACACATTAAAAACTAGCTACAGTTGCACTGAAAATATAACACTAATAATAAAAAGCACAAAAGAAAAATAACCTACAAATCACTTACAACATCCAAAATTGCCTGTAACTGTAGAGCAGACATGAATATCCCTGAACCAGCAATTGTCTAAAAAGCAATATAATATACTAAACCATTGAATAAACAACAGAACACAAAGAAAAATACAAAAAGGTTTAAATAAAGGACACTGGAAACAGAAAACTGTACTAAAAATCTCTTTTAACAACAGTAAATAAACGAACAGCACAACTCTTTCTAAACACATATGGGAACTAAATAACAGAAAGCTAAAGACACCAAAAATATCATGGAAAATAAGGAAAACAGCATTAGCCTAAATTACTCCAAAAACAGTTAACTTTGTCTGGAGGAGAGAAAAAAAACATTATCACCAGACCAACATAAATTACTAAATAAACAATCAGAACTTATCTCAAAATACAGTCATGAAAACACTTCTTTACTGCGTTACTTAAAAATGTAAAACTAAAAATGTATATCTTGTAAAATATCACCAAGAAAATGCAAATATATTGCCAATACCTTAAACAAAACGAACAAATAAGATGCTCCTTCAAAAGCAAAAAATAAACAAATGATAAAATAAAATTAATGAATTAAGGAAATAAACAAATTAACAGTGTACGCATGCGCGCATAATCACAACTATGTACATTTAATATTAACAATCAGTAGTGAATATGCAATAAATACATAAATACAAAACATGCTAAGTAATCAGTAATCATATTCTAATTGTGCTTGTCCCTCTATTCGTTAGCTCGCACGACAATTACGTTTTACCAGTGCCTCATAAATAATGGACTATTCCGTTTTGATCGCGTGGAAAGAGAGAAAAAGACACTACTTGGGTTCAGTGAGAAAAAGAAAGAAAGAAGTGTTTAATGTCTCCTGACAATACTTCATAAATAAAGGTTATTCCGTTTAGACCAGGTGGAAAAGGTGTAAAGACACTACTTGTTTTCAGTGAGAAAATGAAAGAATGAAAGATATATGTGTTTAAGCGTCTCCTGCCGATACCTCATAGATAATGGACTATTCCGTTTTAATCCCGTGGAAAGAGGGGAAATGACACTACTTGGTTTCAGTGAGAAAATGAAAGTACGAAAGCAAAGAAAGAAAGAAAGTGGCATAATAAATTTTGTTTCAATGAAATGGAAATATCTGTCTATATTTCTGAGATGAGATATTATGCACACTATTTACATTATTCGGACTGTTGTCCTCATCTTTATCGCCATATTTATTACAACGTTTCGGCCGTTGTACGCTCCGGCCTTCTTCAGGTAGTTGGAATGTCGAACTGAACCCTTTATTTCGCCCACTGGGGTAAACTCTTTTAGTTCCACGTGTCATGTCTAATGGATGTCAGTTATCAGTTATCTCTTGTTAATTCCCCTCTCCAAGTTCTCCATTGCCTTAACTAGGTATTGAACTCACAATCTTTGAGTCCTGTCACTGGATCTAATTAACGCCTTTGTCCACTGTGCCATGTGTCCTTGAGGACATCGTTAGTTAGATCCAACTTAAACTAAATCTAGTAATAGCATCTATATCATACACAATATAAGCAAAGTCGAAAAACTGAAAGGAAGAATCAAAAACGTAAAAGAACGATTCGCGACTATTTCACCCACAAAGCAAGCAAAGAATGGATGGTGAAATAAATAAATAAAGAAAATGTTGGTATACCATCCAATGCTGATAATCACTGGTGGCAAGATATTTGAAAGGCTCTTCTTCTTTTCCATCTGGCTTTTGAGGCAGCAAAACCGTCCTCTTTAACCCCGATAGTTACAAGGCATGTAAATACTTCAAAAACACAGATTGAAGATTGTATTGAACTGTTCATAACTTCATCTTCGTTTCTTTCTTTATCGTTTTCTAATATGTCTTCTTAATACATTTATTAATTGTTTGTTTGTTTCCACTTTTTGTGTACTTTTTTTTTTTGTCCGGAATCACATGATTCCCCTAAATATCGTTTACAGGACAAATCTACCAGGTGGCATAATATGATAATTCTTCCCCTTCTCGCAACAAAAGGAAGAAAAAAATTTAGGAAAAGAAAGAAAGAAAGAAAGAAAGAAAATGATCTCCTTAAGACTTATTCTGGAAGTTTTTTTTTCCTGATAACTTTAATCGATGAAAGAACAAGCAGCTAAAAATAACACCTCCAGTTCCAGTCAAAGTTCTTTTTTCTTTTTTTCAAAGTAGCCAAAAATAGGTTGTTCAGTGGATTTTTTGATAAGAAACGATTGTTTTGAATATCAGAGTTCAAATGTGTGGTGAATGAACATCTGTCAACTTTAACAAGAAAAAATTTAAAACTGTTTAGATTACTCAGTGTAAATTTATTTTTAAGATAAGCAAATGTCAGCAATTGGTCGAGTGCGCCTACATATATAATGGACACTCCTGTCGTTTTCAACGCATGAGGGTCAAAAATGTACTTTTTACTATACACGACATTTCAGTGTCAAGAGCAGAGACTGTTTCGTGTCTCTGAGAAGGTACTTCTATGAGATTCGAAACCGTCTCTGCTTTTACAAACCGCACCAAAATGATGAACAGAGGCAGCATTCTTCTGAATTTGTCTTAGATTACTTATGTGCCCAATCCTTGTGCGGATGTGGCACCGAATGCCTATTTGGAAGGTTTTTCTCCACAGACTACGGTCAGCTGCTGTTATATAGGAATAAAGTGTCGCCGCTGACCCTTGAGTTTGAACATAGATCGCCAGTGAGCAAACACAGGCGATCCCATTATTGAATTAAGTAGACCACGTGACCACAGAGGAAACGCATAAGTAGGAAGTAGCTGACGACTAACGATTGTTATTCCTAGTCTTTCTTCTATACTATTCAGATCACCATTTCTACTCTATACTCTATTACTATATGGACCGCTATTCTAATAGTAATCTGTATAGTGATTTGAATAGAGAAATACTATAGTGAATAGATTCACTATACTATTTCTATATTCAGATCACTATACGGATTTCTATTCAAGCGAGTATTATCGAGTAAGTACTGTTAGTGCGAGTGTTATTCGAAGACCCGGTAATTCCGAATTGAACCCTTTATTTAATCTACGGTGATAGACTACTCTCGTTCCATCACGGCAGTTAAGCAGTACCGAGAATGTTTCGTGAATTTAGTGACATGGCAATTGTTAGTTCAATCCCTGGAGCGAGCAGTGTGTATTAAACTCAGTGGAAAGAGGGCGAACAATAACTGAGCAGTACTAAAAATAAGAAGTAGAGATGTCCCTAGACATGGGCGGTGAAACGAGAAGAGTTTACTCCCGGAAATTAAATAAAGGGTTCAGTTCGGAATTCCCTGTAGGCTACCCGGATCGACATACACCAGATGAAGGTCGGAGAGCAGAACGGCCGAAACATTGTGATAACAAGAAAGCTAAAGACAGTCCTTACACGTAAGCCACCAATCTGCCACTAGGTGGCATGCCACTAGCGTTTACCGCTCGCTCATGACCCGCTGTCGGACCGCCGGCGTATTCCTCTCGGCAATGTTACCACTGGCGGACCGCTCAACGCACACCGGTGGACCGCCAGTGGTTGCCACCAGGGGATCGCTGGCATTTCCATCGGTGACACGCCAGCGGGCCACTAGCGGCTTGCGGGTAGAGACAGACCGCATATAAATAGTATAAATTCATGTCTTTTGTCCCTCTTTGCAATTCGTCCTTCTTTTATGACTCTCCTCTTTGTGATACGCGTTCTTTCGTGTATTTACTCTGTTATATAGGAATAAAGTGTCGCTGTCGGCACTGGTGTTTGAACACAGATCACCAGAGAGCAAACACAGGCGATCCCATTTCAAATAAGTAGATCACGTGATGGCAAAAGAAATGTATATACGGTAATTGGCGTGGCGTCTAAAGGGTCACAATTTCTATTCTATCCTCTATTACTATACGAATCACTCTTTCTACTCTATCCTCTACTGCTATACGGAACACCATTTCTATCCTATCCTCTATTACTCTACGGTTCGCTATTTTCTGTACTATTCACTATACTATTTTTTTATACTGATCACTATACGGATTACTATTCGGATCACTATACGGTGGTTACTTTTCGAGCCAGTATTATTGAGAAAGTACTATTAGTGCGAGTGTTATTCGAAGGCGTCTGACACCAGTATTGTTCAACGGTGTTACTATAGTTGTATCTGCGATTACAAAGTCTCTACTACAACGAGCATTTCGAAAGTGACAACGAGTATTCGTTGACATTACAAAAGTGTCAAACGAGTGTTCGTTGACATTACAAAATACTCAAATTTCTTAAGTAGTTCATAATTATAAGTATTCTTTATCTATTTCAAAGACTCAAATAAACAATTCGGGCGTATCACCATGAGTATGGCGTCGAACCATCTCGAGGAGTAGACTTTGATCAAGTGTATTTTTGGAAAGATAAACTTTCCTTCCTTCTCTTTGTTAATCCTCCCTTTCTCCTTTCTCTCCTTCTCTATTCTCTCTCTCTCAGTTTTCTCCTTCTCCCGCATCTCTTATTCTTTTTTTCCTTTTCTCTCTCTCTCTCTCTCTCTCTCTCTTTCCGCTCGCCTCCCTTCTTCTACAGATTACAAGAGATATACGTGACATAATGGCTAACGGTTCGGAATAGGAAATCGGATAGCTGACTAGATTAATCCACATCTTCTTCCCCTCTCACCAACTATAGGTTAATTAGAAAAAAAGAGAGAGAGAGAGAGAAAAAGAGGGCTCTCTCTCTCTCTTTGTAATCTAGTCTCTCTCTTTTTTTTATATGCTTTTTTCTTTCTTCCTTTTTCTCTCTTTCGCATGCACATCAGTTTACACTGGTTCCACGATCACGGATGCGCGGTCGTTACAATGACGTTAACACTGGTAATTTTAACCCTAGCAAATTTTTTACTGCGTCACGTTTATTTTTGTACGTTAAGCAACGTCGAGCCTAATCGATACCTAGGTGGGTGACCTCTTCGGAATACCAGGTGCTGTAAGTTTGGAAATACGGGTGATGAATGGATAATAGCTCAGAATTGTTAATCGGAGAGCCGGGTTCCAATTCCGAGGCAAGGTCTCACATGTGCTAAAAAAGCAACTGCTCGGTTTGATTCCTTTAAGCTGACAGATGGACTGGCCACTTTCGTAACTCTCGTTTTAGCTAATATCGAGTCTCCTTTAATGGTGCTACATGCTGAAGTTATCTACTCTTGTCTTGTCAAATACACACGACGCTTTATAACATACAACACACGATATATTAATAGTTTATGGAAAACAATAGCGATTTTAAATTCAGTCGTGTTGGTTTTTACTGTTTATATTTTAAATATTTTTATTGCACATGAATTAAACTACATATTAATTAATTAGAACAAAACAATTATTTTTATGAAAAACTTTGAAAGACAATTAAATATACACGAGTGATGAAAAGTTTTCACACAACCACGAGTCCCTTGTAATGAAGTATTTTTTTTTACTAAATGTCGATACAATACAAGGCCCCAAAACCATTCAAGGTATACGGTGACTAAATAGGGTTGTTGTATGAACGTAGGAGGAAGAAAGATAATGGTATGATGGTACGTTGAAGAGGTAATGGTTGATTCCAGACTTGAAGAGGGCAATTGTTATATAGGAATAAAATGTCGCTGTCGACACTTGAGTTTGAACATAGATCGCCAGTGAGTAAACGCAGGCGATCCCATTATTGAATTAAGTAAATCACATGACCATAGTGGAAACGCATATATGGGAATTATCACGGTGTCTAATTTATCACCATTTCTAGCCTATCTTCTATTACTATACGGATTACTATTCGGATCACTCTTTTTACACTATCCTCTATCTCTATACTATTCACTATACTATTTCTCTGTTCGGATCACTACACGGATTACTATTCGGTGGTTACTTTTCGAGCGAGTATTATCGAGCAAGTATTATTAGCGCAAGTGTTATTCGAAGACGTCTGACACCTGTATTGTTCCACGGCGTTACTATAGTTGTATCTGCGATTACAAAGTCTCTACTACAACGAGCATTACGAAAGTGACAACGAGTATTCGTTGACATTACAAAAGTAGCAACGAGTGTTCGTTGACTTCACGAAAATAATATTGTAGTGTTCGGGAAAATATCCCCGGGGAAGCAAAAATAAGGACTTTTCCGCAATAAAAGACCCAAGAGCCACTCAAGTTATGGCGTTGCTGAATGAAGTTGCTTAATGGACGTAAGAACTGTTGATGATGAACATATATAGGACAGATAAACTAGACTAAGAGGTTAAGATTGTAATGGTCGTCGAAACGTCATCTCGATGAGTCTGCTCCACAAAACAGCAGCCCTTGGGAAGAAGCTGTTCGAATGGAACTATCTTCTTACCAATGGAATAGGAAGGGCATGGTGATAAATTGTCTCAGTGTACGTCGCAGGGCTGGTCTTAGCTGTGAAGGCCTGAACTTGTGAAACTAGAAAATATAGCGTGTCAGAATATTTGCTATAGAAATAACGATAGAGTAGCGAAAGGCTTGCGACTTTGCATCTGTGAAGAAATGGGTTGTAGGGTGGAAAATAATTAATCGCCTCGAAGGCAGCGTAAACACTTTTGAACTCTGCCAAAACTGGAAAGTGGGGATTGGCGATGTCGAATAGATAATAACACGAGATTTGAATTTTCATTACTTAACATTTTATATGCTCCAGTATTTCGCCAGTTAGTCTCAGCCATTTTGTGTTATGTCAGCGACCACAGACGCCACTCGTTCGATACATTCGTCTACCTACATTCTCCGTCGGTCAAGTGGGAGTGCCCCAAAACTATACGTATCTGTCCAACATATTCGTTTTAACGTTTGCAATAATGGATACAGGTGTGAGGTCACGTACTTCTTATTTCAGTGGCCGGGTAAACACTCTAGTATACTCGTCTTCCTTTGTGTATTGTGTGAATTGCGGTATCATTCTGCGCCTTTAAAGATAGTAAAATATGATATTTGTTTATATGACTAAATTTAGGGAAGTGGATTATGCCCACCAGCGTGAGGAAACTGGGTAGAGGGTGCGTGGGCCCCGGGTATCCATATCGGGAGGTCATCCAATTTACTTGATATTTAAATTGAATAAAGTGTTTATTTCATGTTTCATCTGTTTTGACATATTTGAAATGTCTTCTTTTCTCACATTTATCAGTACTAGACCCTATAGCCCCCCCCATTTGAGTATTAGGGGCATCCGATGAAGTAGTTGGACCCGGGCATCACCAAACCTTTGCATGTCACCAGAACGTTTCAGCATCTCCTCCTTTGCGTAACAGCTTCTATTAAAAGTTTGGCTATGAATATTGGTTCTGAAACCTTACTCTACAGCTATAAAACTTTCTTCATATGAAATGATTGGGTTTCTTTTGGCACTAAGCGTGATTATTTCCCCAGCAGGTAACCCAAGCCGAGCCACAGTAATGGACAGGTGGTAGTGTGCTTAGAACATCCGCTTTCCGACCATGAAACACTGATCCGAAACATGGTCGAGGGGTGACTTCTTGATGTTATCGGCTTATGGAGGGCACCGCATCTTTGGAAAGTGTCTAAAAACCATACCAGAATATCCGAAACATTTCCAGAAGATTCATTTTCATTACCCTTAGCCCATAGCTTGAGTGGATTCATAACTTTTCCAATTTTTGTGAGTGGAATTGAGTAGAGAGATTGATTGATTTGCTGTTGAGTTTTTTTATGGATCATCAACCCTTTGTAGATTATTTAAAACCGATAGTTATTTTGCATTCTAAGAACAATTTTGGAGAGATAATAATACGATTTTTCCAGATGCAAAACCTACTATTTAGCCCATAACTGGGGGGATAGACTCATTCCTTTCCCAAGGATATTTGCGCGTAAGTTGAAGTGTTGGGGCGCACCCCATCTTTTCATCAGAATGGACTGATCTCTCTACTACAAATAGGACAGTTCTATAGAGTTCTGGGAAGATCAGGTGACCATCACACTTCCGTCTCTCTACCGGAAGATACAGTTGGACTTTATACTTTTTCTGATTGTTACTGACTAACCTGCGTTCGTTTGACTACTAATCTCTCTGTTGTAAATACCTCTTCAGATATACCAGTATTTTTCCCTACGTATGTGTTTGTCCTTATTTCAATACACGCACGCGGAAACACCCAACATCTCAACATGAAGTAATAAACTTGATCGAAATTCGAAATCGGTTCTTCGATTTCTCATTCCAAGCCGATACACCACCCGGGTAGATGGAACTGTTCGGAAGCAGTCGATGGTTTAATCTTAGTCATAAGTCCGAGGGTTTGTGTATACTTGTGTTGCTGAAACTATTGATCATGCCAGATAATTTATTATCTCTCAGAAACTGTAACTACGCTCCTCTCAGAGTTGCAGTGTACACTACAGGTGGGTTTCTGTGGGTTGGGCAGGCATCTGTAATAGGGATTGTCTGGCCAATGTGGCAGGCAGGTGTACTCGGAAACGAGTAGTGGTCGACCATCATAGATAGCCTGTCATGGTAGAAATTAATGTCAATCGCTCTTTACATTGTAGAGATAAAGAAAGTATTTCGCAGTTTACACGTTTTGACGAGACAAGCTTTGTTTTTTTTTTTGTTTTTGTTTTTGTGAAGTGGATGATTCTGATAAGGACTGCACAGAAAAAAATCACTTTTATTTTCATTTTCAAAATACTGATTACCAAAAATCAGTTCAAAGTATAAATTAGTACAAATGACTAATCCAAGCATGGGCAACTTTTTCCGACAAGTGGGCTGTATCAGATATGGCTCATCAGAGGCTACTTGGTTTCATTGAGAAAATGAAAGAAAGAAAGAAGATAGAAGGTTTTAACGTCTGTTTAATTGAAATTGATAGTTTCAAATCTTTCCTTTTGTACCCACTTCTTAATATAACGACAAGCGTTCATATTTATAGTTGTTATTGCAATATTTTGTTAAAGCTGTTAAGTTCAAATATTTAACGATGTGATAGAAAAATTTCTACGGATATTTTATTGCCGTAGAACTCACCATGAGCTTCTTCAACCATTGACTGAAGAAATAAGATTCATCAGAAGATTCAAATAGGATAACCGTTTTTGTCTCTTTTCAATACGAGTTTTTTTGTCTCTATATCACACACCACACACATTTGTACACACACACACACACACACACACACACACATATATATATATATATATATATATATTGCCTCTCATGTTTGACTTGATTGAAAGAGTTGTGAGTTCAATACCTGGCAATAGCAGAGGTGAACAAAAACTTGAGGATTTGAGTTACTAAAGGGAAATAACTGAAACTGGAAACAGAAAAGGCATGATATGTGGAACTAGAACAATCTACCCCGTTGTCGAAATAAGTGTCGAATGTATATCATCTGAAGAAAGCCGAAAAGCACAACGTGAATATGACAATAAAGATATCAAAAACAATCAAAACAGTATATCTCTGAAAATATAGATAGAGCTTAAGCGCTATTTTCCAATATGATTAGAATCAAACGCTGACCTTGTTTTCTCTTTAAATAAACAGGAAGCAGGGACCATTCCTCAAACTGAGGAGACGGTCAATGACTTTAAAAAAGAACATTCCTTACAGACCACGATACTTTTCCGGCATTTTACATGCGTCCGTTCATATATCCTGAACACATATCAGATGTCAATCGCTTTAGTTAACACTTTGAGAAGGAGATTACAGGATGAATTCGAAGCTCTACCGCACCTGTTAATGTAATAAAACCTTAAAATCTAGATTTGTAAGTGTAACATTCATCCATTTAAATATTGCTGCCACATATGGCCCGGTGCTCCTGCTATATATTTAGAGATTATTGATAAAATCCAAAGAAGAATAACGCAATATTTTTGGTCCTAACCTGGCGTCTCGGATTCAGTCACTTTCCCGATGTCGTAAAGTTGCTTCCCTGTTCTTTAAATACTTTCATGGAAGGTTGTTCGGATGAACTCTTTGGTATGGTAGCTAGACGTTATGAATTTAAGCGCAGTACTAGATTGGCGGCAAGGTCTCATCAATTTACAGTTGAATTGTCTAGAGGAAAGCATAAGTTCTATGATAACAGTTATTCGCCCGTCTCGCTTGTGCAATTCACTTCTAGTTCTATGCTTCCCAGCCATCTTTGATCTTCTAAAATTTAAATACAATGATAGTTGTTATCTACTGTCTTTCTGATTTCTCTTCTATTATTCTCGCTCCTTAATAAGTTGGTTGGTGGATTTTGTTTAGCGGCATATCAACATCTCTATGGGTTTTTTAATGCCGAAATTAAATATTTTGAACACAATTTTATAGCTTCAACTAAATATATACTTTAAATAGTTATTGTTGGTCATTTTGCTATAAATTGGTATTATTGGTCTGCTTGACTCCATCGGTCCCGACTATCCACTCTGATGAGACGTGTGTGTGTGAATAACAATTTTAACCGGCCGCAAACCTCTTTATATTTTGGTCGGTAGAATTACGAAATGATAACTTCCCTTCTTCAGACGGGTAGAAATTAATTTATAGAATACGTTTTCTTCACAATCCTCTTTATACAGAACATTTCTTTTTCTATTACACTTAGCCAGACTCAGTGTCGCCATGGTTATATAAAAATGTATATACAGTGTAACCCGGATATAAGAGACCCGGATATAAGAGAAACCCGGATATAAGAGAGATTTTCTCCGGTCCCAAATTAGAGTCTATGTTAATGTATATAAAATAGACCAAACCCGGATATAAGAGAAACCCGGATATAAGAGACTTCTTCTCCGGTCCCGACAACTCTCTTATATCCGGGTTACATTGTAAAACAGGGTTATATAAAAATGTATTTTTATACTTTCATTGTGCTTTGTTTTTGCTTGTGGGGGGGGGGTCACTATTTTCCTATAGCTATGATCCTAACAGGTGATACAACCCTGGGTCAAGATGGACCTGGTAGCAACAGCAATTAAGACGTGGTTCCACTCTCCTCAAAACCTCCAATCTCCCGATCAGAGGCCTTGTTGCCGGATATAATTTATCGCCATACCCTGGAGTATACTCTTTAATAAGGTTTCTGTATTCTAATTCTTTCACACTCGATAACCTCTTTTGTCTTAGTGGCTTTACTGTCTTGCATTCGGTGAATTTACTTTAGTTAAGTAATATAATGTATGTATGGATGTCATGATAGATTTTTTAGAATGATGATAAATATTTTATTGAGTCCACTAACAGAATTTGGAACAAATTAGAAACGAAGATACGTATGAAGTAAATAAGAACGGTAACATTTTGTAAATCGACAAGAACAAAAAGCTGTTCATAATCGGCGGAATACACAGCAGCAAAGCAACACTGTAGGGTAGATTTTTATGTGCAGAGTCGCTATAACCGAGATTGTCATTTCTTTGTGGGTTTACTGATACAAGAGATACTATGCTATCGCCAAATGAATCCAAATTTCCCCATGTATAGATCCATTATCTCCTGAAACTGATGGACGCTACCCATTTAAACTATACATCATTATGAACAACTGAAAAATAAAAGGTGTGGTGATTAGATGCATGAAAATATGTCAGAATACAACCTCAAATGAACTGGGCAAAGCTTTTTGAAAGAAATACAACCTGTACTATATAAATATATTTAATATTCAACGAGAGAAAAAGAAATGAAGATTTGGTGACAATGTGTGCCTACGGAGAAAAGGCGTCCAGGTATTTTGTCAATAGGCCTTGTTGAAGAAGAGGTCCCTTTCAGTCCTCGATTAGCTTCTGTAGATAGTTATAATTCTCATATGTCCGTTCTTTCGTAACCTTGTAGTGGATCTAGGAAGGCTGCGTGAATATTTAAGAAGATTGTGCTGCAAATAAAATATTCAATATCCACAAACATAAATTATAAGAAATGACCAAATGGTAACCATATTCAATCACGACAAAAAATACATGTTTGAAACAACAAATTAAATTTTATATATACACAATTTACAATTTCTTTGTTTGTAATGATGTGTACAAAAAGTTCTTTGCTGTTTCGTGAATGTTCAATGTCGAAAAGTTGTTTGCCTTTGATTAAAATGATTGAATTTAACTTAGACAAAAGTTTTTTCTATGAAAGATATTGATTGAAAAATTTTGTGTAAATTTTTCTAATCTCTCATAAAGGAAATTTGTTTCTTTGGCGGCTATCTGACACATAATTCCCGTGTGTATCTTTCGCGTGTGTGAATCTCAGATGCGACGAAAATTCGTTCGCCGTTTTTACTTATAGTTTTTTTTTTTAACGACCAAACGGCTCAACGGGGCTTGGTAGCTGTTGCAAATTTTTCTGAGAAATGCGTGGGGGAATATTGTATTTTTTTAATTTTTTTTAGCCAATAGGATTTCTTGAAACATTTAAATTAAGGATAAATTTCAGAAAGATTTTTTTACGTCGGCTGAGCATACTTTTGCACAAAATTTGATTGTTTTGTTATGGAAATTTCTCGAAGCTTATTTTATATTTAACAACCAATGAAATTCAAGAAAATATTTGAAATTGAAATGAGGGTCACTAAAACCTGACGCAACTGACTCTAACTTGTGGCGAAGTGTTGATTCGTGTTGAGTAACGAGGTGGAAGAAATAAATAGAGAACGGTTATTTGAGTTTGGCGTTTATATCGCCAGTATCGCGTAAACCTTACAGCGGTGGTGATTGGTTCTTTGTTGAATTCTTTTATAAAAATATAGCTTACCTCCATTGGAAGTCTCTTACTGATAAGAATTAGAAGAGTCCATCAAAGATTGGGCAGGAAAATGGGATTTTTTGAGCGCCAACAGGAGAGGCCAGTAGAACACGCAGCGGATCACACGTGTTTTCACTTAGTCCAAAGAACAGGAGAAGGATGCCGGATCCAACACGCAACTAATAGACGTGTTTTAGATGACTCGACCGGAAACTCCAAGAAGAATATGGAGCGATGAGATGAGTCTCCTGACCACTCAGAACAGGAATGCTGACCTGAATAATGCGAGAACATGCAGAAAATACAAAAAACTATGAAACATCAATCAGTTGCTATCAATTTCAAACAAATATATTATTGGATTTCGTCCCCTTAGCTTTGACAATAAGTGCGAAAGGAATATGCTTTTACCAAATTTGATCTCTGTTCTCTTTCATGTTATGCAATGAGTTCCCTGTATAAAGAATGTTGTACAATGTTCAATTGTCTCTCTCTCTTTGTTCATCAAGCCACGACTCTGTATGGGAGGTCGCTAAAATTTACACACTTTGGCGCCATCGTTATATAAAGTACACACCGCACATGTTTCAGAAGTCCAATCGAATCTTAAAAGGCTACACACCGTCCTTTATCTCATCCTGCAATGATGCGACTCGAATGAACTGAGAATTTGCGAGAACGATATTCTATCGTCAATAATAGCGAATTCTCTCAAACATACATTCGACACTCGCTAGAAATTCTGCTCAACTTCGCCACGACGCTGCTTCTATTAAATTTTGTGCACCAATTTTATCCACGCATACCAAACCAACCATCTCTTTTTTCAAGCAAAACTACGGCCAGGCCAGCAAACAGGTGGACGGATCGACAAAGCCAACTCAGCGTAGAGCATTGGGAAAAGACAAATTTTAATAGCAAACGCAGATCACTACCGACGTTTTTTCCAGAATGTGCCTAAATCTGACCCACTAGAAAAATATACAGCACCCTGAAGACAACGCAAATATATTAGACACAATTCAGCCACAAGGACAATACTTTTTACATATTAAAAGTTTTTCGTTCCTGCAACTTTTAATCTCGGCGAAGTATTGTGGTAATTACCACCACCATTACATACACACAGTACATAGAAATCATGCGACAAGCATTCATTGGTTGATCTCCTCAAAACTAGCTCGCTGATTGGTCAATTTCGACCAAGCAGATATCCTGCACGCGAGGAATAATTTTCCCGCGCACAAACTTCTGAGCCTACAACGTGATACACAGCCATATATAAACAAAACACGTGTAAGCTCTTTCTCTTCGTTTTCTCATTCATCTTTCTCCTTGCTGCCAAGATGTAACCTTCAAGAACTTCCGTCTTGGCCATGCAGTCAGACGTTAAAGAACACTACCAATTCTCGCAAGTACAACTCTGAACTCTTACCAACTTTACCAATTCACATTTCCTAACATGCTAAAGGCACTTTATTCTTCTAAACTACAGTTTAATAATTACTTCATCTTTATAAGCTCCGGTACAAATATTTCCAAATCTAAGAGACATAACTCATTCAAACCTTCAGCTTATATGTATATTGTACATCAACACTAATAAATAAATCAATTGTTATGTTTTGAATCATTACATTCTGTCTTGTATTTTATACTATGTGCTATTTTATGTCAAATATAAATCGCAATGTGCACGCCATATTGCATAGTAACCTCCAGCGTCTTTGCTTTCCTTAATCACGCCTTTCCTAGCCAAAAGATAAATATGTAGCATCTCCCCTACAAACTCTTCGGCGATGTTTATTGTTTTAAAAAGCATGATTATAATTTTAAAACCTATGATGAAAGTGAATTTATACTTTTTCTTTGTTCTTCAGAATTGACAACAAAATTAATAAACGCTATTTGTTAGATTGTTTATTTTACACTATATTAGAATGGTGGGCAAAACATCGGCTAATTGCCAATTAATTAAAACTTTATGAAATGTTAAATAATTTCCTTAAAGTTGCTTCACATATTTTAATAATTGTTTATAAACTTATGAATAAAAAATTGTTTTCATATTTATTTCTTATAAGTTGATAAATGACAAATATTGCAGTGTGTTAAATTTAACCCTGTTAATTTTTTTTAGAATGTTGTAAATGTATTGTAAATATAATTATTATTGTAAACAATAAATGCTTTTGTTGTAAATTCAAAATATATAAATTCATTTTTATCGTGTTTAGGTTTTATTTTATTACAATTAATCAACTTTTTTTTCTTTTCTTTTTTAAACATACATTGCCGATTGTAGTCGAAATAAAAAAAGCGGTATCAATGAAAAACCCGTCTTTTTGATAATCCCTTTTTGCGTGTGCGCGCGGGGGGCACGAAGGTCCAAGTTTGCCCAGCGTTTGTTTGTTTTTTTAATTAATTGTTGTTAATTATTGCTACTCTTCTCATTCTTTTTGTTTTCATGCATATTCTTCATGTTTGAATTTAATTTCACCCTTTTTGGTTTACCTAAACTTTGACAGGGTTATATTTTTTGTGGAAGATAATTTATCTGTCGGATTTTAATAACTATCAATTCGGTTACAAACTCACCCGAATACTCATGATCAAGTCCTTGCAACTCCCAAGATGTTCAAGTTCCGAGTAAGGCAGGAATAATTATTCTAGGGTAATATATCACCGACACACCGCCTTAGATAATAACAATAATTATAATAATAATCGTACTCATAAAGTTAAGAATAATAACGCTACTATCAAGATTCTTATTATTTTTACGTTAATAAATTATAATAGAAACAAACAGAACAAAATTATCGGGAATCACTAAGTTTCAATAATGTACGAAAATCAGAAACAATGAGTCTAGTTCAGTATGAGGATACAAAGGGGAGATTACTCTCAAAGCATGAAGACGTAAAGGTAACACGGATCGAATTTATATTGATGTCAAAGTTCATGTTATAACATGAACTGTTTAAATTTCTATTTTCTTAAAACATTAATTTTCTTAATTAATTCAAATTAATTTCATGATTGTCTCGCATTAAGACTTTTCAGCCTAATAATGAGTTGTACATTTATTTAATTTATAAATCTTTTATTGGTTTATTTTAATTTTCAATCATATTCCTTCGCCCCCATTATTTTCTAAATTTAACTTAGTAGTCTGACACAAGGCAACAAGTTTGGGGTATTCGGTGGGGATCAAACTTATCTAGACTACGAGTTTAGCTTGTTAAGCCACTGCTCCATTACTTATTTTGATTGATATATAATTCCAGTGTTCGTCAATTCAAAAACGATTTTTATTTATTTATTTGTAAATGAATGTCTCGTCAGGATATGGGCGATCATAGCTCTTCACGATTTCCTTTATCTCTTCAGGATATAGGCGGTCATGAATCTCCTGAAATTTCTTTGCTTTACCTGCAAGTTGCTATATAACTTTTGATTGGGGAAAAAAGATAACGGAGTTGTGGATTTTCCGTTGCATTTTTTTTCTACGTTTTTTTTTTTTTTTTTTTTAAACTACTGTTTTAGTACGAGAAATACCAAGCTACCCTAGACCTACGATTTAATCAATTAATTGAAAATTTATACGCTGAAGCCCCAGGGGTCATTTCTCCCAGACTACCTTTCCTTCATGGTGGAGGGCAAGGTCATAACCTGACGTCGCTAAAAAAAATAGAAAGGGCTCGAGCAAATTTGTCCCCATGTCCACACAGACGCGTTGACTGCAAAACGACGTTAAAGTCAACCTTGTGTAATATTCTTTTCGAGTGGGCGTGTGATTTTTGCCGGGGGGTGGGAAGAAGAAATGAATTCAAGCATTACGCAATCAATTGTTTATGCAAAAATGATGAACATACCAACTTTGAACTTGAACACGGATCGCTAATTCCACTTTCAACATCTAACTTCATCCCTCGCCTCACACATTTAAATTGTACGATAGTTTCTATGGAAAAAAATGAATTCAAATATCCAGAACAAAAACATCAGCCTCATTTTTTTAAAAAAAACATTTGATAGATACATCACATAAAAAATAAATAAAAAAACCTTGAATGAAACTTTTTTTATTTTAAACATTAATTTAAAAACATTTTTTGACTCATCGAACTGCCATTATAAACGAAAAAAGTACATAAAATTTTAAAATCTCTTAAAAATCCAATATTTGTCCTAGATATGTTTTCGAACTGTTAGTAAATTCAAGATATTTTGTAAACATAAATGCTTTCTTTTTTGCTTAAAATGTGATAAAAATAACGTTCATTTACGCACGGTAGGTCGTAGGCCAAATAATTTCACCCCGAGTTAAAAAGAACGAGGAAAATTAAAAATTAATTAAATTATCTATCGTTTTATGAAGATTTATTATTTACCATTTTATAAAGAAATAAATATGAAAAATCTTTTTATACCTTTTATAAAAATTTACAAAATTATAAAAATATGTCAGCCAACTACAATGCAATATTTATTATTTACCATTTTTAAAATAAATAACTCTCAGAAAACAATTTTTTATTCATAAATTTATAAAAGAAATTCTGTGAACTGTAGAACAAGGAAAAACATTTTTTTTTTGTTAATAAACAATCTAGCAACTAAATAGTGTGTAATATTTTTGTTATTAAAATTATAATCATAGCTTTTGTAAACAATAAACATTGGCAAGAGTGTTTTTTATTGTACAAGGCCTACAAGGTACAGTTTATGTGGACATGGGGGAAAATAACTGTTAATCATATATTTGAACAGTTTAAGAGTGTAGTGATTGGGGAAGCATCCTCTTGGGAGTTGGTTCCACAACACAGCAGTTCATGGGAAGAAGCTGAATATGAAGGTAATGGGGGTGGTTTGTTACAATATGCATGGCATGATGGGTCTTAGCCATGACGGTTAGAACTGGTGAAACTAAGGAACATAGTTTATCTGAACACTTTCCATGGAAATAGTGATAAAGTAATTAATGAGAGGCTTGCAATGATTTGTCTGTGGGTAAGAAGTTGTAAGGTGGAGAATAATTTGTCACACACAAGGAAGTCGAGACTCTTTTGGACTTTATTGAGAATGGAAAGTGAAGACTGGGCAGTATATTTTGGCCTGATCTGGTTTCTTGTAAAGGTAGAAGATAGCAAGAGGAGTCCGATACATACTAGAGTGTTACAGGGAACTCATTGGGTTGAGTTTAAGTTCCAGTAGGCACTCAAAGTTTAAGGCCTCCCTTAGAGAATACCTGTTTGTCAAGATAGGTAAAAATTCCGGTTCTACTCATTGATGATGGAACATCACTAATTGGGTTTTCGAAGCACTGAATGTGACCAGCCAATTTTTCTCTCACTGAGCTGTTAGATCTTAGAGGAGAGATCAGCTGCCAATCCCTGGTCATCTTGAGTTTTTGGAGGTGCACCCATATATCATTGTATCATCAGCATAGTTATTCACAAAAGATCAGAGTATACTTTTAGGTACATTTTTCATTAGGCATCTATTTGATAAATCGAATGTTGTCATATTCTTTTGCTGTTGTGGGTAATAATATCAAGTTTTTAGTCATGTCTTTTTTAGTTGTCCCATTAGATGCTCATAAATTTAATCATACTTTTCTGACCAAAGAAAAGATGACTGAACATTCACAAATGTATTTTTTACTATATTTTTAATAAAGGATTTTAGTAACAGTTTTAGGAAAGCTCCCCCTCTAACTTTTCTGCTGGTGTAGAGGTGGCATATCATTCCCACAGGTCAAAAACAAAACCTTTTGTTTTTATTTCAAAACAACACTTCTAAGCAACCTTACATCTGTCTGCAAGCAGGATAAATGATCTTCTCAGTCTTAATATATCTCGTGACTTATAGTGAATATTCTCTAAGAATAAATCAGAAAATATGTCATACGGCATAAATATAATTTCCGTCTGATTTTCTAGAATGAGGAGTTATCATTATTTACGTGCAGACTGTTTTCTTCATCTTTGTTGTTGTTTACACAAGGTTCTGGCCTTCATCAGGTGTATATCAAACCAGATGACGTACAGGGAATTCCAAAGTGAACCCTTTATTTAATGTACATGAGTTGCCTGTTCTTGGGATAGACAGGGATATCTCATTAAGTACTTATTTTTAGTACTGCTCAGTTATTACTCATTCTGTTTCCACTGACCCCGAGTACAAACTGCCCAGCCCAGGGATTGAACTCACTATGTCAACAAATTCATGAACTAACGCTTTAATCCACTCCTGATGATGACTGGAGAGCACAACATCTGAAACGCTGTGCTAGCAACAACAAAAGATTCACATGTAAATAGTGTAAATAAGAAACATAATTTCTTTTTTTTTTAAACTAATGTTCACCCAATACAAGGCCCAAGAGTCACTCAAGGTAGAGAGTTACTGTATGGAGGTGTATTAGTGTAAGAAAGAGTAAGATAACAGGAAAGACAGAGCTCAAGATTTAATTAGCAAATAAGATTTCTGAGTTCAGAGGTGGTGACATTGGGAGTATAGAGTTGAAGTAAATTTTAGAAGGGACCAGAAATCGTATCCTAACCTGGAAACAAGGGATAGACCTCTACTCCTGTTCAAAAGACCAGGGAGGAGTATAAACCAGATGATAGGCAAACCTATCTACTCCTACTGGGAGAGGAAAAAAATAATTACTGAATAAAATTTCAGGTGGAAACATCAGAAGTATAGAATTAAAACCAGAAATTTGATCCTAAACAGGAAACAAAGGATAGATCTCTACTCCTGTTCAAAAGACCAGGGAGGCATATGAACCGGGTGATATGCGAACCTATCTCCTTCTATTGGGAGAGAAGAAAAAAAATGAATCAGTGAAAACAATTCAGAGTTCAGGTGGTGATGTTTGAAGTATATGGTTGAAGGAGATATTTAGAAGGAACCAGAAACCCAATCTTAAACAGAGAACAAGGGTTAAACCTCTACCCCTATTCAAAAGACTGGGGAGGAGTGTGATAAAAATATTCTTAAAGCATATATTGAAAAAAATATTGTTGAGATTTAAAACTTAATCTGTAGAATGCACAAAATTTTATTATGGCTTTAAAAATGAACATTTTTAAAATATATATTCATCTAAGGCAGTGGTAGCCAAACTTACTTAATGTAAGAGTCTTATACTATAAAGTTCAGATGTTTGAGAGTCACAAGACATGAACAAAATTTAAACATATGTTTTTGTTACATACATTTTGTTAGAAAATTTTTATATAAATATTAAGAAATATATGTATGCAATAATATTTATTTATGTATGCAGTTTTTTAAGCTCATTTAATTTTTGATTTGTATTGGTTTCAGTAATCACAAAGTACACATACTTATACCAAATGTTTTTAAAATCTTGACTGGTGAGTGTTTTAACTATATTGAACGTATTTAATATGGTATTGAACTATGGGAATTTACCTTTTATAAAGGGTGTTTCATTAAAACAGATTAAAGTCAGCAGTAAATAAATCAGTGTTATTGGTGAAAATTTATTTATTTCTTTATTGGATCATGTTATTTAAGTCATGGCAATTATGTGTGAAAAATAATATCGCCAAAATGTCTGCTAAGGCTTTGGTAGCACACCTCCACTCGATGGTCAAAATTTTTAATGACGTCTCTGCATAGTTGCTCCTCGATCTCACCAATATGCCTTATTATCTCATCCTCCAGCTGTTGAATTGTTGTTGGCTTATTAGCATAGACCTTATTTTTGAGATGACCCCCAAAGTAAGAAATCTAAAGGTGTCAAGTTGCACAATTGTGGTGGCCAGTTGACTTTGCAGTTTCGAGACATGATGTGACCTGGGAACTTCTCATTCAATAAAGCCATTGTTTCTGTTTGAAAATCCATTTTCATGATAGACTTTGATAACTTTAACATGATTTTGATAATCTTTCTTTGAAATTGCCAAAGACTTAAGTTGTTAAATCTGAAAGAAAAAGAAAAAAAATCATTAGACGCTTAAACTTAATTCACATTTAAAATCGGTCCGAGTTATTAGAACAACCTATATTAACAGTGATGAAAAAAGAAGCTCAGGCAACATGTTTCCATGAGACGCATATTAAAAGTCAAAGAGCCACATGTGGCTCACATGCTGCAGTTTGGCCACCCCTGATTTAATATATACAAATATGTACTATTCATCCATGCATATATGGACTGACGCCCTTGCTGTTCATCTCAAGGTTCTCAAAATCCAAAGACAGATAAGCAAGGTGATCAATCTTGACTTGGCACCTCAACTCCAGCCACTTTCTCACAGATTTCATGTGGCTTCTCTCTGTCTTTTCTGCAAATATTTTCATGGCAACGGCTCTGACAAGCTATTTTCCCTGGTGCCCCGACTGCATGAATTTAAAAGCACTACTAGGTTAGCATCTAGGTCCCACCCTTTTATGTAACTGCCTCTTCTACTCCAACAGCTTCCTCTCTCACATTTACCAACAGTGGAACTCCCTTCCTCTTACTTGCTTCCCCAGCAACTACAATCTTCAAATGTAATGTCAATCGTCATCTTCTGATGCCTTGATCCTCATTTTTCTTTTTATCCTTTCCTCCCTATACTCAGTCTTTTCTCTCACCTTCACTCTCTGTAACCCCTTACACACAAGTGGCACTCCCACCTTGCTTGGATGAAATGCTTAAAAGAAAAAAAAAGTAATTTGAAGGATGTGTGAGGCTAAGAAAAAAATATTAATCACCATAAAATGATGAATTGAAAATAATTAAAACCAAAATATATAAGAATCAAGGACCAACATAAAAAGCAAACCAGTTATTGCACATCTCTCAAAACCTTGTCTAGGCAATCTTCTTTCTGTATGCAGAAGAATGGTTTTGGAGTCTGGATCTGTTTGTGATTCATGGTGCTGATTCTCTGGTAATAAAACAGAGAACAAGATGTTGTACGTTGCAAACCTAATTTATCCATATCTTAAATTCTAGTAATTTTGTATTCTTACAGGATTTTTGAAAACATTATTTTATCTCAAGCAAGCCAATGAAGCCACTAAGATGCAAGAGGTTATATACTAACTGAGAGAATATAAAAAAAAAGAAAATATTATTAAAGACAGAGAACAATAAAAGAACAGAAATTAAGAAGACAAGATAATGATTAACATTGTATTTACATCCTGGGTATGATGATAAACTACATCTGGCAGCAAGGCCTCTGATTGGGAGGTTTTGAGGAGCATGGAACCATCTCTTAATTGCTGTTGTTTCCAGGTCTACACTGACTTGAGGTGGTAGTATTTGTTATGGTCCCAGCAATGGGCAATTAGTTGGCCCCCAAACTGGGGTCAAAACACTATGAAAGTATAAAAATTTTTATAGTAAAATTACCAGTACTACATTTTCATAGCAAATAAAAGTTGCCAGCAATACTTTTTTGTAAAAAATGGAAAAAAAAAATTACCAGCAATACATTTTTGTAAAAGAAATTTTTAATGCTACCAATCTGGTAGTAAGTTCAATCTTTATTGTTATAAGCCAACATAATAAAATAGGAGGCATTACTTTCAGAGCAAATTTTCATATATATATATATATATATATATATATATATATGGGATCTTCAAAAAGTAATGCCTCTACTATATTACAACCCACATCTGTCTCTGACATTGTGTTCCTCTAGTGGAACTTGTACGTATAATCCATCGCTAAAGATGCAAGAAAAATTGGTCGGTTCCTTGTACTGCTCCAGTAAGTACCTGACTCCACACACTATCCTCTAACTTTACAAGAGCCAGATAAAGCCTAAAATGAAGTACTGTTGTCATATTTAGGCGGGAGCTGCCCAGTCCTTACTTTCCAGTTTTGATAGAGTTCAAAAGTGTCACCGAGTCCTTGTGGGTGACAAATTATTTTCCACCCTTCAACCTCTCTCTCACCGGTGGGCAAGCCATTCACTGCTCTATCACTACTTCCATGGAAAGTGCTTGGATAGACTGCGTTCCTTAGTTCCACCAGTTAGAAACATCGCAGCCAGGACCCACCATGCCACCCACTTTGTAGCAAATCACCCACATTCCTTCTTTATTCCATTCGTGAGAAGTAAGTTTTACTTGAACAGCTTCTTCCCACAAACCACTGCTCTGGAACCGACACCCAAAGAATTTTTCCCCGATCACTACAATCTTAACCTTAAAAAAAAATTAAAATTAAATCAGTCAGTTATATGCCATGCGTGATATATGATTAGGCGATACATGACTGACGAGGCAGATATTTCTTCCCGCAGTAGGTTGCCATTTCTTTCTGTGGTAGACCAGTTGCCATCCAAGGCTATAGAACCTGGTCTGTCCTGCTATTTACCCATAGCTGGGGGGAGAAGAAGAGGTTATTAGCATGTAAGTGAATCTAATGGATTTGACTAGAATTTGAACTTGGCTCTCCGATTCCTCAATCTGAGCAGCTATCCATTACTGCTTGAAAGGTAATGCCTGTTTCTGATATGGTATGCCAATGAAAAAAAAAAAAAAGGAGACATTATTTTCAGAGTGACCCTCGTTCATTTAGGACACTTCAAAAGTAATGCCGCTCCCGTAATAGAACCAAAATCTACCCTTGATGTTATGGCACAACATAATACAAAGATTCTCAACTGCTGTGTCATGGCACATTAGTGTGCCCTGAAATATTGAAAACAATTGTGAAAAAAACACCAAGCACAGGTTTCACACTAGATAAGCTACACAAATTGTTGAGCAGAAGCATTGAAAAAAAGTAATTTTATATTTTCATTTGCTCCAAAAATTAACTAATCATGTGTCAAAGGGGTAGTCATCAGCCCCTGTGGGATGAAGTGAAAATACTGGACAAGGAAGAACACTGGAGAGTTTGGCATCTGAAAGAATCAGTGCATATGCTAGATTATGAGGACCTCCTTAGGCCTAGCATAGAAATAAATACAAGATGGAAGCCGCTAATAAAGAAAGACAGACAAATAACAAGTTTTCAACAGCAGCTGTCAAAACATGACAGCCAGCAGCAGTACTTACATGCTAATCAGTGGCCAGCTCGGGTTTAAGGCTCTAAGTCAGGGTTTTTCAAACTGTGGGTCCCGACCCTTCAGATAAATAAAATGGGTTGTGACAAAAAAGAAAGAAAGAAAGAAAAAGAAGTACACAAGTGAGAGCAAAGTGCACAATATAAACAACTCGAAATGTTGCATAGCAATCATAAATCATCACTAGTTTTTCAACAAGGTAAGCGCAAGATCTTGTCACATCTCACTTTCCTATCTGAAAGCTTTAATAACTATTTCCCCGAGGAGAAATTTGAACCAGTGAAGAAAAGCCTCTGGATAAAAAAAATCCATTTGCTTTTCAAAATCCTAAATCAATAATTGAGTTAAACTGGTGACCTGAAGAGGAATTTTGGAATCTTAGTTGTTCTTTCACACTGAAAAATGATTTTGAGAAATTTAATTTGTGCTCATTTTGGATTAATGGAATCACCTACTTATGAACAAACAAACACATCTCATTAAATGACATTTTTTTCAAATATTATTTACTTACCTTTGTGTTGGAATTTCCTTTAAATTTGTTTTTCTAAAAGTAATAATTTTATATTCATACAAATAAATTTTATATTCATATAAATAGATAATACAAATCCAATATGTGCAAATCATAAGAAATACATATATAAATGTTGATACTAAATAAATGAACCTAGTGAACAGAGTTTGTCTTTGATTTATTACACGTAAGTATAATGGGTTGCAATGCAAAATGTGGTTCTTGCTGTGGGTCATAGTAAAATAATTTTGAAAAATGCTCATATGTCTTATTCATAAAACCAATTAAAAGCTTTTCTAATTAGATAATGTTTTAGTTTTATAGCAGATTTTCTGTAACTGAGGATCTTGTTTAACAAAAAAATTGTTGATTTAAATTCTCCAAGTTGTCCTTATAACTAATATAAAAATTAAAATTAAGTGCTACAAAAATGAATTTCTTGAATTTCTGTTTGGGGGAGGTTTTCATGTAAAAAAAAAATGAAAATTTTTACCAAGAGTTCCTAAAATAATTTCATTCATTTATAAATAAGTCCTGCAAGTTTCATTAAAATCCAACAATTCTTTGATTTTTGCAAGAATTTCAGAATCAGTATGTTTTTCACTGCAAAAAGAGGATCAAATTTCTCATAATAATTTATGATCACCCGTCCATGCAAGAAAAACATATTTTAACCAAAATTTCAAACATTCTAAAAAGAGGATAAAAAATACAATTTAATAATCAAAAAATCCTGATATGTGTGGAGCATTGTCTTCCTGTGTTCCCAATTGGAACATCTATCTCCTTAAATGACATTTTTTTTTTTTAAATATTATTATTTACCTTTGTGTTGGAATTTGCAAAATGTGATTCTTGCTGTGGGTCATAGTAAAAAAAAAAAAAGGTTTGAAAAACACTGGTCTAAGTTTACTTCAGCAAATTGTCCAATGGCCTAATGGATAAAAGTGTTGGTTTATGAATTTGATGACATAGTATTTGTGAGTTCAATCAATGTGTACTAACATTCAGTGGAAACAGGTGAGCAATAACTGATCAGTGCAAAGAAAAAAATAAGAACTAGGCATGAGCAATGGAACTAGAACAGTCTACTCCCTCTGCTTAAAGAAAGTGTTATGTTTCAGAATTCCCTGTAGGTTACTCAAATTAATGTAACTTCCACCCTGAGGTACAACTGCCAGAACAATGTGATAACAGCAACAAAGATGAGGACAATAGTTCAAATATAAATAGGGTAAAGAATAATTACATGTCAGTTAAGATATTCTGATAGCCTAAAGACTATTATTTTTTGTTTATTTGCAGGTTTGATTGGGACACTAAACAAAAAAACAGCCGAAAATGATGTTCAGAACCTTTTGTCTTACGTTGTGTCCCTTATTGGTGATGTGTTCCCTCATCTATTGGGGGGTGTTCCAATCCGTCCATGTGGAACTTGGCTCCAAATATTATGCTGAAATACCTAGCATGACTATTTTTCTGCCTGAATGGTTAAACATGCCTTTCAACACTGTCGTTAACCTTGGCTATGCTGTTGTTGGCGCCATGTGGCTGGCAATCACTTCGAACAACATCGACAGGGACATCTTCGATGAAACACAATCATTCTTGTTTTATGTCTTCAATTGGATGGCACTGTTTTATGCTCCTATACAGCTTTTACGGATCATTACCCAAGAACATGAATTTGCCGTACTTGATCAGTGGGTAACCCTGCCGTTCTTCATGTGGGTGGTCATCAGTGGTGCCACCCTTCTTAATGGTTGGTCAACTCAGAGAATAATCATCTCCATCCTGATCTCAATTGTCAGCTATGTCATTGTTTTGCTTCCAATTCCTGGATTTGAAATTTCTCTCGGCTTGCATATTGCAGCAGCACTGTACGTCGCCCGTGCACTCTATGCCAAATATCCAAACAAAAACGCAAAGATCTATTTCATCAAAGCATTCATCTGCTGCTTTGGTTTCGTCTTTCTGAAGTTGGTTGACCTTCCACTCGGAAAATTACATCTAACCTTCAAGTATTTATCTGGACATTTTCTGTCAAAAATTTGTGATATTCTCCAAATCCATTATGTGAACCTGTTTATCCTAAATATTATTTTGACAAAGAACAAAGACTCTAAAAAGAAAGCTGAGTGATTTCTTACCATCTTAACATTCCAGTGCTCCAAACCCTAATCAGAATTAACGTAACCATTAACATTATATATATGTTTTAATGAATGTTTGTTTTCAGTAAAGAAAATAGAATTACTAATTTCCGCCCTGAACAACTAAAGTCATCCTAACACCAACGATTTTGTGTATTTTCACAGATTTCCCAAAAGTTAAGTGTTTTTGATTTTTAAAAAATGTCCCTTGATCGTTTAAATAATTGCATACTATTTTAAATTTAACATTTGATTCATGCAAACCTGATAGTTGCTAGTATAACATCTGTATATATTATATTCTAATGGACAATATATCATTGCAGACAAGATTTCATGGCTTGTAGGATTAGTGCAGCTCAATTCATCATGTGAAACGAAAATTAAACAATAATTCTGATTTTGTTTTAGCTGACTGAAGATTTCACTTTTTTTTCTGGACCAGAAAACAAAGGAGACAAAAGGTGGAACATACAATTACGATTTCCACACTACCATTCATTCATTAACACACACACATACTAGAAAGACATTATATATATATATATATATATATATATATATATATATATATATATATATAATAAAAAGAAAGAACAGTAAGATATATAATCTGGTGTTCATATTGATATTTTTATTTTTACAAAACAGTGCTCAATGTAAGTTTACAGAGCATAAATATTAGAAATTAACTGATTTAAAATATGGTTTCTTTGCTATACATGAATTTCCCATGTTTCAAAAACAGAAGCTAAAATCTTCAAATTTAATTATATAATTAAATTAAAAGCATTAGTTCTATTTCATCTTCAAGCGAATTTTGGAATAATTTATTTTAAAATTTACTGAGTTTTAAATGGACATACAATTCATAATTTTTTTGTTTCCAAGGATACAGAGAAATCCAATCATTTAGACAGGGGCAGTAGCGTGTTCAATTTTATTAACTATTATTGTATCAATTAAGAGTTCGTTCGAAAATATATATATATATATATATATATATATATATATATATGTGTGTGTGTGTTTTATATATGTATATGTATGTATACATACATACATACATATACATATACATATATATATATATATATATATATATATATATATAATAAATTCAATC